>CAHIKZ030002079.1:1497500-1592500 GCA_903632075.3 Acanthosepion pharaonis | reverse complement strand
TCATACTTTCTTTATTTCTTCCTGCCTACCAGTGTGTGCGGGGGTGGCGGATGATGAATGTATTAAGTACTTAAATCCAGGAGTTGGAAATTTCTTGCTAATTTTTGTTAAGATCAAACACTGAACTTAGTCTGGCGCTGTGCATTAAGTGTCGATCACCCGGTGAGAATCAAACTCATTATGGATCAAATCAGAAGGAACATCGCTAACCAAACTTTTAAAGAGCCAATGCACAGAAGTAACCCGTTTATATAAATATAGTAGCTTTCAAATTACTGAACGAATTTAATCTTGGTAGTCAAACACCGGAAATAGTTTGGAGAATATGTACAACTTATAGCAAATTTGAAATTACTAAACTGTTTCAGGAAATATACGAATTGAACGGAGTTATTCGAATATGTATTTTGTAAAAGATAGTCGGCCATCATTTGTGACAAGAAACTCGGACCTAGAGGCGCACAGAATCGACGTGAAACGTTCCGGTTGAAAGAAATAGGGGTACTATTTTGGTATGCAATCTACACTTTATATTGCGATCTACCTGTGAATAATCTATTGTAGTATGCAATCTATTTTTAGCCGATATATGTGCAGTTTTACGTTAGTATATCATTAATAGAATTAAAAAAACATATTTTGATTATATTTTCCCTCTATCTCTGCCTATATATATATATATATATATGTTACTATGTTTTACTCTGTAGATATCATTCAAAATTAAAATTTGTACGGTGCAGACATTTTATCCAGAACACTTGCTGTTTATCGCTAGAATATAAACAAAAGAATTTCTAAAAATATTTCAATTACATTTACTTTATGTTAAACATATGATATAATATGTGTTATTATGTAAATATCATTCAAAAAATGAAACCTCTACGGTGTAGATATTTTTCTTTGTAGATAACAAGCCAAAGTGGCAAAGCAGTAAGAACGGAGATCACGCGATGCCTCCCCAACGTAAACAATTTTGCATTATAAACAATTTATTTGATAAATCCCAGAATATGAATATTTTTCTTCCTAATTTTATCCCCGAGAATCTTAGCGGTGGTTTTAACGATCATAGTATTAAGGATAGGCTAACAAATTAGTCAGTGTTTCCGGTTCTTTTTGTCTGTTTTCTCTTAATCACTGACGAAGCTTTAATAAAAGTGAAATATGGTAGACTGACATATGGTTCCTATCTGTTCTTTGACATTATCAGACACACACATACATACACACACACACACACACACACACATATATATATATATATATATATATATATATATATATATATATATATATATATATATATATATATAATATAAGCAAATAGATGGATATAGATCCGACAGTATGAAGAAAAATATACGGAAAAACAAACAAAAATCCTAATATGCAATTATGCTGTTTTAATATTAATATAATGCCAACGTCGGACGTTTCGGTCTAATAGACCATCTTCAGGACATATTCATAAAACATAATTAACGTTTTCACAACATCGCCCACGTGACGACGACGTGATCATATTAAAAAGGAACGCTGATCTTATAAAAAATTTCAGTTATCTGTTTGGATTAGACTTACGCTTATGTCCATGGTCTTTTTTCATGTTCAATTGAATATAGTCTAATGTTAATTATTAAAAGGATATAAGCGTCAGATTTTAATGAAATTTTCAGGGCTTTGTCATAAAAGAACGAAATTATTTTAGAAATATTTCGTTTTTAGAAAATCTTGTTAAACATATTTTCTAAGATGTTACCCATACACCACTTAGTTGATCTTATGAAATTTCGAAAAAGTACATTTTATCCCAATTAAAGTATATATTAGTTTTTCTTTGGAGAATTAAAACGCTCAATTTTTTTTTGTAAAAAAAGAACCCCCATTTGCCGAAAATTTGCTCTGAACTATAAAATAAAAAATGCACAAAAAACTAGGTACTTCCACAGACTCGCCATGATTAAAATGTTTTCGTAAAAAATGAAAAATCTTTCTTAAAACTTTTATTTTATTTTTAATTGGAAGCTAATTGATTAACTTTAATATTTTCAACAAGCAAAATGCTTTGGTGTATGTACTTTCACTGATTCGCTAATATAATTTACTATAGTAAGATGAAAAAATACTGCAAATTTAATAAAAACAAAATGTTATGATTAAGAAAAAAGACCAAGGAATTTTTGATTATTAAATTTGATTTTTTGTTTATCCTTTTTAGAACATTCGAAATTTTGGTTAAAAATTTTCTATTTTTATGTCAACGCTAGTGTGGTGGGTAATGAATTTTTAGATTATATTTTTCAGAAACATTTATTTGATACTTAAAGAATTATATGGGTTAGCAATACTTTTCATTGTAAATGAATGTGTTCGATCCCTCGACTATGATGAAGTCATGAATACAATTGTACATACTAAGTCTCAAAATACTATATATAAGATTCACTATTTTTTATTCATCATCTTGAATATGTTAAAATTAGTCAACGTTTGACCAGAAATATCTCAAGATGATTTAAGAAGAAATGATCTATTATGAAATCTCTCTAATTTGTATTTAGATACATTGTATTTATATTTAATATTTCTAGTTAAATTGTTCACCAACATTGCATATGATTCATTATTGTACATAATTAGATTACAATCAAATTCATATTTTATATGGATACTACCTTATGAAAAGTGATATTTATTAGAGTGGTGAGGTTTGTATCATATTTTGTGGAAGCATGAGACCCTTGAACCATACTGAAGGCGATGTTCGCTGTTTTATGAATATTCTCTCCAGATATTACAAAAACTTTACACTTATTATCCAAAGAACTACCAAAAGAGTCATGATGTTTCAATTAACGCATAATAAAACTTAGATCAAACCCGTCAGTTTAGGGCATGATAAAAAAGCTTAAGTTTGTTAACGAATTTATCTATTAAGTTAATGCTATTAACAGCTTCTTCTTTTAACGTGTAAGGATGAGGCCACTTTCTCGAATCAAAATGTCTTTTATGTTTTCAGATGCCACGATGAAAATTATTAAAAGAATCATCCCATGAAAATAGCAATGAAGTAAAAGTCTATAGAACATGTATTCTGTTGAATAGAATTTAGTCACTTTGTATATGCACCTTGTACAGATAGAATATAGAAATATGGGGGGGATTTCAATACTGTTTCTTTGTTGAACATTATGAACATAAGCTAGTCGGAATATATTCTTGATATTGAAATCATTTAGCGTTCTAGTGTTCCAAGTGCTGAATGCCAGTCAGCATAATGTGCATCGACTTTTCCGAATTAATTTTATTTATGGAGAATTAAAAGAAAGAAAGCGATCCTATGGTAAACCAAAAATACGATTTAAAGATTATGTCCATCTCTTACTGACAGAAAGCAATATTAATCTTCGTGACTGGTAATATTAAGCCCAGAAAGTAATGAATTGAAAGTCAAGACTTCTGTTGTGAAATCCCTTGATGAGTCCTGAATAAAACGAGCTCTTCAAAACGCGTAAATAGAAATTCTCACTTCGAATCTAATGGTTGTCCCAAGATGGGTCTTTAAAAATCAGGGTACTAAATGTCATACTATTAGAAATATTAACTCAAAATTTAGTAATTATATAGATATTTTCCAACAGTGATTTATTAAAATTGCTCTAAGTTCTGTTATATTTATTTAGTTTTAACATATAAGAGTATCTAGTAAAAAGAAAAGTCCAAAACAAATTATTATGCGTCATGAGCACACATGACAGAAAAAAGTTAAGGAAGAACAGTACAGAGTCAAACTTTGCTTAAAACTACAAACCATAGGAAATTGTGGAGAGCCATTATCACTCAGAGATCTGTTTTTACTGGGAGTCACACTCTTGTGAGACTATGCTGGGACGGCCCTGAATATAATTCAACACACAAAGGTAGATTACAGAGAATAAACCTGAATTCCATCGTCACGTTTTAAAAACGTCACAACTGCTAAGGTATACAATAACAAACATGAAAGATGTCTATTGGAAAAGCGCGTCTAGAGCGATGTACCTACAGAGGCAAATTTTGTTTCGGCTCCATGTCCATTCAGGGTGACTAACAGATTACATATTCATGAATTGTCATAAGGCTATTCTATCCTCGAAGGAATGTTAGGGAGCTGTCTTACGAAGCTGTCACATAAATCACTCGCTGTGCTCGTTGAAGCGCTTTGTGACTGTGAAAATCAACAATAAAGCAAACAAACAAAAATGGAAACAAAAAAATGATGGCGACAAAGACGAAAGAAAAAAGCATTTAGCTATTAACATTAACAGTAGACTTGGTATTATGTGTCAGTAATATTGATATGACCCTGACTGGGGCTATTGCTCTCTTCACGATCGGTGAGAAGATGAGTCGAAGGAAAAACTGTGTTCTTCGGCGTACTTTTTAAAATAATGTGCTCCTTGTGCAAGGCACAAGAGTCAATCGAGGTAGAGGGTTAAAGAGTAAGTAGTAAAAAGTCGAATTTATGAAGATATGTGAAGAAGATGACGTTTAACTCTAGACTTGAAAAGGTTAAAATTATAGTGATCGGGGAACATCCCGTTGGGAGACGTTTCCACAAAGTAGTGATTGCGGTGGGGAGAGAAGAGTCTTGGAGTGGAACAATACAATATAATACAATGGGAATGCTTCGTGTATATATATATATATATATATATATGAAGAAATATAGTCTTAAGATGTACTATATTTATGGGATAAAGTGCTCAATATCAGAGATTGAGCGTGTGTAAATATAAAAGTGAACACTTCGTCAACACTTAGAGACGACAGTCTGTTTCATGCTAGATGCAATCATCAGGCCTGACGATTGCATCTAGCATTCCTTACCTAACGATAAACATCTTGCATCTAGATCACCATAGTGCTTTATATACGATGAGCTAATTCTACCAAAATTGGGGTACAAAATTTGGTTATTGTGACGGCAAGTTTATTCCTGATATCGGGTGGTGTTCGACGATTTTTAGGCAGGAATTGTCTTCAACTTTTAGTAATTACTTGGTTTTTAAATTTTTGTGCCTCGTGTGTTCATTTATTTTCTAAGATATTATCGTTATCGGGGGGGGGGTTCATTTTTTGTAGATAAATGTGTCAGTCCATAATTATAATTAGAACGCCTTAGACGGAGGGGGAAATATGAATGTTTTGTTGTTTGATATTTCTTTTATAGTTTTTATATTTGTTGGGAAGCGAAGATTCATTTCTGTTTTTGAGTGTGGCCCTTATTAAACCCAAGAGGTATCCTTTGTAGAAATCTGAGTCATTATGTTGGTGTTTTTGTTTTGTTTTTGATTTTTTTATCCGTAATGGCATTTTTTGGCAATTCGGTAGCAAATTTTAAACAGATGCTAAGAGCTTCTGCATCGAATGGTTTGATTTTGGATAGAATTCTTAATTAAGTCCGGATATAGAGAATTTGTATTTAAAAATAAAGATATTTAGTTTAGTTTATAAGTTAAGGATATGTTTATTGTTGGTGTAACAGATCGAATTTCTTGATTCACACCGTGTTATGTTATGTAAGTCATGGTAATGATGGCTGAAAAATAATATCGCCCAAATGTCCGCCAAATCTGAAAAGAAAAACAAAATTAGACGCTTAAAATTAAAAGTTACTGGAACACCCTTTATATATATATATATATATATATATATATATATATATATATATATATATATATATATATATATATATATATGTCTTAAGGTGTGCTATATTTATGGGATAAAGTGCTCAATATCAGAGATAGAGCGTGTGTAAATATAAAAGAGAACATAGAAATCAACACTCAGAGGCGACAGTCTGTTTCATGTTAGACACTCGTCAGGCCACGAATGTTTATTTTTTCTCGGCTATTTATTACTTAGATTATATAAATAGCCGAGAGAAATAACAGCACTCGTGGCCTGACGATTGCGTCTAGCATGAAACAGACTGTCGCCTCTAAGTGTTGACTCCTATGTTCACTTATATATATATATATATATATATATATATATATATATATATATATATATATATGATTAGAAGAAAGGGTCCACGTGTGCTTCTTATAGTATGCAAAATAGGTATTTTAGTTAATAAAATAAAGACAAATGAAAGGGTACAAATATAATCAGTACAAAACACCTATTAAATATTAATTATTAAACATATGACAGAAATGAAGCACGGAAATAAGTTTTTAAGTCCAGAATTTTCGGACACGCCTACGTCGTTCATCAACTTAGCGAGAAATAAACAGAGAAATGGGAATTACTCACCGACAGATGTTTTTTGTAGACGGTTTATTTTCTGGTGGGAATCATATTATTTGCAAAAACCCGATCTCTGTCTGATTCCTCAATGTGCGAAATCGTTTATGAAAATAAACTTAAATTTAAAATTTTGATCGGTGTAAAAGCGTTCGGCCAGTCTATTATTAGTCGTAGGGGGAGTGAGGGAGTATGCTTGTAGACATAGAAGAAGAGAGTTATAGGTTGCGGAGTGGGGAAGATCTCTCGCGTGTAACCAGCATTAGCAATAGCCAAAACTTGTTCGACCAAGCCGAGATAAAAGAGTGAGGAGGAAAAAAGAAATATATAGTAATAAGATATAATTAAATGAAATAAAATGAAAAGAAAAAAAGGGAAGGAACAATTGTAATGTTAAATTTTTTGGAGAAAAAATTTTGGTTATCAGTTGGAAATAAGATAAAAATAATAAAGGAAAAACAGAGATGAAAAGTGTGTACATATGTACATAAGAGCACATAAGTGTGTAAATATACACAAGCCACCACACCAACATATGAATCTCAATACACGTAATGATATAAACACATATACAAGAATTTACATTATTCGGACCATTGTCCTCATCTTTGTCGCCATATTTCTTACAATGTTTCGGCTGTTTTACGCTCCGACCTTCTTTAGGTGGTTGGAATATCGAACTGAACCCTTTATTTCGCTCACTGGGCACGTGGAACGAGAACAGTCTAACCCAGTGAGCGAAATAAAGGGTTCAGTTCGACATTCCAACCACCTGAAGAAGGCCGGGGCGTACAACGGCCTAAACGTTGTAATAAATATGGCGACAAAGATGAGGTCAATGGTACGAATAATGTAAATAGTGTACATAATACCTCATCTCAGAAATATAGACAGATATACAAGAATAATATGTATCTACACTAACCTTCCACACTCCTTACATAAGTTTATATGTAATGGAACTGTAGTTATAGAAACAAAGAGGGTATAAAAGAATTTTAATGGTGACCGATTTATTATTTCATCGAGGTCCCACTCCACATTTCACCTCAAGGTCCTGGAGTCCGTGTATATCATATCTCGTGAGCCTTCCCTTTGTAAACAGAAGGAATGTTTGCTAGGTCTGAATATTATTGGACTCTCGTCCCTTGAAATTCATAATTTTTTTTCTCTCTCTCCCCATTTAATTACATTCGCTAATTAAAATTAATTTACACGCTTTTATATTTCCCAGAATAAATAACTGGGACGAAACCGGTGGTTTTATTTTGGCTTTGATTTTAAAAATGCCTTCTTATTATCTTTTCCTATCTATTATTAAATTTTGTACAACGAAAAACTTATTTAAATATATATATATATATGGGTTACATACTTATCGAGTTGGTCTGATAAACCAAATATAATGTTAGTACATTTGCATCTATCTATCTATGCATAAAAGTGGACATATAAAAGTCAATATCCAAAGACGATAATCTGATTCATATCTAATTTTGTATTTACGTATATTATATATATATATATATATATATATATATATCGAGATCGAATTAAAGTCGAATCTATTGCATTCACTTACGTATTAATAACCTTGGGAAATGTGTGAATCATCTTCTTTTCCTTCCAGCTATGGGTAAATACCAGTACAGACTGGGTTCTATAGCCTTGGATGGCAACTGGTCTAGGACAACTCTGAATTCAATACCTGCAGAGGGTCGTTTGGGAACCTTTGGAACGTAGTGCACCAGATCTCTGTATTCGGCCCTTGAAAAAGTGTGAAACCTTCACGACTATAATCAAATCTCATGTGCTGTTGTCGGGCTGTCGGTTTCCTAGGAACCGATCTGCTTGAAGCCTCATACGTCGAATTCGACGAGAGAGTCAAGGGTATATATATATACATACATACATACATACATATATATATATATATATATATATATATATATATATATATATTATATATAAATATTGATTAAATCTTCTTGACAGCAGTTGTCAATGAAGGATTCTACAAAAGAATGGTTGCTGCATAAATACACATTGTATATATATATATATATATATATATATATATATATATATATATATATATATATATAATAAGATTAAAGTACACGGAATAAATTGCAATAAGAGTAGAGGAAATATAATTTATTCGAAAATTATGGCATAAATATTTTATAAAATTTCTATAAAAATAGTCATTTCGTTTCAACACCTCTGGTGATAGTGTTGAATGTAGAATAAAGCGTTTTAAAAGGATCAGATCGACAAAACACCTCTCTCTAGTGGAAACGCTGTTCATAAGCTACAATGATCAATCAAAATACAACTATATGAAAAGTCAAAAAACTTGACAACGAACCTTGGTTATAATTATTATTCTCTTAAAGTTAGGGTTAAACTTAAAATAGAAATTATTCGAACTAATTAATATTAAATTTTACTATAAAATTGAAAATTAAAAATAATCGATTTTAAATTTAATCTGTATTAAGTTTAGAATCGAAAATTATTTAAAGTAAAAACTGAGTGAAAAATAAATATATTTTATTATTTATTTTGTTTTAATTGAAAGGCCAAAATCTCAGTTATAATAAACGTTAATCTAATGGGGGTGTAAAACTTCGTTACAACTTAGATACATTTGGAGTGGGGACATGGGAAGGTGAGAATGAAAAAAAAATAGTGTATACATACAATGAAAGGCATATATAAGTGATCATACACACATACATTAATAAATAAACACACATATACACACCTACAAAGATTCAAGTTTGAAAATGTTAATAAACGAATTCTAACAGACTATTAAAATATTACATCGGTAAAGATATACAGATAAGAAGAAGGTTCAATCGATAAAATTGAAGAGTGGTAGGAAAGAAAAAGAAATATTCGGCAATGAAGTACGCAATGAAAAAAGACAATTAAATATATAGTAATGCACAGAAAACTAAATATATACGTATACGCAGAAACACCAAATTAAAAAATCCTGGTAAAATGCAACACTTAAAATAAAATAAAACCAGTCAATATATAAAAAAACACATAAACATGCAAATATCTCATATATACTTATATACGAATGAGTACACAACATACATGAGTACAAATATATAGCAATATATATATATATATATATATATAAAATAAATACTTATGTGTACACACCTGCATCACTACAAAGAGATACATACATAAATATACATACACACACACACATATATATATATATATATATATATATATATATACACATATATGCACACACATACATACACATATACATACATATACATGCATATACGCATATGTATATATGCACAGACATAGACATAGAAATAAATGTAAATTTATCAAACTATACAGTAACATAATATTTTGTCTGACGATCGCTAAAGCGTGAAACCCAGGGTCACAAACTCACATCTATCCAAGTAAATATATATATATATATATATATATATATATATATATATATATATATATATATATATAACAATATTATCCAAATGACTATAAAGGATTCGGAATTTATATAAGATTAAAATGTAAGAAAACACTACTCTTGATTATTAAGTCTACAAGCAATGTTAAGATCACTATCAAACAAAACTAGATTATAATTAGATAGTACATTCAAAAACACTAAGATATACACATTTATAGACATATATACATAGATATAGACACTCACACAAACACACAGTTGCCAGTGAGTTCATTCTTTTGATTTAAGAGGTGGGTCTTGTCTTTAAATCTAATCATTTCAAATTTGTCATCGAGACATAAATAACAAGGGGCATATAGAGAATAATATATTCGAGTTCTCCTAATTAATTTCCATTTAATAGTAGGTGTCTTGTTTTTCGCCTTTAAATTCCAAAAATACTTGGACAGTGATGTCTTGTACTTATGATTACGACTGTTGACATATTACACATGTCCACGCTATTGTTTTCATAGTACTTCCAATGTATTTTTTTAAATATTGGGGATTTTAGTGAAGAAATTGTACTTTGATAAACTAGTTAAGATATCATTCTGTAGTGGGCAATTATTAGGATTCCTAAAAATTTAAAAGTTATTATTAGTGTCATTATACTTAGTTCTATTCGTTTCAACATGGCGGGTAGCCAAGTTTTTTGAGTCCCTATATTTCTTGAAGACTCCGTTATTATGTTTCTTAAATATTTTTCCAGGTTATCAGCACAGCTGTAGCTTAATTTAAGAGCATTATAAGTGAATATTTTACTGAGTGGATAAGTTTCGGGGTAGGGGAAATATTTTTTGATAAGTTTTAGAAATTTATGTCCTAGTTTTGTTTTAACCATTAGGTTGAAAGGGGGAGTATTTATTAAAAAACCTTTTTACTAAAAGCGTTAATACTTACCTTAAGGTCAATGGAGGAGGGTATGTGCTTAATAACAGAAAGGTGGTGTTTGGAATTAGGATGTACATATGCCGGGTTAGAATTAAACTTCACATATGGTTGAAAAGAGCTATTATTAAAATCTAGAATGACATCCAGAAAATCTACCTGTTTAATGTTGGTCTATTGTCTTAAAACCGAAATCCTTAAAATCCCTATGGATCATTTTTCTAATGCGATCTACCTTAATATTTGAAGAGTATTTAACTACTGATAAGCCATCATCTCTATATAATCCTACACTATCAGAATGTAGGCATTCAAAAGCACTTAAATTGTATAAAAGAAATAATCCCACTAAGTCAGAGGTTTCAGCAAAATCTAAGGAACCCATTGAAATGTCAAAATTATCACTGGAAATCTTTTTGGTCCACTGTTTTTTACTATAAACCAGAACAGAATTTCGGCATTTCAAGAATATACCGATTTCATTCTCAGAATTATTAGTTCATTTCTGAGCGAATTCCAAGTCCAAAGTGAACAGATATTTAGATATGGATGTATAGTAGTTATATATATATACACTGCGTGCCAAATTATTATCGAGATAACTTTTTTCTAATATTTCAAAAGTCGTCCAATCAATTCACACAAAACTTTCACACAATGTTGGCAACACTGACCTGCGCAATCACTGAAATTTTTGTACTGATCTGCGCTATGTAAACAAATTGGCACCATATTTGTTATCAGCACGGTGATTTGAGCGTGCCAAATTATTAGAAAAGTGTAAGAATTTAGTGAAAAGATGGGCCGTAAAAACAGTTCAAGTGATGCTGAAAAGAAAACTATCACCTCAGAACTCTCAAAAGATAAATCTAACCTATAAATTTCTAAAATGATAGGGAGGTGTCATCAAACAGTGAAAAAGTTCACCGCCGTCTCTACACAAGTAGACAAAAGAGCAGATAAAGGCAAGCCGAGGGTTATTTCACGTCGTCTCATGTCACGGCTTAAACGAGAGGCCACGAATGACCCTGGACTTACCAGTCAAGAGTTTTTCAGTCGCATTGGGGATCCTACTGTGTCTAAAAGTACTCGCTGTCGGTATCTGAGGGAAATAGCAACAACAGTCAAACCTGTATCGAAGCCTCCGTTGACGAGAAATCACATTCAAAATTGATTGAAATGGGCCGAGGACAATATGAAGATTGACTTCTCTAAAGTTTTGTTCACAGACGAAACTCGAACAACATTTGATGGGCCAGATAGATGGTTCAAAGGCTGGGTAATGAACGGACAGAATCGCCATCAGCGTTTGAGACGCCAACAAGGCGGTGGAGGCATAATGATGTGGGGTGGTATCATTGGAAAAACATTAGTGGGTCCATGGAGAGTACCAGATTGCGTCAAAATGAATGCTGATACATACATAGCGTTTATGAAGGAGCATCTTGAACCGTGAATGAAAAGGTAAAGAGTTGCCTTCAGAAGGGCCATTGTTTTTATGCAAGATAATGCTCCCTCACACGCTGCTCACAAGACTACTGAATATTTGAAACAGGCTTCGATGGACCTCGAAAAATGAAGTTGCGAGCAAATTCTCCGGATTTGAACCCAATCGAAAACCTTTGGAGCATTATGAAGCGAAGACTGTACGCCAACGTACGACAATTCAGGGGCAACGCTGAGTTGTGTGAAGCAATTCTTGACATATCTCGCGGCATTACAGCAGATGACATCATACAATTAACAAATTCTATGGATCGTCGATTTCTTCAAGAAATTTCAAAACAGGGAAAGCACATTCCCTATAAATTTGTTTAAAACTGTGCCTTTGTTTGTATCTGTTATTATTTGTTTGATTATCTTATTTATTAACTTCTTTTGACCTTCACGTGCAACATTAATAAACGTTTCGTTTGCTAACTTCTGGGAATTTTTACTAAACCTTTCTAATAATCTCGATAATAATTTGGCACGCAGTGTATATATATATATATATATATATATATATATATATATATATATATATATATATATATATATATCCATCCATATCCATCCATATCTAAATATCTGTTCACTTTGTACTTGGAATTCGCTCAGAAATAAACTAATAATTCTGAGAATGAAATGGATATAATCTTGAAATGCCGAAATTCTGTTCTGGTTTACAGTAAAAAAATAGTGGACCAAAAAGATTTCCAGTGATAATTTTGACATTTCAATGGGTTCTTTAGATTCTGTTGAAACCTCTGACTTGGTGGGATTATTTCTTTTATACAATTTAAGTGCCTTTGAATGTCTAGATTCTGATAGTGTAGGATTATATAGAGATGATGGCTTATCAGTGTTGCCAACATAGTGTGAAAATTTTGTGTGAATTGATTGGACGTCTTTTGAAATATTAGAAAAAAAGTTATCTCGATAATAATTTGGCACGTAGTGTATATATATTTATTTATATATATATAAAAATTGGAGAGTCGCCGATTTCGGTCAATTGCTTTCTTAACGATTCAGGAAGTCAATTGATCATAATCGCCTGAAGATACCAAAAGAGTGAAACAAAGGTAGCGGAATTGGCTGATCTCCTATTTTTTTTTCTACATATCAATATTTTATGCACATATCGAGTACGTTTTAATAATATTGTTTCCTGGTCTAATTCAACTCTGAACATTAACTTTATTATTTCGATATATATATATATATATATATATATATATATATATATATATATATATAAAAAAGTGGACATTAAAGTCAGCACTCAGACGCGACAGTTTCATGCTAAGCGCAATCGTCAATGGGTGTTGACTCCAGTTTTCACTTTTATATTTACATATGCTCCATCCCTAATAGTGAGCAATTTAAAGTATTATTAGTGAAAGAGAGTATGTAAATATAAAGTGGACAATCATTTTGTTTTAATAAGTTATCTTATCGGAAACTCGACTGCGTGAATTTTGGCATTCAACTAGATTGGCTAAAAGGTCCTGCCATTTTACTGTTAAAATAGCCAGTTCTATTCAAGTAGTTTATTTTCCTTCATTTTTCGGTTGTGAATCTCTAGTCTGAATTCTTGCGTTTAAGCATGAACAGACTGTTGCTGCTCGCTGTCGTCTTCAATGTCCATTTCAATGTGTGTGCATTATTTATGTGTGTGTTGTGTTTGTGCGTATGTATGAGACAGACTATGTGTTGTGTTTGTGTGAATGCGCGTGTGAGGGAGAGAATGCGAGTAAGAGAGAGAGATAGATAAATGTAAAAGTAATAGTGGAGGGGGAATACAACACACGCACATAATGGAATGGAATTGAAATAGAGTAAATAATACTTTATTAATCTCAGCGGTAAGTAGAAAAGTCTTGAAAACCCTGTCTCCTAAATGAAGGCCGAAGAATGGATTAACCGAAAAGTTGTAACAGTAATTAAAGAAACAGAATGAAATCAACGCTTCCGCAAAAACTTGGAAAAATAAATGATTCATATTAGAAAAATAGAATATTTCTAAAACTATGCAGACTTGGATTAAAAGTGAAATCGAATGTGAGAAAAAGGAGCGCCAGAAATGTTGAAGGGAAGGAGCATCACGTTTAGAACATTGAAATAATGGAGGATTTAGATAGATAGATAGATAGATAGATAGATAGAAAGAAAAAAGATTTAGATAGATAGATAGATAGATAGAAAACAGATTTAGATAGATAGATAGATAGATAGATAGATAGAGAGAGAGAGAGAGAGAGAGAGAGATGAACAGAGTGGGATAGAGACGGAGACGGACAAACAGATGAAAGAGCAAAAACTGGAAAAAAAGCTAAGATAGTGGGAAGTAAAAGCGAGTTTCCATTTTATTGGAAGAGGCAAATATCGCAAGGGGAGTTAAATGTTTAAGGTTTGACAAGTCTGTTGGCAACAACAGCGTCTGTACAAACTGCAAAACCTCAAACGCTATCCTGTTCATTTGAGTTTGCCATTTGTTTTGTTTGTTCAATTTAATGTAAGCGAATGTCCGACAGCGTTGCCCGAATATGGCTGGGGCCCGAACATGGCTGGGGCCCGAATGGTGATACTTTTCTATTTACACAGACTGGACGCTCACGTGGTGAAAGGATAATAGAAGCAATCAAATAAAAACGTGAGAACGCAATTTACTTATTGAAGTAAGAAAGTTAAACATTTATGCAAACATGTTCAAATAAGAACAAATATAAACTTATAAGAATACGTACGTATAGAAAAACACACATCTATGGAAGGGTAGGGGAATAATGCTAAGCTATGTTTACATGTAGTAAAGGAGAGAGAGGGTAGTAAGGGAGGGCGTGGGGAAAAATCTGTAAGGTTTCACACACACACACACACACACACACACACACACACACACACACATATATATATATATATATATATATATATATATATATATATATATATAAAATAAGTTTCCATAATTTTTACTCAGAAGTTTTTACTTCTTAGTAAAATTAAGCATTGCTGTCGTGAATGACAAAAGCTTCTATTACTGAAAGTAGATCGTCGAATATTTTTCGACAATGTACTTTCTGGAATAGAAATTCTTGTCATTTAGGGCTGGAATACAAATTGTCGCATTGTACAAGGAGACATAGAGACCCGATCTCATCGTGTAACTTAAAATAACGCATGTAAATGTTTAATGCCATTAGAGGACAGGTCGAATTAACTGCTTTTATTGATGAATGAAAAACTAAAATTACTCAAAATATATTTAGTTATTAAATTCTTAATTACTATTTATTGTGGCCGCCATTGTCTGGAGCAATAGCGTTAGACATGTCAAATGGAGGAATTCAACATGAAAATTCTTTTATTAGGAAGGTTCTTTCAGGTTATTTAACAGTAAGGACAACGCTTTTACAAAATCCTTGGCTTTCTGTTTAACATCAATCTTTTTACCATGGAACATTGGCTATTTTTTGAAACAAAGAAAAAATCTAGTAAGAATGAAATTATTCTTTCAAAATACTTCTAAGATGTCACAATACAGTAAACAAACAAAAATATGCCAACAATCTTCTTTATCACGAAAATTATCCTCTTCTTACATATTAGCCGAAACCGTTCCTGGCAATATTACACACAATGGACAATGTTGCCTCACAAGTATTTCAAAAAAGCATATTGCAAGGACTCAAGAGAAATTGAATAAAACATGCAAAAATATTATGCATACGTTATATATAACGAAACATGCGTAACATAATGATTGTTACTCATACAATACACAGGGTATCCACCAAAATGTACACGTTATTTAAATGACACTAAATGCAGTTTTACTGACTTGCAAACAATATCAATGTTTAAAAGTTTTTAAAATGTCAATGTTTAATTACTTACAAAGATTAAGGTTTTAAATTAAATATGAAATGAAATTTCATGCATATTCAAACAGACAACGAATTAAAAAAATAAGTACACGCTTATATTTTTAAGATCCATTGATAGATAGAATAAATAGATAGATAGATAGATAGATAGATAGATAGATAGATATGAACAAACTGATATAGATAGATAGATATGAACAAACTGACATAGATAGATAGATAGATAGATATTAAGCAGGATAAAAGTAGAGGATTTCTGATGATTCAAGACTGAAGAGAGAACTTTGTAAACAAATAAAATCTATTTGTGTTTATTTCATAATATTTACTGTGTTCAGCTAAGTCGAGCACAAGGTTATAATGCATATAGATTTCATTTTATTGAAATACTCAAATAAGTCTTCGCATTTTGCTTGTGCAGTGCCAACCTTCTATTCTACTACTTCCCTCGAATTTATCCATTTTCGCTATCATCTAAGACTTTACCATTTTGAGTAGATTTGTTTTTTCAGCTTCACTATTTTCTATATTTTATCGACGCCTTTATTGGGAATTTCGTTATTTTCATTCATTTTCTCTACATGTATTTAATCTAAACGAATAAGAAGACATTCTCTATCGTGTGTTTTAGTTTTTGTAAAATATTAGGAAAATTGTAGATTCTTCGAGCTCTTTATTACGTTCTAATATTTCTTGTGAAACGATAAAAAATACTTTTATTTTAGAGAAAGAAGATATAAATATAACATGAACATTGGCATTGTTTGCTGTGATATTTGAGAAAATTTGCAGTGGAATTTCAATTGTTGTTTTCCTCTACAGATTTTGGCAGTATTGCAGTAGGTGTGTGGGAAATCTTTGGTGAAATATGAACTGGACGAAGAACACATTGTAATAACACATAATCTGAGAAGCGTTCAACTGATAGAACATTTAGAGCTATACGAAACAGAAAAACAGTGGAATTTGTAGAAGGTAATAAAATGATGAATGACAATATTTTTGTAGGTAAGAAAATCAACCAGTGATTTTGATGCATCCTCTCGTTCTAAATGGAAGGCAAGAAAGAATCATGGCTGCTTCCATGAAATGGTTTTCATTTCAATCTTTTTCTTTAAATTTACTTTTTTCTTTTTCTTCAAATTTACTTTTTTTTCATGCTGACTGGATAGTAATCATAACAATTTGACCATATCAAAAATTATTCGAAATCCTCCATGAATTATAACCAAAATATTTTTATGATGGAATATACAATTTCATTGAATTAACTGAAAATATTTTAGTAGCTGAATAATTATATTATAAAATACAAAATATTTTCTGTAGAATTTTCTTTAAAGTTTTACATCAACGTATATATGCCTTATTAGACTTATCGGAGTAACTGACTTTAAAATATAGATGAGTATATCAAAGATTCAACGTTGTATGGGAATTTATAAGGAGAAACCAAACTAAACACTCAAACTATATTGTGATATTCATTTGCACGCCAAATACTCATTTTGCTGTGTGCGTGTTTGTTTAGCGGAATATGTACTCCTTATGTGACATTTAAACCTTTGAGTACTGCGTTCCTGAAGAATTTTAACCCTTCTGTCTGAGCTCCTGAGTAAAATTCACAAATAACTGCTATGTAATGTTAAAAGGTAGATATAAAATAGTTTCAAAAATATAAGCATTATACTTAGCAGAGAGGGAATATGATTGCATGCCTTCACTTTATCGCCAGAATTATTGTGTGCCAGTCTACCCAGTAGATGCACAAGATGCGCTGACATGCTGTGCAGCGGACAGAAGATTTCACCGCCTTGACAGGATAGTCTTTATAGGCCACAGTTGGGTTTTTCTGCTTGAATTCATTGTATTCATAAGAGCACACTGCACAGAGGTTGTTATTGGAGGCATCTTCTGGTATCTCTGGGAATTGGAGACCAACATTTTCCAGAGCATCAGCATTGATTAACTGCCTGCGCACTGCAGCTGGCCGGAATGCACCCACCAGATCCACAAAGTATTCATCTAGGAACTTTCTGAAGCTGAGGGACTTGGCTTACTGAGGGGAAGATGCCTGAAACAGCACATATCCATTGTATATAAGCTACAGGATAAATTTGACTAAGAGACGTCTTGACCTGTGTTGATGACGGCGTGTCTTGTACAGATGTGTCACCTGGCCATTTTTGTCAGTCTCTCCCCATCCATGTAGTGGTTGTAGCCACTGACCAGCTGAGGGATTTTGATCTGGATCACTGTGCCAGTTTTGTTTCTACTTTCAACACTTCCGATTTTCCGGGGGTCGTAACAAGTTGATAGAAAATTGATGGCCTTTCTGTCATTCTACATCATTGCCACGAAACCATACTTGCATTGAAAATCACTGTCACCACGATTGTTCATTTTCTTTATTTTCAGGCTCTGTTGGTATTTCTTTCTGTTGCTCAAAGCTGTTCCCAAGTATTCTGCATTGTCAGCCATTATTGAAACAAATTCACACTTTTGTAGTATCTCTCCATTGCAACGATGTGATGTTTTTCCTGGGCGTTAGCTGAAGTCAGTAGGCGATACACAACGTTGTCAATCACTCCAATTCCTTCAATTTCCTATGCTGTTTTGTTGGTGTAGACCTCCACTTCCACTATGCATTCAGTTTCTCCTTCACAGAGCATGAATGATTTCACACCAAATTTGGATATCTTGTCTTTGATGTATTGTAAGATGGCAAGTCTGTTCTTAAATGGAATTATTCCTTCGTCCAAAAGGAGGTGGTGCCTGGGTATATATTGGTGTCGGAATGTCTTCAGCAATGAATTTAGCATAGGTCTGACCTTGAAGATGGAATCTGCTTTGTCATTTGTAGCAACATTTTCATCTATAACATGAAGAAAAGCCAAGATGGAAACAAGTCTGTCTCTTGACATTACTTTTCGAAAACCTGGCGTTTCTAATAGAAAGTACTGTTTACTCGATTCGTAGTATTTCCTGAATTGAGGGTTGATTACTGTTGTTTCCATTTGCAATCTCAACCCAAGGAAAGCTTTTGCATCTGTTTTAGTCAGTTTACATTTGAATATCGTGCCGTAGAAGTAGTCAGGTTTTGGTTCCTTGATGTGATCTTCTCGCTGGTTTGTTTTGTTTACAAAGTTTGCAAGAACTCGTCAAGTTGACTGAATCAATAGTGCGAGAGATTCCGTTTATACTTTGTGGAATATTCTTTGCTCCGCATTCAGAACCATCACATTCGATGTCAGTTGCCTCATATAGCTTATTCCAACACTCGATCTTCTCTTGCATATTCTCTAACATCACCGCAGTCTGTGAGAACACGCCTCCTTTGATCAGTTGATTCTGCATACTCAGTGCCATTTTAACTATCTGTAACAAAATCATCCGATTCGAATTCAACTTTACAATCAAAGTTATCATTGTCATTCTCAAGTTCCGATAAATCATGAAGCATATCAATTACTTGCTGCGCTGTGTAGAGTTCTTTTCTCGCATATTTTGTCCCTGATTACTTCCCCGACGATCCAGGTTCAGACTCTGCAAGCTTCATGGTAAAAAAGAACTTTTTTTATTCCAAAATACATGCACAAAAAACCAATGAAAAGGCGCAGACATGTTGGTATAAGTTTCGATGATATCAGAATATTACGGCTTTTATGATTGGCTCTTCAAAATATGACAACCAATAGCAAATCACGATGCAAGTGTTTACCCACTGTTCAACCGGTGGCTGGGCATTAAATCATTTTCTCTCACTGTTCAACCTGTGGCTAGTCATTACGGCATTTTTCTCTACCACCGATAAAGCAGTTAATGCAGAAATTTAATTTTCTTGGAGCCTTAGTAATTTATTTTAAAAGAATGTATTACGGTATTTTTTCCTTACATAAACGTATAACTGGTAATTTGTTTAATCTTTTGCAAAAATGTATTGATGGTAATGTGTTTTACTCTGAAAATATATTGCTGATATTTCCACTATAACATCTTTTATACTTTCATCGTAGAAGTTTAAGGGTTAACTATTTGCTCATAGATGGGGCCCTATCAAGTGCTACAACCCCGGATCAGGATGGACTTGAGAACAACAGCAATTGAGAGGTGGTTCCACGCTTCTCAAAACATCCTAATCAGAGGCCTTGCTTCTGGATATAGTTTATCGTCATACCCAGTACGGACTCATTTTGGATTAACGAATGAAACGAATTGGTCCGCGAAACAATTAGACATTTATTCATCATAGCCAATCAGGCACGAAGCTACGATAGTTAGGCTGACCTCGCGAATGGAACTTCTGCACGACTAACTGGTATATAAAACGATTTGACTAAGCATAACCATCTGTTAGGGATTCTACACGCAAACACACATATACACATATACATACATATACACACTCACGCGCTTATTCGCATCCGTGACACATGTGTATGTCTCCATCTCTCTGTGAACATTCAATAGCTCACAAGTAATTAAGGTTAAAGTTAGAAGATTCTGAATGCTTCATGTCAGATTCATACGGATTTTCAAAGCAAATGTTACACAATGATCGTATAACAACGACCTGTCTGTATTGATAAACACAATGGAACTCAAATGACAGAAACTTCAGACACATATTCATAATTGGCATTGCTTCAACTAAGAAATTAGACTAATATTATATTATGCCGTCTTATATTGTCAGTGGAATGTCAAATCTTATAAAAATATTTTCAGGAATCAAGATTTTACAAAGTGAATAAACACTGAATCCAACGGATTTCACGCCACCCAATTTCTTTGATATAAAGATAATATATGCTGCCCCACGTTATATACTCAGGCAAATATGGATTATAATTAAAGAGATTTCTTAGACATTTGCAGTAGCTATAGTCATTGACGTTTATAATTCAGTCTTTCAAAGGATCTAAAATTGTGAAAATAAACACAAGCTATTCTGTGATATTACAATTCAAACAAAATACTATGTTCATTTTAAGGGACTAGATATTTTGTTGTCAACGAAAAAAAAACTTTATGCCAAAAGTATTATGGTTGTTTCCAAAATTGGTTAAGTAGCAAACACGAGCTCCATATTTGAAAATACTGCGAAGCATAAGCTTGTATCTACAATTTCTGAATTCCTAGGAAGTTTTCCAATTTATCTTGAAAGGATAAAAGACCTGATAATTCTTCATCTTCTATGTGCCGTGTCGCTTCTGCATGTGGGCGCTCACGGCTCTCCACATATTCCTGTCCTTTGTAGCTCTTAGTAAAGTTTGTCTTAATGATATTTCTCCTAATCTCAGCTCTGTCAACTCTGGACACAAGTTCGTTGGGTATGTAATGCGCGATTTCTCTGTCCCTTTTGCATTCAATGTCTTCATATAAAGCTGTTGTAATTTCAAATATTTATTCCTGACAACTTCAAAAATTTTAAGATGTTTACTTCTGAAAAAAAAAACTCCGTTGAATGAAGTCAACGTCATAATTTGTTATTAATTAATTAATTAATTTAATAAGAGTAGACTATCAGTGATGCGAAATTAAAATTCTCGTTGATTTGATTTCTTAGGCTTTGAGTTTAGTAATACTTAATATTTACTTTAATAAATTAGTAAATTAGTAATTATCAGAATATTTGTAGCTAATTCTGAAATTATCCATCTCCATAAAGGAAACATTAGTCAGTTATGTACCATGCCTGATAAACGCTTAGGCGATCATGTATCTTTCGATACATGACAGACCAGGTAGATTTTTTTCTTTCTGCTGTAGACCAGTTGCCATCCAAGGCTATAGAATCTAGTCTGTCCTATTATTTACCCATAGCTGGGGCGGTGGGAGAAGAAGAGTATTCATACCTTTCCCAAGGGTATTAGCACGTAAGTGAATATAATGACTTCGGCTGGAATTCGAACTTGGCTCTCCGATTTTTCAATCCAAGCCACTGTACATTATTCCACCGTACAGTATTCATTAAGCGGATATTTAACGTTAATGCAGTTTGGAATTTATCAGTTTTATTTTCTCTAAACAATTTCTCAAGGAAATAGACTTTTCAAGTCCACTAAATGTTATTTACTTTTTCAAGTATTTATGCCATTTTCCTTCCTTAGCTTTAGTTCGAGTACTTTAAGATTTTGTCAATGTTTTCTGAAATTACATTTTCCGCAAACCCGAGTTTGTTTTTATTAATATTGACACATGCAAATAAGAGTCTTTTGTCTGAATAAATATTCTATTTTTAAAAATGTTTACTGGTAGGCCCATGAAATGTTTGAAAAATTTCGCATAAAGCCTGGATGGACTGAAGATACGATATAGAAATGCGACGACTTAGGCACTGTAAATGTTGGCGCGAATACAGAGCAACGTCCTGAAGTTCACAGGAGAATTGCTGTCATTTGGTTGTCAGCGATTATCTCCAGAAATATCCGGTGTGTAGATAACAAAAATAAAAGAAATAAAACCAGAAACAAAGGAAGATGGACAGATTAATACTATAAAACTGAAGAACATAGAGAAGAAAGAGATAAAGTAAGTAAATAAGTAGAAAAAGAAAGAACAATACAAAATAAAGAGAGAGAGAGAGAGAGAAAGAAAGAGAGAAAGAAAGAAAAAGTCTAACGAAAAAGAAAGAAAAAAATAAAGAAGAAACAAATCTAATGTAAGAAAGGGAAAAAAGTCAGAAAGAAAGGCGGGGGAAAGAAGGAAATAAAAAAAGAAGAAAAAACAATAGGAAAAAAAGAGCATAACCCAAAAAACGAAAGAAAATACGATAGGATCTTACGAAAAAAATAAGAATGCACAAAAGAAAGAGAAATAACAAGTGTAACGAAAGAAAGAAATAATTAAAAAAAGGAAACACGGAAGAAAAGGAAAACTAAAGATAGATCAATACAATATAAGAAGAAAAAGAAATAACCAATAGAAAGAAAGAAAGAAAGAAAGAAAGAAAGAAAGAGGACTAATGATAGAACTTACAAAATAAGAAGGAAAAGAAATAACGAATCTGAAGGAATAAAGAAAGAAAGAAAGAAAGAAAGAAAGAACAGGACTAAAGATAGAACTTACAAAACAAAGAAGGAAAAGAAATAACGAATCTGAAGGAATAAAGAAAGAAAGAAAGAAAGAAAGAACAGGACTAAAGATAGAACTTAAAAACAAAGAAGGAAAAAGAAATAACGAATCTGAAGGAATAAAGAAAGAAAGAAAGAAAGAAAGAAAGAACAGGACTAAAGATAGACTTTACAAAACAAAGAAGGAAAAGAAATAACGAATCTGAAGGAATAAAAGAATATATAAAGAAAGAAAGAAAGAAAGAAAGAAAGAAAGAAAGAAAGAAAAATCAAGAAGAAAATAAAAGAGATAACATAAAGTAAAGGTGTAAAAAGCAAAAAAATGGAAACGAATGGCTAAAACACTGAGAAACGTGGGAGAAAAGAAAAGTGACAAAAAGCAAGAAGGAATAAAGAAATGGCGCTAGTTAAGAAAATAAAAGTAGGAATTAACATGAAAGAAGAAAAATGGTAGAAGAGGAGAAGAAAGAAAAATCTAAAATGACAAATGGCCTGATCAGACTCGATGCAGGGAAGCCCGGAAGCCAAAGAAATAAGAAGCAAATGGAAAATGTGAAGAAGGACGAATCTAGACATGACTTTGACCCCAGGAGAATTCTTACTGGACAATTTAAGAAGCCAGAGACACGCCGCTAGCTGCCGACCAAGTGTTGGGAGCCGTCGTTTTAAAAAGGTCGGCAAGAAAATTTATGGCACTTTCACCAACCTTTTTACCTTTTTCTTTTTTTACATCCGGTCATCTGGACGGGATTAGGGATCCTGTGGTCGGTTTTGACTCAAACTTCTCAGTTTGTCTTTGCTTCGCTTCACTGATACAAGAAGATAAACCCAGAGTTTAGGAAGGAAGATAAATAACCCAGGAATCATGTTGTAAAACAACAAAGTAAAATAAAGACGCTTTTCTAAAGTTCTTACATGAAATCATTTCATTATTTAATTCTGTCTTTTAATTCCCATTTTGGAACTAGAGATTTCTTGTGTCTCTCGTGTTCACGCTAGTGAAACTTTGCTTGTCTGCTAAATTAAAGATTTCTTGTTTAAGGGATAAGATTGAAAATGTATGAATAAATAAACAGATATAACCTAATGAAGATTGTTGTATACAAGAAGATATCCATAAAAGAAAATACTAAGACTCTACATTGCATTGTCTGTATGAGACTTTACATGCACTTATGTAGGTAACCCAAGGATTCAATAAAAATGAACATACATGATGATTAACATATACCAAACTTAATAAAAACAACATTTTATCGTACAATTTTTGGTTTATTATGACAAGGAAAGACCAATGGACTATTAATGCAAAAAATTATTTTTTTAAACATTTTTAAAAACTTCAAAATTTTGGTTAAGATTTTTGTGTATTTCTTCTGTTTTTTGTGTGATCAGTACGGAAAATTTGAAAGTCAGTTTGAAGGGAAAAAAACATTAATTTGGTAAAATCTAATAATGGTCAGATTTTAATGACACTTTCAGGATTTATACACAAATGAATGAAATTATTTTGATATGTTACTTTTTTTAATTACTCCAACATATTTTTATCATTTTAAACGTTATTTTTAGTAGTAACTCGTATCTTTGTACACTCTCTTTGTCACTGAGGCTAGTCAAAACTTACCAGATTTGATGTTAGCTTCACATGCCTAAAGAGATGCAGGTTCAAATCCTGCCATAGAACCTAATTTTTAATTTGATAAGATCTATCAAAGATCTTCTAATCCTTGTACTGCCAAACTTGTCATACAACCTCCTGTTGCGGGATTCTATGATGTTCAGGTAAAAATCGGTCAACACTTTGTTGTGGGAATCAGCATTTTGGATATGAGAGTTTGAATGTTTAATGATCCGGGAACATTTGTCTCACAAACAATATTGATTAACCATGTGAGCCCGGTTAATTTTTTTTTTTTTAAAAAATAAATATATATATATATATATATATATATATATATATATATATATATATATATGTGTGTGTGTGTGTGTGTGTGTGTGTGTGTGTGTGCATGTGTATTCTCACTGGTCCGTGTCGGTGATGAGTGTCAAGCATCACTATCGGAAAGGGCTGAATATTTTCATCACAGATAATCTGTCGGTGATACTCGTTACCACACGTTCTCGTAGGAAATGAAACCATTCCTCAACGTTTTTCTTTTTTTTGTTGTTGTTTTTATTATTATCTTTGTGAGTGCCTCAATCCTGACTGGTAGTTTTCTGCCTCCGCCTACTGTCTGCGAATTCTTTGCAGCTACTATTTGCAAGTATGACGATCTTTTGTGACAGAGAGAATTTCCTTCTATCAATGAATTATGATTAGCACTGCTTGGCCTCGGAGCAAAACCCGCCTTCAAAAACAAACTCCAAATATCTGCACTGAAGAAACTTTTTCTCTTATTTTCCTTTCATTTCAAAACAGTTGTTGCTTTATTTGTTTGGTGAGATTTTCTCTTCCTGATATTTTTTTCTCTCTCTATTTTTTTGAAAAAGTTCTTTTTCTCTTGGTTTCAGAAATAGACGGTTGCAGATAAACGGGGATATAAGGGAAACAGCTAAGCATGAAAAATGCGAGAGCCGAGTTCGAATTCCTGTCAGTTTTTTTTTATATTCCCTTTCAGGCAAATATCCTTGCAAAAGATCTAAATATATTTATTTATCGCTAGACCGATGGTTTAAATAGTAGGGTAGACTGGCCTTTCCAGCCGTAGATGGTAACCAGTTGAGGCGAACGAAAACTCTGAATTCAAAATCATATGTAGTCCTAACTGTGCACACGCTATGCAGTCAAATAATGAGTCTTGACGTTCAAAGTAAAATTATGATCTGTAATGTAGACTTTTCGCAAAAAGATTATATGAAATTACATTTAAGCTTATGAGTAGGCATCTAGTTCTTGTGTATTTTTTCTCATCTTAGATTTCATTATGAATATATTCTGAAACTTAAATTGTCTGAAAACGAAAGAGGCAAAGCTAGCATGCCAAGGTGGGCAATAGATTATCTTAATTTTCTTGTCATTATTACTCAAAACCTTCATTCAAATCTTTCTACATCAGTCAAGTTGAGATGCCTGTGATCATGTCCATTTTGAATTTGGATATTGGTTAAGAGGAAAGGCATCCCATTCCTAAAGGTATTCATGCTGAAGAAACAAACCGATCTTAAATTTAAATTCTAATCATCGATTCCGATTTCAGATAAAATTACATAATCTATTTTGAAACAGACAAACATATTATCTATTTATGCATATTATGTAGACCTACCCATATATATATATATATATATATATATATATATATATATATATATAGATAGATAGATAGATAGATAGATAGATAGAGAGAGAGAGAGAGAGAGAAAGAAAGAAAGAAAGAAAGAGAGAGAGAGAATAATCATAAGGAGCCAGATAAATCTATCTAGGTTTCACCTAAACGGATCTTTGTCGCTGTCTTACTCTTTTTTTTTTTTTTGGACTTAGAGCTTAAAATCTCGACGAATATTTCGCCTTGTTTTAATGTTCTTGGTTCTTTCTTTTTTTATTTCCAAAATTTTCTTCGGGTACCAATTAGTCCTACTGCAAGTTGACCTATCCGAGGTTTTCCCAAACGAGTACTACCATATATATATATATATATATATATATATATATATATATATATATATATATATATATAATTATTTATTTATTTAGAAAATTTATAACATAAACATGTTATAAAATCACTACAAAAATAGCCATTTTGTTTCAACACTCCCGGTGTCTTATCAAGATGATGATGTTGGAATATATATATATATATATATATATATATATATATATATATATATATATATATATATATATATATACAGCATCCACTCAAAAATCTTAAACAGTTCAGGAGCGGAAAAACATCGATAGTTATTACAATACTAAATATATTCAGAAATCATGAGATTAATACAAGTTACCTTCGAACTGTACAATCAAAATAGATCTTCAAATGGTGGCATTTAGTTTCCAAACATTTATTAGTAAGGTGAACTCCTGCTTGGGAAAGGTTGTCCAATGTTCAGTGGGATTGGTGCATATTCGTTTTAAATTTTTTTTGTCTCGGAGCCGCCGAGATGAAGTCGGTTTTCTGCGATACGCAACATCCTTTAGGTTCACCATATGGGTAAAAGCCAGCATTTGCTAAATCAGGTGAATGTGAGGGAAGTCGACTCCGCCTCTTTGTCCTCGCCAATATCCTTACAAATTTTCATTCAGATAATCTCGAACGTCTTGCTGGTAATATGGCAGTGCGCCGTCTTGTTTAACGAAAAATGTACCATTTCCATAACGTTCATGTATGACAGTTTTATCGCAATTTGATAAAACTACGAAAATACTTTTTTTTTCCTGAAGTGTATATATATATATATATATATATATGTTTCCCTTTTGGTCTTATTCATATTGTCTTTTTTAACGATATATACTTTTATTAATATATAAATACTAGTAGCATGGCCCGGCGTTGCCCGTGCTTGATTTAAAAATCGTAAGACTCATACAGCAATTGCTATCACTTGACTTAAAATATTTTTGCCTTTCCTTGCCTTTAAAGGAGTGCCCTTTGTCATGCTGATGTTGCTACATGCCTTACTTCTTGCCTATCTCACACTACGAATTTTTTCTAAGCTCTATACTAAATATTAAATCTGTTACAAAAAAATAATTAAACAAAATGAACACAAATCGATCAGCTTTAAAAAAGGACTCGTAACTGGAAAAACCGAATGAAAAAAGAATGTTAACAACAAATACTTTTTCACACCCAACACAGTTCTGCGGAATCAGAATCAACGTTGAGTTTAAGCAAGCGAATGAGCCAATTGAAGTAAATATCCATGCAGATTTAAATTTTTCCCAGTTGTGACGAATGCAGCTATCGATTTTTTTTGCATGCTAGCATGCTAGTTAACATTCGTGTCAGTCAGCTGTTGGCTCTCACGCTGGCCAATAGAATCTTCCTGCCTATTCGTGGCAGCCAGCTATTGGCTCTCACTCTTGCCAGTACAAAATGGCCGCAAACTACATGAAAATTGCCGTAGAAGCATGAAAAAATCTATTATTTCCATTATCGGTGTGAGTTGGGAAATGCAATGTCGGTGTTGGCCTTCCTGCTAACTTGGAGCATGTGCATGTAAATTTTGGTGCAAATCCGTCGAAAATTGCATTCGTCACACACACACACACACACACACACACACACACACACACACACACACACACACACACACGTCCTGCCTTTTATAGATAGAGATGATGTTTCGTTTTTCTTACTCCATAAAGTTTCATTTTTCTTACTCTACTAATTTTCATTTTTCTTACTCCATGAAGTTACAAAAATTAAAATGAAAATTATCGACATAATTTAATTTACGTAAAGCTTAACAAGGAAAAACCGTTTTATGGAAATTTTCCTTATATTTTATATATTCTATCCAACAGAGAAAATCAGTGCCAAATTGATGACAGACGACTTATGATGGATATGTAAACATACTTTGATTCTTTACTCTACAATAATCTTAGGTCATATCGAATAGTTGTCTATGAAGAATGCTTGTATTATATATAAATATATTTAAGAGTGTAATGATTCCAACTTCCTTGTATGTCTCTAAGATGTGAACTACTTCTCGACGACATATTAAATTCCTTGAAAAAAGGCAAATGCGTTTTCTTCGAAGAAGTATCTTGACAATCATTTGGGAGCACAGAGTAACAAACTTAGCCTACAGGAACAACTATTGAAGCCATCGTCAATACCAACTTCGATGGAATGGACATGTGGTGAGAATGGATAACATCCGCAAATCATTTACTCCCAACTCAACCAAGAAAATCGGTAAAGAGAAGTTAAAAAAAAAAAAGATTTAATCACATTCTAAAACAAAACATGAAGAAATTTAACATCGACATCAACAGCTATGAATCCAATGTAATTGACATGAATTTCTGGAGATCCATTGTCTGAGAAAGAACAAAAATCTTCGAATTCAAACGATTAGCCGAACTACAGGAAAAAGAGGCCATTATAAAAAAGACAACAACCAGTAATGTTCAATCAACCATTCGGAATAACTTGTTCTCAATTTTGTAGGATCTTTCAAGCAAATTCCGTCTTGGTAATCATTTAAGAGTCCACAAAACCGACTGACTGACTCAAAAAGAACAGGATATTTTGATTCTTTATTCTACAAGGATCTTAGGTCACTATCGAATCGATGTCTGGGAAGACCTTGTCCTCCAGGGATAGTCATGAATTATATATAAATATAACAATAGTTCTTTCAATATAAATCATAAAATAAATGTCGTTTCAACAGATAAAATTCGTAAATGAAAATCTTAATGAATTATAAAACTCACTGTGCAAATTTTTATTTATTTATTTATTCGAGCGATATGAGTATAGCATTTTGAAATATACATTTGCTACAGTGGTGGCCTTGATTATTACTAAGAATCTCAAAGTATACGACAATGTACTTGTCAGGAGTAGTATTTCTGCTGATTCAGAAATGGAATTTGTAAATTCTCTTATTCATGTGAACACAGTTTGATCATATATACAAACCAGAATACACACACACACACACACACACACACACACATATATATATATATATATATATATATATATATATATATATAGAGAGAGAGAGAGTGTGAGAAAGAGAGAGAGAGCGAGAGATAGTTAAGATATATATATACATATATATAGAGAGATAGTGATAGAGAGAGAGAGAGAGAGAGAGAGAGAGAGAGAGAGAGAGAGTGTGTGTGTGTGTGTGAGAGAGAGAGAGAGATACAAAAGCTCTTCTATAAATTGAGCACTCTGAGACTGGCGTGTTTATTCTAAAATAAATACGTAAAAGTTCACCTTCCTCTCTGCCGGGAGCTAATATATCAGGGGAAAAATCTCCGACTGAAGACCAATCGGTTGTGTTTCGATCCTGGCTTGAGGCAATCGGATGCCTAGCTACAATAATTAGCTGTCATACAGCGAAACAGTCTGTCTGCTGATCACATATATATATATATATATATATATATATATATATATATATATGTGACCAACAAAAGACATTCATTTCTGTAGTTCATTGCCAACAGCAGGCAGATATATTTCTCCTCCCGATGATGGCCATTTCGGTCGAAACTAGTCGAGGAATCTAAATGGAATAATAATAATAAAAAAACGAAAGAATATTAATCTACAACCCAGTGTGTCTAATGATTTTAATTTTTAATTTTTTTATTTTCTTATTGTTCAAAATATATATATATATATATATATATATATATATATATATATATATATATATATATATAGCAGTTTTAAGCATATCCCAATAAAATTTTGAAATTCTGGCTTACGGAAATGCTAAAATTTTATAATTTGGATTCTTTGTGCAATTTCACTTCTTTATATTTCAAAATAATTTCCATTCTTTTTCTGTGGATATATTCTGTTTTATAAAGAAACACGCAGACCGCTATAATTACTGGTCTGCGTGTTTCTTCCAAAGGTTCAAATAGCTGACAATTACTTTCCCATCATGTCTGTTTTATACCAATTTTCAATTAATTCTGTATTCACTTAATAATATCATAATATAATTGAGTTTTATCTCTATCGATGTACTGACAAAATCTATTAATAATTTGTGTCTCTAATGCGTTTTGGCCTCTACAGGTGAACAGTATGTTTCTTATTCATACGCTTTTATTACGAGTGATTTTAAGTTGATTTGACATTCCTAATCTGATAATCTACTCTCTGCAACGATAAATATTTACTCATGGGTTCACAGTATATTTGTCACAATTCTGGCTAAAACGAAGGGAACCTTTTTATACAGACATTTAAACCTGAAGGAATAAAATATTCTGATAAATAGTTTTATGTCGAGAAACTACTTAAAAAAGGATTCATGCTTTTTTGTAAATGATAAAAATTTTCTTAAGTCTTTATAAAATCTACGTCGGTAATTTCTGGAAACTGAATTAAAAACTTAAAAAACCCGGCACATGAAATCTCTGGAAAATAATAATAATAATAATAATAATAATAATAATAATAATAATAATAATAATAATGCATTTTTATTGGCATGGCAGTCCCTACAGATAGTAATGTATTTTTGGAGATCTTCATAAATCTATCAAAACACAAAGAGCTAGAAGCGGAAATCTAAAAATGTGGTACATGTGGACATCAATAATTTCAGTTGACGTTTGAAACCTGTGATTGAGTGGAAATGGTTCCAACAGACTCATTGAAATGATTCTTGGTAGCCCATACCTTAAAGAAATACAAATATTTTGCTCACAAGTACAGCTAACATTTTACGAAGATCTTTATCTATATAAAATGTGTGATCTTGTTTTTTTTTTTGTTTTTGTTTTTTTTTTTTTACAAACATGATCAGTGGAAAATGTCATGAAGCCATTTCTACCCTTAGATCTCTTGTTGGGACTCGGAATGAAATGTGTATACGACAGAAATAAAAGGGGACAATAATGATAATAAAATACCAACAACAACAACAACAACAACAATAATAATAATAAAGCTAATGTTGATTGTCTGTATGTGTCCAGATCTGAAGGCGGTAACTATAACTGTCTTACGAAATATCAAGAAACGATCTTCAAAAATAACTGGAAACTCCAGAAGAATGGATAATAATCCGTGTCAAAGAACATGAAAGAAGTACGAAATATAATTCAACAATAAATGAAGCCACCAAATTAAAAGTGGTAATTTAAATAGATGATAAATTTTATACAAACAATTACACACTTTCCATAGTGGCAAAGAACCTAAAAAAGAAAGTAAAAGCAATGCATCAAATGAAAAAAACAATGGCAAGATGAGCCTCTTCCGGTCCAATACTCAACGCGTACCAAAGACGATGATATAGACAAACCCAGTACCCATCAGTAGTTACGTATAGCTGGCCACTCGTATTTGAAGATACCCGTATAATAAAGCGGCTAGCCAATCCCTATTGCAGATGCTTGTTCAGGCGCATTTTGTGTTTATTCAACACTCACAGAGTCCACTTGTTGCTTATACTGCAACTATGCTGAGCAGACCTTAGTTACGGTTTCTGGGAAAGAGCGCATTATATAGCATGATCAACAATTTGACCAAGGCCAGTATACTCAAACCCTCGGCCACGATAACTTGTCACATCGTGCTAGCACAGCCATCGACGGCCTCCAAGGTATACGTCTACCCAATTTCATTCAGAACGCTCTGGTTAAATCCCGGTATGGTTTTCAGTGATCTTAGATTGTTTTTTAGAAAAATAATCAGTAGAAAATGTAATGGAGACCATTTCCGGTTGGGGTATCTGGTTGTGACATGGAAGGCAATGTGTATAAAATAGAACTTAAAGGAAACAATAATAATAATAATAATAGTAATAATAATAATAATAAGGAAGTTAAATGACATTAAAAGATTGGTTGCAAAAACTAGAAAAATGCTTACCCAAATGAGGATGCACCACCCGAAATCAAATGTTGATAGGCGCTACGTAACAAGAGCTTGATCCATCTTGAACTAGTTCTAAAAACTACAATAATCGGATTGGAAACACACCTTACAGAAACCAATAACCATCTCTTACAAAGAATAAAACACAAAATACACTCCATCAGCAAAGAAGCAGCACTCTTAAGAATCAGCGTAATAAAACTGAAATCCTATCAACAAAAAACGAAGCGAATACCATCTTCACAAACGAGTTAAACAGAAAGCATAACAGCTTGGCCAAATGAAATTGCAAAAAGAAAAAAAAAACTTGAAGGACAATGCGTTGCCTGGCAAATACCTAAAAATAACGAAAGAAGCAGATGTATAGCAACAGAAAATACGCCAGTGGCTGAGAAGCACCGGACTGGAAGCTGAAAGAGAAGGACTAATTATTGCAGCTCAAGATCAAAGCTTCGCAAACAGATCCTATCACTGTCACATAATCAAGGAAGGAACTCACCCAAAATGCAGATTCTGCGGAAAATATAAAACTCTCGACCATTTTATCTCAGGATGTCCGGAACTAGCAAGAAATAAATATACCCACAAATATAAAAAGGTAGCGACATATGTGCACTGGAGGATATGCCAGAATCACAAATTCGTATGACCACGAACTAGACACAGTTACCCAAAATAACGAGGTAATTATCCTCTAGGACATGCCAATTTAAAGTGACAGGGAAATAAAAGCCCGATATTATCATAAATGGCAATAAATGCAAGGAGTGTATGCTTATTGACAAAGCTGTACCATCTGATAGAAAGACCCCCATGAAAAGTATCGAGAAATTGTCCAAATACAAGGACCTGGAGATCGAGGTTAACAGGATGTGGAGAATGAAGACTGAGGCTGTACCAATAGGAATTGGAACACTGGGCCTCGTGAGAAAAGGAACGGACAGTTTTACTAATAGTGTCCCAGGTAACATCAACATACAAGTTGCTCAGAAAATCGCCCTAAGAGGAACATCCTATACACTAAGAAAAGTACTATCAATTAAATGACAATTCTCCAATAGGGCCTAAAGACCATAGTTTGGACCCGGCTCTACAGGATACAAAGCAGAAAACATAACATACACAGACGGTAATAATAATAATAATAATAATAATAATAATAATAATAATAATAATAATATTGATATTGTTATTATTTTTTATTGGTATTACTATTATTATTGTAATAATAAAACCAAAAATAATACCAACAACATCATCAACAATAACAACAACAACAACAACAATAATAATAATAATAATAATAATAATAATAATAATAATAATGGCATCACCCTCAACCAGTCACTATTCTATGGGATTTTACTATTCATTCAGACAGATACATATAAAAACTGGATATGCCAGTAATATCAATATAACTCTTGGTCTTAAAGGATACGACAAAATAACTAATTATAAATATTTTGAAAGTTTTGAAAATTGCATCGTTTAAACTTGAATTATAGTTATAATAATTGATGAAATTTAGAATACAATCAAAAAACATCGAGAGGAAAACATTAACAATATACCTGACTATCCTTATTTCTTTGCACTGTTTGAAACTGCTTATCTATAACAAAGAGTATTAACGATGTAAAGAAAATATTAACATTGAATATTTTAAGTGTCTGTAAGATCAAGTTTTGTGCAAACAGATTGAATATATTTACTAACATACCTTAACCTCAGGTAAATACCCCGATTACTGAACAAAACGTAAAATAAGAAAACAATATAATAATATTTAAGTACGAAAACGTTGGTAAATGAAAAACTATTGAGTAGAAAGAAAATCTCAATCTGAAATCAATAAAAGTAAAGACAGAATTACAAGAGAGGAGTGAAAAATGTCACATGTAATTTATATGAATGACTTGAAAATTATTGGTATAAAAAGGAGATTTTACAGATCTTGTCACAAAATTTTGCAAGATCGTCATTTGTGGTATAGAATTAAATTGAGGAATTGAGAAATGTTGAATTTTGTTGAGATACGGAATGAAAGAAAATCAACAGAACAAATTGAACTTTGCAACCAATAAATTATCAAACCGCTGAACAGGAAAGAAAATTACAGTTATCTCGGAATATTGGAAACAGGTAGACTCAAACGGAATAAAATGAAGGATTTAGTATAGAATATTTAAGAAGAAAAAGGAAAACATTGATAAATATAGACGCTAGGAGAATCAGAAAATAATGACCAGGTCCAAGGAATAATTATTCGTTGTGATATCTTTATGGTAATTAGTAAATTGGTCAAAACAAAATTCTGAAACTTCGATAAAAAAAAAAGTTGAAAATGTATAAAGACTTGCATTTAAAAGGCGATTTGAATAATGGGAAACAGAAGATGAGAACTGGCCAAAAGTAAGGAGAGTGTGAAAGTCTACAGTAGAGTTGTTTGAGGGTTATACAAGGAAACATAATAAAGAATTTATTGCAGAGAGATTACAAATAAAAATACCTTTTCTAAGGCGATTGCATCGATTGCTACAAGCAGTAAACAAACAGTATGGTGTTTAGATGTGACTAAATTTAAATTTCAACTTGCAGATCGATTGTTTATAAACATTAAATGACTGGATAATTTAGGAATTCACCATAAAATTTGTATTTTATATGAAAATTGAGAAGTAGTAGATGTTATTAGTAGACAAAATAGCACGATAAGGAAATCTTATATCTAGGGATTTTTTAAGGGGAACATAACTGTAAAAATTACTTGATGAATATAACATGAATGTCTTTTTATAATTTTTTCTTTTAATTAACAAGACTTACTTACGAAGACGCATGTTGAGGAAATGCTAGAAAATGACCAATAAATTTTAATTTTACTGAAATTACCCCTCTAATTTTCTGTTAATATCACGTTTGGACCCCCGTATTTACAAAAATCGATACACTTATGAACATATAAAATAAATTCAAAATTGTTTTTAAAATATTTGGTGGGGTCGTTGAATTGTAGTGATCTTTTCCATTAATGATAAGTAAATCCCAGTCTTAATTTAATAACAGTATCGCTGGAGGGGCTATAGATTAATACAAAATTTTAAATGATTTAACAATTTATTAAATTTAATTTTAAAAAATGCATGTAAAAACTTCTTGTAAATATTCATTATTCATCGAAGGAAATATTTTTCATGAAAATAATGTCTGTAAAATATTTTATTCATAAAAAAATAATTGAAATCGTTTCTAATTATATAATATTTTACTTTTATTCTATTTTTCGTTTACGATTCAGAGCAGATCATGTTTGACTAAGAGAATTACATGATTTATATTCTCCAATGACATGTTCTTATCACTAATATAATCATAAAGCGCTACAAGAAATAATTTCTCGAAATTAAATGATTCAGGGACAACTGATATAAACAAATATTTTTATAAAGTGTTCTAAAAAAGAAAGATTTGAAAAATAATGCCATTCATTTGTAAATAAATTCTAAAAGTTTCATTGAAATCAGACAAATATTTGATTTTTGCAAGAATTTGCAAATCAATGTGTTTTTCCCTGAAGAAAAGACGCATAAATTTGCCGTACTAATTTATGGTCCCATGTTGACGCTAGAAAAACAATATTTTTAATCAAAATTTGGAAAAATTCAAAATTTTATATCAGAAAGTTATTAGGTCTTTCCTCTTAATAAAAATACTTTTTTTATATATATATTTGCGGTATTTTTTTTCATCAAGCGGAAAGTTTCGTCCGGGAAAAGCTTAGGTTCTGTTCTCTTTAGTTTCATCAGTTCAACTAAAAAGAGAAAGACAAATCTGTGTTGGAAGAGGGTTTTAGGATCTATGAGGATAAGTCGGGTGTCATAAATCCCATTGTTATGGCTTGTAGGATTTAGCTTGAGATTTGAGGAGAGTTTGTATGTCTCCGTGTTTGTTTGTTTTATCTATATCTATTTGTATACATATACATAGCAACATGCACATACAACCAATACACGCACATATACACATATATATATACACGTACACAATATACAGACATGTATATTCTGTGCTCACACATATATCCACCCAGGTAAATAAAGGAGTTGGAGTACAATTTTTATTTCTGATATACATGTATGCACATACGTGCTCATTGATACATAACCATGCACACACAACACACACACACGCACACATACCACATACATACATGCCACTTTCCATATATTCATGTATGCTCCCATATATGTATGAGTATTTCCTCATATGCATTTGTGCACCCATCAAACCCCCACCAGTATGAATGTATAACACACACACACACACACACACACACATATATATATATATATATATATATATATATATATATATATATATATATGCATTCACACCTATGAGAGAGTAATTTTTATGTAGTGTGGGGCGCGTTGTTGTTTTCTGATGTTATGAATTGCATTGGGATATTTCTTTTGTCTGCTTACATATGCACATATACACAACAGGCATATATATATATATATATATATATATATATATATATATATATATACCTCCAAAGAAAAGCGAGATTTAAGTTTAAATTGAATTTTCAAACGTAAAAATATTTCTTGAAGATTTATTTTAGTTGTAATCTTAAAACAATACATTAAATTGAATATTTCCAATAAAAAAAATACTTTGCTGCATTTCAAAACGAATTTAAAATGATTGAAATGTCCTTAAGGACACATGGCACAGTGGATAAATGCGTTGGTTAGATCCAGTGAGAGGATCCAAAGAGTTGTGAGTTCAATACCTGGTTAAGGCAGTGGAGAACTTGGAGAGTGGAATTAACAGGAGATAACTGACATCCATTAGACATGGCACGTGGAACTAGAAGAGTCTACCCCAGCGAACGAAATAAAGGGTTCAGTTCGACATTCCAACCACCTGAAGAAGGCCGGAGCGTACATAGGCCGAAACGTTGTGATAAATATGGCAACAAAGATGAGGACAATAGTCCAAATAATGTAAATAGTGTTCACAGTATCTCATCTCAGAAATATAGACATAAATATTTATGAAAAGATTATTATCAGACATTAATTCTATATAAACGTTTTGCATATGTAAAAGGGATAATGATAAAATGTTACTTAGTTTATATATATATATATATATATATTGATGCATGTTTTATTAAATTATATAGACAAGACTATCATTATTGTTTCGTCCGTGTATTGTTTGATATATAGAAATGTAATTGTCATCTTTGATAATGGCTTATGTAAGCCGAAAACTTAGATCGGATTTAAACATGTATCAATATGGTGATTTCCTTTCGTCTTTCAATGATAATGTTATTAAGCTTATCAGACAATATGAAAGGAAATTACTTAAAATAAAGACAAAACTTGTCTGTATTATTTATTGAAACATGCATCAATGAAAGATTGCTGCCTAAATACACACAATATATATATATATATATATATATATATATATATATATATATATTGTCATTAGCATCATCATCGTTGCCGTCATCGTCGTCACCTTTCCACATGCAAATGTGCTCAGTGTAACACATCGGGCAGTGATATGGTTCCACCATTTTCTTTTTTGTCTGTTTTGTTGAATTAATATGCAAACAAAGGGTGAGAAGTTCAATAGTCGAACAATGTTTAGCAATGCATTTGAAAATCTTGGCCTAAACAAGTCCCCGACATGACTGTGACCCACTAGAATCTCAAATGTTCAAGTCAATCCGTTCGTTATTTTGTTCTATCGCTTGATTCTCCCGGCAACTGGCTTTTTCTATTAAGACATTTATCAAGTGGGAGCGAGTGTCATGTGGCTATTAACATATTCATCGGGTTCTTGGTTATCTTTGGGCGGCTTTGTTAAACTTGCTTCTTGCAATTTGTTTCTTCCACAATGCAATCGAGTCTCGTCAAATCACTGACCTACAAGGAATGTCAACCAAACCGACGCTGCGTTCGCCGCTACTATAGCAGACAGCGTTCAACTCCCCGAACCACCTCTTCTCTCTTTAATTTCCCTTCCCTCTTCCCAATTTTGCTTCTCTCTTTCATCCCTGCCCCGTCAAGCCAAGTAGGATTAGCAAATAAGTTACAAAAATATTAACCTTGCCATCTCCATGACAATGACAGCGGACGCTGACAAATATATCTCTGTCTCTTTCTTCTTCATCTTTTTTTGTGTTATATTTCGATAGTTGTAAGGTTCGGAGGTAGACATGGAGGTGTGTGTAAGACGCGGGATGTGAAAAAGCTCTTGAATCAAGTAAACTCACCTCAAGTGGGTTTCAGGTCGCATTTACCTTTTGACTCGGTCTCAGGAGTGCTTCAAGATGGAAAACGTATTTTATAAGCTAGTCTCGCAGACAAATGCTACGCTATGATTCCGATTCTAAATAGACACCTCACACCTGTGCCAGACGTACCTTATTAAATTGTTAGTATAGTGGCTTACTTTAAAGTGGAAAACAAATAAATATACTTTCAAATTGTATCTATCTCATTCTATTATATATTTTATTCGTTTTATCTTTTTACCAGCGAATTTCTTCTATTTTTTCTGTACTTCATTTTTCAATTTGGATTTTTGGTTAATTAAATTGTATTTCCATTTTCAGGAAACTATGTTACTAATTATTTTATTGGTAAGAGATATTAAGTATTTTTTCTTTCTTTGTATACTTATTCTTTTAGTCTGTTAGTTGATAAATTTGTTTATCTTTTCTTTTTATTTATTCTTTCGCATAATTAAGAAAATCTATTTTTTTGCTTCATACAATTATTCATTTATTCTTTCATATTTTCAAGAATTATGAGTTACAAATTATTAATTGATTGATTTGGTTAAATTTTATTATTTTTTGTTTCAATATTCACTCATTCAGTTAAGTGGCATATCTTATACACACTTGGGCAATCATGTCTGTTTGCATTTATGACTGACGAGGCAGAATATGTGGTCTGCCATTTCCTTCTGTAGTAGACAGTTTGCCAACCACGATTATATGACCTGCTATTCAGCCCATAGCTGTTGCAGAAGAGATGGATCCATGCCTATTCCAAGTGTATTTATGACGAACCCGATTGGAATTCGAACTCGGCTCTTCGATTTTTTATTCTCGAGCTGTTACACTACAATTTAATTTTTCTTCATCGCACATTTTTATTCAACCTTTCTTCAATATTTGATTATAAATAATTCTTTCATTTTCATTTTTTTTAACGCCTATTCCTGTGTATTTTTCTTTCTTTTAGACTCTCGGAAATGTTTTTATTCTCCGAAATACTTTTCATTTATTTTTCAAATATTATATACAAGACCGTGGAGCTTTTTTAATTTTACTTCTTGTATTATACGTTTCTTCTTCATTTTGTTGAAAGTTTTATTTTCATTCATCCATTACTTCTTTGCTCGCTCTAATTTCTTTTTCATTTATTGATTTTAAATTACATATTTTTATTCATCTATGTTTATATTCATATATACTTCATATTCATTCTCTTTCATTCATTTTCATTTTTCACGTATCTTTTGTGTCATTTATTCAATAAAGTTTTCATAAATTATTCTTGTTATCTTTTTATTCGTTTCTTCATTGTCAGTTATTCTGCTTGTACACTTTTTTATGGCGATATTTTGTGTTACACTTTTCCTTGTTTTTTCAGGGAACAAATCGGCCTGGGTGAATAAGTGCATTACAACACACACGCAAAGACACACACACGCACACACACACAACACGCACACACACAAATACAAAAAAGAATAAATGTTAAAACGAATACATTACTAAACCTAAACTTCTCGTAGCTCTTCACCTGTGCTCATATTTCAATTCTATTGTAAGCAGACGCTCCCCCTTCAACCTAAACACGGGCACACATTTCTATAGAGTTACCTGATGGTGATTAATGTATGTCTGTTTGGTTAACTTCGTCAGGCGGTATTAATGCTGTAATCACACCACTTAAGGCAAATGTTCAGAAATGCAGCAACTTTAATTTCAAATACAAATTTTCCTTCAGTTATTTTCCCTCTACACATGCGCGGCTATGCTTTTGAGTCTGTCTGTGTGCACGTTGAATTTGATCATTAATTGTTTTAGAAATCAATCATTTTGATATATTTTCGCGTTTTCCTTGACATGGCTGAGTTTTTTTTTTGTTTCTTACTCGCAACATGAACATTCTTACACCCTGCCTTTGGAAAGACGTACCCGCACAAAAAAACACATACACACGCATATATATATATATATATATATATATATATATATATATATATATATATATATATATATATATATATAATGTGTGTGTGTTTGATGTTTGATCATTTGGCCAAAGTTAGGGAAATGCACAAAGCTGAGAATATTTAATTACTCACTAATCTCTCTCTCTATCTATCTATTTATCTATCTCTCTCTTTATATATATATATATATATATATATATATATATATATATATATACACATATAAAATTACCTATCTATCAATATATATATATATATATATATATATATATATATATATATATATATGAGGTATCTCCACAGATTCGACAAAAATGTACATACAATGACGAAAAACTGTCCCAAACTTAATAAAAACTGACGTTTGTCGTCCAAATTTTCATGTTATTATTAAGAGGTAAAAGCAAAGGATATTTTGTTTCTTAAATTATATTTTTCGAATCTTCTTAGAATGTGTGAAATTTTGGTTACAAATCTTGATTTTCTTGCGTCAGCGTGGTACCAAAGATTAGTATTGGGAATTTTAGCGTCCATTTTGCGGTGAAAGACTCATTGATTTGGAAATTCTTGCAAAAATCGAATAATTGTCGGATTTTAATGAAATTTTCAAGACTAATTCACAAATGAGTTACATTATTTTAGCAATCATTACTTTCTACAAAATTTTAAAGAAAACATTTTCCTATCCGTTATGAAGCAATTAGTTAAATTTATGAAATTTCAGAAATTGCTTTTTTGTACCGCTAAGTATTTATATAAGTTATAAACAGAAGTAAACGTATAATTTAAATCATCCACTTTTTTTTCTTTTTTATAAATATGGCCCCCAGTAACCGAAAATCTGCTCTGAATCGTAAAATAAAAAACAAAAAAGTAAGACAGTAGTTTTTAAATAGAAAATTTTTTAATTGTTTTTTATGAATAAGATATTTTATGAACATTATTGTCTTAAGAAAAAAAATTCCTATGAATAATGAAACTTTAAAAGTATTGTTTTCTTTTTCCACTTTAACTAAATTAATTTTTAAAATTTTAAATCATTTAAATTTTTGTATTAATTTGTAGCGATTATATTATATTGTTAATAATACTAAATGGAAAAAGAACATGCTAAAATTGACCGACACACTTTTTTTCTGTAAGTATAAACGTGCCAATTTTTTAAATACGAACCACCATACACGATATTATCAGAAAGTAAGAGCGATAACGATCGTAGTTTTAAAGCCAAAGTACCTAAAATTCAATAAAATCGTGTAACAATTAGACCAAAACTGCATCGCCAACTTGGATTGTGTGCTCTCGTGCATCTTATGAATACCATAGGTAGAAGCCAGTGCCTTCAGAGAGATGCAGGTAGCATCTGCAACGGGCAAAAAGCGAAATCGCGCCATGATTTCAATGGTCTTAACAACACCCCTACGTTACGTAACTGTTAAAATAAGGTTCAAAATAACTTTGCACGAAGAACTGATCTTTAAATCATGTTCTAGAAAACCAGGTTAATTCATCATAGAATCCTAGAATGCCGCAATCAGGTACCCCAAGTATCATTGGTACACTGTTAAAATATTATTCACAGTAAACACTGTTTTAAATCGCAGAAATGGCAGGTACATTCATATGTCAACCGCTAATACCAAAGAGACATTCATGACAAAATATCCCTTCTAGGTCTTCATGTTGGGTATGATGGAGATATAAGGGCTTTTAATTTATCTTTTGAAAATGTGGGTGGTGATGCCTAGGACAAAGTCCAACATTATGGCATTCAGCCGTATCTCAAGAACAGGTACGCAAATGGTATGACAGATGGACTTAAGACGATAATGATGTTTGGGTTCTGGGCAACATCCAGCCTGGATCTGAGCCCAATGAGCTAATAAACAAGTGATCACTAAACTTAGCATCAATAATTTCAAAGCAGACAACACGAATGAGTGGGGCAAGATCTTCAAGGACTTCCTGCCTAAGAGCTGTGCAAAATTGCCAAAGTGTGTTCACGTTGTACGGAAGCCACATTGAATACATTTATTGTTTTCATATTCTCTTTAATAAGAGCATCTTGTATGAAAAAATGCCTTTTTATGCATAATAAACGAATTTAAATGTTCTCACTTAATTCTTACAAGATTTTCTTTTCCAATATTTATATATAGATATATATATTGTGGAAATTGTATGACAAAATGGCAAAAACCTACTAACATACAATTTCTCCAATACTGTTCTTCATATATACAAAATACATAATTATCTCAGACACACACACGCGTGCACGCACAGACACGGGCGTGCGCAAGCACACACACACGCACACAAACACACGCATATATATATATATATATATATATAGAGAGAGAGAGAGAGAGAGTGTGTGTGTGTGTGTGTGTGTGTGTGCGACAGAGAGAGAATGTAAGTAAAAGTTTATCATTTAGTTGACTGATGTTACCTTCAGCATCACGCCTCCAGTGTTTCGTAGGTGGACATGTGCGTCCAGTCTTCAGGGAGTATTAGTAATATATATAATAAGAATTTTAAATTTAAAATTTTATATATATATATATATATATATATATATATATATATATATATATATATATATATATATATATATATATACTTTAAAATTTTAAAAGTTAAATATATATATTTATATATATATATTTATATATATATATATATATATATATATATATATATATTCAGAATTATGACATAAGCATGTTGTAGCATAACTACTAATATACCAATTTTTTTCAATACTACTGCTGCCTTATCAATTGATAGTGTTGATTTCAAATTAATGTGTTTTAAGAGTTTAATAAAACAACCAAACACCCTCAGTAGGGGAAACATTGTTACACAACCAATGATAGTCAATCAGAATACAAGTATATGGTAATTCAAAATAACATACCCTCAGTACAATCTATTAGTGCATTAAAATTAAGATTAGATTAAATTAGAAATCAACAAATAAAGTTTTAATTGCACAGTTAAATTTAAAATTTAAAATTACAAATGTCAAAAGAAAATGTCTAAATTTAACTGAGCATCAAATTTAATATTATTTCAAGATTATTCTGAAATGAAACTAGGAGAAAAAATATTTTTTACTGTTCTTAGCCACATGCCAATTTATCAGTGAATTTCGATGCTGATGTAAGAAGAATCTACGATCGTTACATATATTTGATTCAGGGAAGTTGGATTGAAATAAGAATGCAGGTAGGAAGGAAATTTTCAAATGGCAGGACAAACGCATTCACATCCTAATACACAAACACGTATATAAGGACGTATATTCACATAGGAAATAGAAAAAAATATATATATATATATATATATATATATATATATATATATATATATATATATATATATATATATATATATATATGCGTGTGTCTGTGTGTATATGTAGATGTATGTATATGTGTGAGTAGAACTTGATGGATTTTATTTATTAATCTGACAGACTTTATTATTTCATCGTTACTTTTTAGTTGATACCCATATTTGAGTAGTTTCTGTTTAGTTTTTAAACCGTATATCTATTTCTTTTCATCTACCGGCTTGAGTAATTGAGTAATCTTATTATAGAAAACTGTGAATTCGCCGGTAGGATTTGAACCTAAGTCAAGGTTAGCAAATGTAACCGTCTTTAGATCTGATGTGTTTTTGACCGTCTCGTCCCCGGAGTACGTCGGCGATCAAATAAAGTTAAATATAATGGCCTAGAAACACAAATCTTTCCAAAACTCTCGAAACATTCATATCTACTCAGTTTCATATCCTAGCGTATATAAATAATCTCTAAAGAAGTGTTGAATTTTCATTTTATTAATCTGACACATTTAATTACGTAAACGTTATTTTTTATTGTATACCCATATTTGAGCAGACGATTAGTTTATTTATTAAACAGATTATTTGTTAAACATATTTATTCAGACCTGTAGACGAAAATTAATGTATTGTTTAATAAATAAATGGAGCCTCTACTCAATATAGGAATTTACTGAATAAAACATTTCCGCAAAATATTTGGTCTTATTTCAATTTTTTGACCTCCTAAAATTTTACCAACTATTATACGAAAATTTGTTTCTACATCTGTGGCAACATTTATATGCAAATATATATGTACAAATATTTATATGCTTAGCGATAGCTTCGGTATTTGGAATAACATTATCTAATCTCTACATGTGTCATGCGGAAATCCAAATCTTCAATAATTCCACTAAGCTCACCTTGCCATATGAACACGCTATATTTGCAACATATCGATATTATCAAACAGCTTCTAACAAATAAAAAAGAAACAAAAGAAACATTTCAGAATAACTTTATCCTACACTTTACTTACGAACTCAACATTAACAATAAAATCCCTTTCTTTAACATCGATGCAATTTTACTAAATCTCTATATGAAACAAAACACTAGCAGAAACTTAACTACAAAAATTGAATGTCCTCAGAGATACAAAATAGCTGCTATAAAACATGATTTACCGAACCAAAGTAATCTCTTCCTTGGGTATATTATTATATGTAGAAGTCAGCAACATTAAACAAAAACAGTTACTTCCCTATCAACGTTTTTGATGAGCAAATAAAATTAGCCTTACGAAATTTAGAAAAAAGTAACGCAAGACCACCACCCCCACTGGTGCAAACAAAAATAAACATACCATTAAATTATTCTATTGTAATCAGTTGCACCCCAAATGTAAACTGGATGAAAAAGCAATAACAAACATAATGTCCTAACAAACACTGCAGAAATATTATCAATTCTAAATATTTAAAACATTTAGTTATTACCAACAACACCGGGCCTCATATATCCCCCGCCCTGCTATGTAAAAAAATGATGGTGTCTATCTCCTTCTCCCCCCTGGGGGATTGCATCACGAACACTAATAATCAAAAAACATTTTGGCTCATATGCTCTACACTCTCTCGCAGATTGACCAGTCACCTGTCGAAACTCAGTGCAATCCGTGCACACATCGGCCAGCACAACATGTATTATCAAAATATAACTATCAAACAAATAAAACAAATATTAGTTAATAACACTGTGGCATCATTTACCGAGGCAGAAAAAGAAAAGAAAGAAAAGAAGGAAAAAAAGAAGAAGCAAGACCCAAAGCGTGGATGATAAGCAGAACACTACGGCTAAGAGACAATGGGTAAAGGATATTTTGATAAGTAACAAATGGCGAAAGAGTGTCATTACAATGACAGGGAAATTCTGAGTGGATAAAGGAATTGGGTGTGTTTTGGGCGACGGCTGTGTTATCTGGAATACGTAAACAAACTGCTGGCCGACTGGCCAAAGAAAAATCCAAATGAAAATGTTATTTCGATAAGTGACAGAAAATAGGTGGACCAAAGGGCTTTGGATAGATATGAAAAATTAAAAGCCGCACACGATGTGTCCACTGACCGATTTCTTTCGACGGAACATCTTTAGCCTGCGATAATAAAATTATGTTATCAGAAATGTGTACCGAAAGGAAATGAATGGGAACTTAGAAATGTTCTATTCGGGGCGACGTTTGGTCGTGTTAAAAAGACCACCCATTCTGATAATTAGCGATAAGTACTGACGAAGCCCAGGTGTAGAACAAGAGTTATGACCACCGTCTTGTCCTGTTTGCGGCTAGAGAAAATGATAACTGCGTTTAAGAGGAAAAAAAGAAAAAGAAAAGATAATTTTTTTTTAGTTAAGCAAGATAATTTTTTTCCCTGAAACAAAGCCGTGGATTCGTCCACGCCCGACTAAGACATCATTGGACGAGTGGTGATCACATGACGCACGAAGGAAGCTGTCGCCGCCCATCCAGAGGATAGGTATGAGAAGCTTCTACGAAGAAGTGGGGAGGGCAGCTCACGCCCCTCTGAAGTATGGTGAGAAGGTGGGAGTAAGGAAAGACTCCCCAAAATAGGAAAAAGTGGAAATTCCTAACCAGAGAGGTGGATATGTAATTAGAATTATCGAGGAACCCCCGACGCCGACAAACCCACCCCGGTTTTGGTCGGCGTCCATATAAGCGAAGCCGCAGCGAGCAGAAATCAGATCAGTTCGAGAAGAGTTGCAGTTAAGTTCGAGTTGAGTTCCAGTTCGGTTCGAGAGACTTCCGCCTCGCAGATAGCTGACTTGAAAGATTCGCGCACATTCCGGACTCCTCTTCAATCCAAGAACAATTATTTTGAAGAGCGACTTAGATCCACACCACCAAAATAAGTTTTTTTTTCGACTTTCGTCCGAAGACACACCGAAAAACCAATTTCTTAACGAGCAAACAACTTGAAGCGTTAAAACTCGCCTAACGGAAAACAACGTGTCACAATCCATAGAACGGGTCGGGAGATAGATGCGGTCCTACGTATCGAACAACTAGACATAAAGTTTGTTATCTTTTTCTTTGATATCTTGAACTTTTGAGTTTTCATTTTATTTTCTTTTATGCATAATTGTGTGGTATCACCCCCGTTGAACCTGATTTGTATTACGGTCCCAACTGCTGATTGATCTCGTCTGCCTAAGATCAATTCACAACGTGGGTAGGCGGACTGGAGATCAATGCAGTTACTTTGGTAACCAGGCGTTGGAAGCGAGTTGGGAACGACGAGGCTGATATCAAATCTAACCAGATTCCCACCCGAATCACCAAAAGGTTAGAACGTCACATTTGGGTGCCGCGACCGATACCAAGCCAGGACGAGACAACACGACTGACGCGACAGGTGGACGTCACGTTTGGAGCGGCGACACCCGAACGGAGCAGCGAGGAGCGAACAGCTGGCGCCGCGGCGAGGACGTCACAGTTGGTGCTGTGGTAGACCAGGATAGGACGTCACAGTTGGCGCTGCGACCAGGGGACGACGTCACAACACCAAAATCTACAGTACCCAATGCAAGGAAAGCCTCAAAATCCTAGAAGCAATTAATTTACAAAGGAAATAACACACATTGAATAAAATATACTTAACCACAGGAGACGAAATATTGAAGCGAATACGATATAATTAATGTGCGTACATATTATATCTTTATCAAAAGCATAAAATTAAATAATAAATAAAATAAAATAAATTAAATTAATCGCATTCTTTTTTTACAGATTCGTTCCCAATAGGCATTACACATGACGTCACCCTAGACAATTACACATGTTCGGCTTGTCAAAGAATAGCGGGATTTAGACAAAGGAATTCTACCTACCAAATACAAATCTCATTGGTTCTTGATAATGACTTCAACTAAAATAACAAGATATTCGGGCACAACATACAACACCTTATGAAAAAACTGGAAAAGTATAATAAAAAATTGAACAGTCAGAACTTTTCGGGTGTTTTTAATGAAATGTGTTTTGATATATTATAAAAGTTACCTGTTAATAGAGATATTACTCACACAAAGCCTCATTTAACTACAAAATATATCTAAATAGTAGAACACACTCGAAACACAGTGACAAACAAAAAATGCAATACATATGCCAAAAATGTCATGGAAATTTAAAAAATAAAACAGTTTCAGCTTACAAGACTTCAAAATTATGAAATGTTTGCATAGAGAGAAAATATAGATAATCTCATTTACAGAAAAAGATTAATTCCGAAACAAGGAAAAACAAGGAAAATTATACGAGAAGAATTAACTCTGAAATAAGAACAAATTTACTTCTGATTCAGTGGGAGAAAAACAAAATAATTGATACAATATTTCGAAACAGCAACAAATAATAAGCAGATAGGATGATGAATGCAATGGCGAGTGAGAAGCTTTCTTGTTTTTGACATCAATTCGCTTAATGTTAATTATGATCCAATTAATGATGTTGAATATATTTCTGTTTCAAGTATCACCTTCATCTCTGAAGTGATTGTCCAGTATCCACTGGCATATATGAGGACCGTTCGCCACACTACTCATTGTTTCTAATGAATCTTTTTATTGTTTCTTAATACTTTGTTTAGATTATGAAAGGCATCTTTCGCTATCCCAATGTGTTTACGGATTTCAGTGTCGCACTTACCTTTTTCTGTTAAAACACTTCCTAGGTATTTAGATTGTTGTACTTGTTTGATTTTTTGTCTCTTCAATTTGTAATTTACATGTTTAGTTGAGCCTTTTTCTAAAAATTATAACTTTTGTCTTCTTCCAATTGATGTTTAACCCTTCTCTCTTTCTTTCACATCTCATCATAGACGAAAGAGTTACTTGAAACAGAAGTATGATTCTACAGAAGGATCCTGCGAATACCATGGGCCTAACATATGAATAACGACGAAATTCTAGAGATAATGGAAGCTAAAATGACATTTTCTAAAGCACATAATGAGGAAAGGGGGAATGGAAAATTTGATACACGACAGATTGTGAAGGGAAGATGGACAGAAGAAAACTGCGCATGACCCTTAACCCTAGGGAGCTGGAGTGAATGGGTGGCGAGGCAGAGTTTGGTAGAGATAGAAAAAAGAAAATTTACAAAGAAAAAATGTACAACGCTATTGAAATTGTGGAAAGCCACAATCGCCAACGGGACATGGCACATCGAAGAAGCTGCATATATTTAATTACATAAATTACACCAGATCTCGGGTAATGATCCTGTAAGAGATTGTACTATACAGAAATAAAATGAAGGTATTACTCACCCTCTAACTACTACTACTACTACTAAGATACTACTACTTATAACAACAACAACAACAATAATAATAATAATTATATTGATAATAATAATGCCTCAAATATGTGTCTCACGTCGTACAGGACAAGCTGTTTGTAAGATTCGAACTCATGACTCTAAAATAAAAAAGAAAAAAGAAAAGTGATATTGCTGCTACTAACAGAGGTCGGGATCTAATCAAGAAAGGGATGTCCAAGACCTATGAAGCGTAAATGCAATTCCACATATTCACCCGCAGCTCAACACACTTAACACATTGTTCCTCACTCTTTCTTGAACCTTTAACCTTTTACTACCAAAATGAAATTGTTCTCTACTCTTCATACAAAAATTTCCCTAACTTCCAAATATGTTTAAGGTTTGTAAACGGGGAATAATCAGTTGCGCAAAATTTTGTGATCAGCATGGTTTGTGTATGCACTTATCCAAGAAATTCTTCAAAATATCCATCGTTTTGCTAGATTTGTGATCAGGTTCGCTGCCCGGCAAAAAACGAACAAATTTCCACAGCTTCTTTTGCTATTTTCTCTTCATCGTTTCCTTTAATCAGCACTACAATTTATGCTATAACTTTACATTAACTGTTCGGTTCATCGAAAGCCAGTCAGTTATGAAACTGTTATGACGTTCCCTGCTGATTTCAGGCTCGTAAATCATAAACATGAACTATTCTTTGGTCTCTGGATGACAGTGATGTGAACGTCTTTCATCAACACTGACAAGTCGTTCAAAAAAGTAGCATTAGATCGATGAGAATACAGCAAAAGCAACTTGTAGGAATCAAATCAATATCTTTTCTGGTCAACATTGAGATATTTTTCAAGCCACTTGGCTTGCAACTCCTACATAGGTAACTGATCATGAATTATAAAACTACTGTGTTCCCTGGATATTTCTGATCTCTCAGTATTTGACCAAGTTTTGTAGGTCGGGAAATTAGTAAAAGTAATTCAGAACGAAAACCTGTTAACCATCTCACAGAATATGAAATTTCAAAGGATGACGTTGGCACAACAATTCTTCGAAGTTGAATATAACAGGTACTTGTCATCCAATATTTGCAACACACACATTTATTTCCTATAACATTTCTTCTGTAGACAGTGAAAATTCATGACAAGCCAGATTAAAATATTTTAAAATTCCAAAATGTTCAGCTAATGATTTGAAACAATAAAAAAAGTCCTGCAATTTGGTACTTTTAAATATGAATTTTTTTTTCTGTATTACAGATATTGAAAAGTAGGGGGGGCGAGACGTTTTCAGCAACCCTTGTTACTATTAGGGGGAAAAAATAAAAATAGGACTCAAATAATATCGTGTGGTAGAGTAAACTATTATGGGTAAAAAATGGTCATCTACAAAAAAAAAAAAAAATGCTTACGTTCTTATAGCGTAGTTCTATACATTGCTTCAAGTTAGACCTTTTTTTGATTCCCTTCGCATCAACACCTGTCTGCCGGATGTGAACGAAAGCAAAATTATCAATAAAATAAAAAAAAAATTCTCTCACTACCCAAGGACTCTGAGCATCGAATCCGACTCACAAAAAAAAAAAAAATAATTTAAATGTCATAGCTAAATATGAAGATTATCACCAAACCAGAAGCATGATAAAAATACTGAATCATGTATCCACCTTGACTGCTTAAAAGGACTCGCTCGGCTACCATAAGGAGAATTAACAGCGGTCTTTCGGTCAACCGACCAGACGAATGTTTCAATCCGATGATATTGCACAATCTCATCAGGAGATCAGATTCCTTCGTACACTAGCGTCATCTTATTCGCTTACAACACACTTTCTACCGTGATCCAATATATAAATTTTTAAAACAGATAAAATTGTTTTAATATATTTTGTCGCCTTTTCACTCCTCTTCATTCATCATTGATGTTTTTCATTTATTACTCTTGCAGCCATATACAGTATGTAACAACTGGTGTCAGCGATCGACAGAAAAAGAAAATGAATTACACTCACCTGCACAGAAATTATTGGCGCCATCAAGCAGAAGAAAACAGCAATCCTGAATCTCAAAAGCAACTCAAAATTCACAGATTGGGCAAAGATAATCATTGACAAACTCAAACCCGACGTACAATAAATATTGGCCGCGCTAAAAAATATCACTACTAGGACTACAGATAGAACCCAAAATTTCACAGAATACGAACTGCAAATTCCTCAGCAATTAGTACGTGACACAATGCGAGATATCAGAAAATTTAAACAAGGCAACGACGTCAAGTGCTTTATTACATATCTGAAAAAAGTTTACACAATCTAAGTTAAACCTGAATTCGCCAGTTATCCACGAATGAATGAGGAATCATCAAATCATCAAACAGTTCTTTTACGAAGGCATATTTCAACAGATGGAAGACTTCCAATAAGACACTTCCATCTACAAACAAATAAAGGCTTAGTTTCCAGTTATTCAGGCTAGCTAACTGAGGAGTTTTTAATACCTCAACCGATCAAAGAACATCGAACACGGAAACAGTACGAGAATAAAAGATATCGAAAGTACAGTTTAGGAAGCCGCCTCCATATCAAAGTTCCACACTAGACCACAGGAATAGAGAAATAGATACCGACCTTGTTTTTTTCTCTAATAGGTATTATTCTCATGAGTGGGATCGAAACCTGGACAGTATCAGCTCCTCAAGACTAAGAGTCGAAGAGCAGTATAGAACTTGAGGCACAACGCTTCCTTGATTGGGGCGTTGAAAGCCGCCGCCTCAAACACCTTTGATCCCATCGTAATGTACGCGCATAATACGGCACGGACAGACAAACAAAACAGTCAAGCCACTGAACCTGAGCAAATGCTGGATGAAATAAGGCAGCAAATATTTCAGGTAAGCAGGCAACTCACCAACACGAACACGCGTGATCCAACGACATCCAACCAGTATCGGGACCAGCCACATAACCAGTCGAAATCGTAGTTCCACTATCTGCTGAAATTATGCGATGGGCCGCGCATGCTTTACGAGTTGCATTTGCTCACATCGCCTCCAGCCTATTCGAGTACACGCCGCAACCACAAACACCAACATAGCAGAAGCAGAAAACGAGACAACGAGAATCGTTCCCACAAATCTTTCCAATGCGTTCTTCGAGTGTTATGCCAATTCAGCCATCAATACCGAAACGATTATCGATCATCACACCATCATCACTGATCAGGCATCCATTGACATATTTTCAAGTATCATAAGTACATCCAGGCGGTTGATTTAAGCGAAGCATTTGACGCCAACACGTTGTAACCTAAGTGATCAGATTGCTACACTCGTTCAAAAGCATCTCTATCATTATTATTTGGAGACTTGCACCACCGTCTTGATGACCAGGCAAAGTCAAAATACACTCAAACTGGCTGTACCATACAAAATCCATGTCACTGATCTCTACTAAGCTTATGACTGCACAAGCCACTCTGGTATCACCCATATGTGCGAACATCTTTCCAGTTATTGGTGGGAATCCAAGAAACACGACATGAAAGCTTTCGTCGTTTCCGGCATTATATGTGCAAAATGCAAGTGAAATTATCGCCCATCGGTCACTGTAGACTTCGTCACGATGTCCGCCTCCAAATGCGAACGATATATCCTCACAATTCTGGACAATTCCGTCGCTACCTCATGGCCAGACTATACACCAGAGACCGTCCGATCGACACTGACCGTCGATTCTATTAACAACACCGTACAATTACGGACACCATTACGACATATATATATATATATATATATATATATATATATATATATATATATATATATATGTGTGTGTGTGTGTGTGTGTGTATGTGCGTGTGTATGTGTGTGTGTATGTGTCTGTGTTTGTGTGTGTGAATCTAATGTTAAAATATTTTAATTACAATTAGATATATTCTCTTATTAGTTTGTAGCACCAAATAGTTATGAACTGAAATTTTATGAGAAATTTTCCTTGTATTATTCTGTTTTTGAAAAGTGCCGAAGTATAATGTATTTCTATTTTTAAATGTCATGTCATTTCGGTCAGTAAGGGACAATGGCACTCTACGAATTACTATAATTTATTGTTGATGAATTACCATTAATTTTAGGAAACGTATTGGTGTGGTTTTCCATTTCTTCCTCAACTGAACATCATTGTGCAATGGAAAAGGAAATGTTTGTGTTGTAACAAAGCTAATACTTGACAACTGGTTGAGGAAAAGTTTCAAACCTTATAATTATGATAAAGTCTTGGATATAAACTTAATCTTTTGGCAAAATTGGTTGCTGAACTGAACAGTTTGGTTTTTATGAAAAAGCGTAAATTTATCAATACTCGATGCATTTTATGTTAGCTGTTTCTTGAAAATTTCAGTAATTTTAAGTGTACATATCATTTGCCATATGAGCCAGGTGGAATCTTTCTGATTTTTAGATATCACATTCTGAGACTGGAATATGTATTGAGTTAGTCTTAATTAATAAATAAAATGAATTAAAAAATGATTTTATTATACACCTACATGTCAACTAAAATATAGACAAAATGCTGCATCCAATGATGCAGTATACGTAGATATCTGATCTCTCTCACTCTATTCATCTTAGTACTATAGGAAACGTAATAATTGAAAATCCTTCATAGAATATCATTGCTTGCTATTTCATTTTAAGGCAGAATGTGTCTGTTTATAATTCAATCGTTTTAATTACTAAGTAGATCTCATTACGCCATATTGCTTTCAATTAATATTTAAACCTTTCCAAGCGCTGTCATTCTGATAATATGTTGCATTGTATATTAATATGTGGTAAATTTGCTTGATGAAATGAACAATTTGATTTTCATGAATTTATTAATAGTGGGGGACCTTTTTGCAAATTTCATTACTTTTCATTAAATAAGGATATTATTGACCTATTTTGCAAGCTAGAAGTTTGCGGAATTACAATGAGGCAGAAATAAGTTTGAAGATTTTTCATTCCCTTTGCAAATTTGTTTGTATTCTTGTCAACCACAATTGTGACATGGTCAGTATCATCGCAATTTGTAGCCGAAACAAACAATTCTTCCATTTTTATATGGTTGTCTTTAAGTACAATTCTATTGCTTCACTATTTCGGGGTATAAGTTTTACCTTTATATGTCGAGTATGAGTCTAACCCTAATATTCCGGGTATGTGTATAACCTTTATATTCTGAATATGAGTGTGACCCTAATGTTCCGGTTATGAGTGTAAACCTTATGTTTCCAGTATGAGTGTGGCCTTAATGTTCTGTGTATGTGTATAACCGTTATGTTTCGAGTATGAGTGTGGCATTAATGTTCTGTGTAAGTGTATAACCGTATGAGTATGTTCTGTGTATATGTGTATAACCGTTATTTTTCGTGTATGAGTGTGGCATTAATGTGTCTAACCCTATGTTTTGAGTATAAGAGTGGCCTTAATTTCTGTGTGTATGTTTTTAACCTTTATGTTACGAGTATTAGTGTGGCCTTAATGTTCTGTGTATGTGTATAACCCTTATGTTTCGAGTATGAGTGTGGCATTAATGTTCTGTGTTTGTGTATAACCCTTATGTTTCGAGTATGAGTGTGGCCTTAATGTTCTGTGTATGTGTATAACCTTATGTTTCGAGTATGAGTGTGGCCTTAATGTTCTGTGTATGTGTATAACCCTTATGTTTCGAGTATGAGTGTGGCCTTAATGTTCTGTGTTTGTGTATGTTTCAGTATAATGTTCTGTGTATGGGTATAACCTTATGTTTCAGTATGAGTGTGGCCTTAATGTTCTGTGTATGTGTATAACCCTTATGTTTCGAATATGAGTGTGGCCTTAATGCTCTGTGTATGTGTACAAACCTTATAACCCTTAATGTTCTGTGTATGTTTCCATATGGTCCGAGTATGATGTGTGCCTTTAATGTTCTGTGTATGTGTATAACCCTTATCTTCCGAGTATGAGTGTGGCCTTAATGTTCTGTGTATGTCTATAACTCTTATGTTTCGAGTATGAGTGTGGCCTTAATGTTCAGTGTAAGTGTATAACCCTTTTGTTTCCAGTATGAGGTGGCCTTAATGTTCTGTGTATGTTTAACCCTTATGTTTCGAATATGTATGAGTGTGGCCTTAATGTTCTGTTCTGTGTATGTGTATAACACTTATGTATCGAATATGAGTGTGGCCTTAAATGTGTTTTGATAACCCTTAATGTTCTTGTTAGTGTATGTTTCGTGTATGAGTGTGGCCTTCTGTGTAAGTGTAATTGTTCTGTATGAGTGTGGCCTTAATGTTCTGTGTATGTTAGTGTATGTATAACCCTTGTTTCCAAGTATAGTGTGGCCTTAATGTTCTGTGTATAACCCTGTTTCAGTAAGTGTGGCCTTTAATGTTCTGTGTTAGTGTATAACCCTTATGTTTGTGTATGAGTGTGGCCTTAATGTTCTGTGTATGTGTATAACACTTATGTTTCGAGTATGAGTGTGGCCTTAATGTTCTGTGTATGTGTATAAACCTTATGTTTCGAGTATGAGTGTGGCCTTAATGTTCTGTGTTTGTGTATAACCCTTATGTTTCGAGTATGAGTGTGGCCTTAATGTTCTGTGTTTGTGTATAACCCTTATGTTTCGAGTATGAGTGTGGCCTTAATGTTCTGTGTATGTGTATGTTATGTTTCGAGTATGTTTCTTAATGTTCTGTGTTTGTGTATAACCCTTATGTTTCGTGTATGAGTGTGGCCTTAATGTTCTGTGTTTGTGTATAACCCTTATGTTTCAGTATGAGTATTAGTGTGGTCTTAATGATCTGTGTATGCGTATAATCCTTATGTTCCTTATGTGTATGAGTGTGGCCTTAATGTTCTGTGTATGTGTATAATCCTTATGTTCCGAGTATGAGTTAAATGTTCTGTGTATGTGTATAACCCTCATGAGTTTGGCCTTTAATGTTCTGTTTATGTAATGTTTCATATGAGTGTGGCCTAATGTTCTGTGTATATGTGTTTTAACCCTTTTGTTTCGAATATGTGTGTGTGTATAACCCTTATGTTTCGAATATGATGTGGCCTTAATGCTCTGTGTATGTGTATAAACCTTATGTTCCGAGTATGAGTGTGGCCTTAATGTTCTGTGTATGTTTTAACCCTTATGTTACGAGTATTAGTGTGGTCTTAATGATCTGTGTATGCGTATAATCCTTATGTTCCGTGTATGAGTGTGGCCTTAATGCTCTGTGTATGTGTATAACCCTTATGTTTCGAGTATGAGTCTAACCCTAATGTGGCTGGCATGAGTGTAACCCTTATCTTCTACACTGTCGGTAACACTCAAGTAAATTTTTCTTTCTGTTTCACTCATTTATCAAGTGAATCAAGTTCATCGGGTTTAGTTTCATTTCTTTGCTACCATTGGGTCTCAATGCAGTCTTCTAAGATTCTTGGAGTAATGCCTTTCTATTTATTTACTGTTTATTTTTCTTTTGTTCTGTTTGTTGTTTTTTGTCTTTTAATGATTTCATGAACTCACTCATTTGGTCAGTCACCAAAAGTGCATCAACATATGTGGAAAATTGTTTTATACTTATTGACTCCGCTTTGTTCGACACGAGCCTGCAAGTTGTGGGGTGTTCACAGGGAATGGAAATCACTATTTCTCTCTAGAATTGATCTGCAAGAACAGCTTGTTAACCATTACTCCACGGAAAAGAGTTTTGTATATCATAATGCCAAAGAAAGGGGAATCAGGATGAGAAGATTTATTTGGCTAATTTTCAAATGTAGATGCTTCGTTGAATGTCATATTTGCTTTTTACCTGGGCTTGAATACAGGCATCTTAGCACAGGTAAATATTCATAATTATCCAAATCAGAAGATGGATTAGTGTATCTAGTTTTATCATCTTTGGAGACATTTTCACACATTCATTTTGTAATCTATATCATAGTTTTTTCTATCTATGAAATGTCATTTTATACCTGGAAATATTTTATGAAATCGCTCGGTAAATGAAGAATAAAAGTTTTTAATTTCTTGGATCCAGTGCGCTCGTGTGTGGTGGCTGCTAAACAAGAACCCTCGAGTGCGCGATAAACGTTGGTGGAGTGACTCGCTAACTGAGAAGCACGCTCAAAACATTGGCCTTGTGCCACAATTTTTTATTATCATACACGCTAGAAACCTTACTTTTTTGACATAGCGATGTTATAAAACAGTCCCGACCACAAATGCATGTATGATTACTTATTCCGGGCTTCATTTCCCACGGGTGAGTAATAATCCATTTATCAAAGTTTGTTGAATAATAATAATAATAATAATAATAATAATATGTAGGCGTTTGAGACACGTTGACATACTCTCTATCAACTTTTGTAAGTGTGATTGAGCCTCGTTGGGTATCCCACATTTGCAGGCTTCTGACGTACGATGTTAAACTTAACAAATATCAAATAAGAGCAACAAAAATAACTTAAAAAATAAACAATGAGAAAGAAAAGTTAGCGGAAATGTGCGAATATTTGACCTTTAAAGTGGGGTATGGAATATTTCAGACACACCAAAATGACCGCCAGGTGAACCCAAGTGAAACAAACTCTTTTCATGAAATGAAGACGTAAAACCACATTCAGTGCAACGATAATCAATTGACAAATGCAACGAAACTTTTTCTTTTTTTTTTTTTTTAAATAGCCAACTCTTTTTTTTTTCTTTTTGACATACTTGCAATGTTGATTTAGTTGAAAACTTAAATCTTTGATTTCATTTTTTGGTTTTTTATCTTACAATTCCTAGCCGTAAAATGGCGGATATTTTGACATATTCCTCTCTTTCTTTCTCTCTCTCACTCTATCTCTCTCTATATATATATCTCTCTCGCACACACACATATCTACACACGCACATATTTATTCATATATTTTTATTTCCACAATTTTGTTTTCAATCATATCATTTGTTATTTGTAGCAAACTTTTCCTTCATCTTACGTGGCGTCCTGGGTACGACGATAAACTACATCCAGCAGCAAGAAGTCTGATCAGGAAGTTTTGAGGAGCGTCGAACCACCTTTTAATTACTGGTGTTACCAGGTCCATCTTGTCCTAGGTGTTGGCACGTGTTAGGGTTCAAGCTATGGGCAAATAGTTTATGGGAAAAATATTATCAGCAATAAAAATTTTTTCGGTCTTATTGAGGTTGATATGCCGTAAAACAAAACAAACCGAAACTGAATCATCTTATGTGATTGAAAATTAAATGAATTTGCTTATGCATATTTCTGTTTTCGATGCATGTATGTCAATGTCTCAGGCGGTTCCTAGTTCCTGTGATAAGCATGCATTTACCTAGACTTCTCTGTGTAGAATAAGACAATCGCCTCACCACTTTACGCGTTGTTGATCTAGTTGCGGTAGTAAGTAAGTTTTATTCGGGTGAAAATAGTCGGCGTCAGAGTTGCCACTCTCCGGGACTGGTTGCCGAACAAGGCTAGAGAGTGTCTCCAATTCACCCTTACGAGGACAACATAGGAATTAATATTTTCTCACAGATTTATACGAGAATATAATTTGAACTAGGCACGTAAATCTCACTCTCCACGCACATAGTCATTATGCTATTAACACATCCTATCTCTCTCTCTCTCTCACACACACACATGCATACACAGACACACACACACACACATATATATATATATTTGTGTGTGTGTGTGTGTGTGTGTGTGTGTGTGTGTGTGTGTGTGTGTGTGTGTGTGTGTGTAATGTCACAAATTGAGTGCTGGTATTAAGAAAATAGTGTCCGGTCCAATATAACAAAACAATCGAGTACATATTCATAAGGACACATATTTTTCTTCACCGGTACCACGACTCGGATTTTCATGCACAACGCAATCGTCATGTGCTGAGTTAAGATTGTGTTGTGCATGTTAAAATCCGACTTATGCTACCGGTAAAGAATATATATATATATATATATATATATATATATATATATATATATATATATATATATATATATATATACACGTAGAACTGAACTTTAAATTTGTGATGATTTCTTATTAAAATAAACGTTGTTTTTAGGAGTCGCATGTCAGTCTGATTGAAAAAGGAATACAAATTCGCCCGTTGGACAATCTTTATTCAAAATGACTGCTTGAACTAAGCCGGTTGTTATTAATTTCACTGTTTACAAGCCAAGGTAGCAAATAAAACATGTATACATTCTAAGAATGATGTTTAGAGTAAAAAGATATATATATATATATCTATATATATATATATATTCACGTTACTTATAGGAAAGCGCTCAATATCAGTGATATAGCTAACATACACCGGAATATATATGTTTTAGTGACGCATTTCATATATATATATTTTTCATCCTCCCTACTAAATCTATCAAAACTGCAACCGAAAGTAATTTATGTAAACTCAACATAAAATTTGTCATAACTGCATCTAAAAAAAAAAAAAAAGACATAATAAATAAAATACAAAATAATCAGACAAATATTGAAGGAGGAAATTACTCTAAGTGTCTATATAAAAACAAATGGGACATTTCAAATAACAACCCGTAAAACGCATTGGTTTTTCACTGCAAATTAAAACGGACCGCAATTTTGACATGCTACTTTGATCAAAAGAGAAATAATCCACTGAGACGAAAATGTCTGGAAATTGCCTTGATCATTAGTTTAGCCACGATAAATTTGCGTCCAGGCTCTTACAATATATCAGTATTCTTAGCATGTTTTATATTGTTAGAGTGTGGGATATTCAGAGACAATGGTGATGGAGAGAAAAAGAAAAAGAATACAGGTGAATTTGTCTAGATTAAAAAAATATATTCTTTCAAAAATATATATGGTTAAACAATTGCTTGGAGCCAATGAAGCATGAAGATCTTAGCGAGGACCATCCTTTTACGAACCTCATGACCTGGAGCTTTATAATTACTCACAATAAGTCAGTATCAATAACAAAAACACATATCTTGAAAACTTTCAGCAGCTAGAACGACTAAAATGGATAGTACATATCACTTTAAAATAAAATAATCACATAATCAGGATGTTAACATTCCACGCTACTTTAAACAAAAGGTTAGGTTTCCATAATAGAAAACGCGATAACAGTTATTGGCCTTGGAAAACCAATTTTCATGTTTTCCTGATTGTTTTAATAGAAACTGCTAGCTGCTCAGTTAATTAATACCAAATGTATAAGGAAACGGATAATATTATCAATACAATTATCATTTATCTGCCTAATTATATGTAGAAAGAAAGAAATATTCATTACTGTATACATATGAGAATAAATCCATTTTATTTTTGCTTTTCTGGTTTTGCTTTACTTTTTTATCTAATAAAATATTGGTTTTGAAAAGTGTTAATGAATTTTTGTCCACACACACACACACACACACACACACACACACATACATATACAGTATTTACATTAGTCGGACTATTGTCCTCATCTTTGTCGCCATGGACACATGGCACAGTGGATAAAGGCGTTGGTTAGATCCAGTGACAGACCCAAAGAAGGTGAGTTCAATTCCTGGTTAAGGCAGTGGAGAACTTTCAGAGGGAAAATTAGCAGGAGATAACTGATAACTGACATCCATCAAACATGGCACGTGGAATTAGAACAGTCTACCCCAGCGATCGAAATAAAGGGTTCAGTTCGAAATTCCAACCACCTGAAGAAGGCCGGAGCGTACAACGGCCGAAACGTTGTGACAAATATGGCGACAAAGATGAGGACAATAGTCCGACTAATGTAAATACTGTACATAATACCTCATCTCAGAAATATAGACAAACACACACACACACACACACACACATATATATATATATATATTGTCATAGTTTTATATTTCATTTTCTTTTTCTGGATTTCTTTTAAATATCTCTCTTTCTCTCTCTCTCTCTCTCTTCTTCTTCTTTCTCTCCATGATATTCAAGCTAATCTGTTGCCTTTCTCTTTCTCTCTTTCTCTCTCTCTCTCTTTTCTTCTTTCTTTTTTTGAAATTCAAGGTGATCAGTTGTCTTTCTGACTCTCTCTCCCCTCATTTCTCTTTATGATATTCAAGGTAATTTTTCTCTCATTATCATCTACAATCTCTATAATTGTTCCTATTTAGATCTGTTCATTTCTCTTTTTCCTTTACCTCTCTCTCTCTCTCATTTATATCTCTCCCTCTCATTCTCTTGAACTATCACACTCCTCTCTATTTATTGATCAATATGTTCATATTTATACCACTGTTTCTATAGTTGGATATTCTTTTGTACTTCTATAACCTTAAGTGTTTCGCATTCTCTATTTGTTTCTTTATTTCAATGTCTACATCTTTCCCCTTAAATATTTTTCTTCATAAATAAAATAATATCTTAGTCTACTTTAACTTCGACAGATATAAATCTTGTACATTTATGTTTTGATTACTGCCTCTCTATCTTAACACCGTTTTCTCTCCCCTTTTGCTTTTCTCTCTCTTTCACACAAACAGTGTTTTCAAATCTTTGTTTTATGAATCATCTTTCTCTTTTTACATATCCTTATTTTAACCTGAAATAACGCCATCATCATAATCATTATCATCACAATAAACTCTTCCAAGATTTTGTACTCAATGTGTGGATTTCTCTATTCGGCTAATTTTGTTTAAGGAAGTGTTAGTGAGCGTGAGAATGCGTGTGGCAAAGTTGTTAGAAGAGGAGAAAGAGGTGGGATGGAGATTTCGATATTTTTTGCGACATTCGCACCAGAGTCCAGAACGCGCGCGATTCGAAATCTAGGTCAACATGGCGACGGTCTGAAAATCCATTCGTCATTGGCAGGCGGCGCGAACCCAGCGACAGAACAAAGGGAGCTTACTGACAGAAGACATCTATCAGGACGCCCAAGACACCAGGCTCTTTTCCAGAGCGGCTGCCCCGAGCAGGCTACTCGCTGATAATCAACTCCAATGAATAATTAAATCGCTCCAAGGCTCGGGTGGTCTCCATCAGAGGTAAAAAGTGATAGGAAATAGAAGTTGAAAAAAGAGGATTTAGATGACTGAAGAAAGGAAGGTGAAATTGAAGCAAACTGAAAGAAAAACAGAAAAAAGAACGAAACATAAATCTAAAAAGATGGAGAAAGGAAAGAAAATGTGAAGAGATTAAGAAGATGCATTTGCAGGAATTAATAAAGAAGTATATTAAATCGAAATAAAATTCAGTATAATATATATAAGATTTGGACTAAGAAAGTTTCTAATACACTAATCGGGTTACGTCATGTCATGTGGGGTTGAACTGCCTCGTTTTCAACTCGGCCTTCAGGGAGTGAAAAAAAAAGAAACCAAAATCTTTTGAATATTTTTCTTCTAAAAAACACGTCAAACCCAATTTTCTAACACCTAACCAATCGTCTTCATATTTTTTTAAAAATGCCTACCATTTTTCATCGTGCTTACAGTTTAAAGAAACATATATGCAATTTAATTATAGCATCGTTTCAACAACGACATTAATCATACGTTCTGACTTGAATTTTATAATGAGATATAACATTTTTAATTCTTATAAGTTTCCTTCATCTTAATTTTAGTTGATTTCATTTCGAATACTACGACATTCATTATATAATCGTCATCAAACAGTACAATTTAAAATAAAAATGTTTTTACCAAGGCTCGAAATCATATCCCTTGCGCAATAATCTCCCACTTGAAAGCTGAGGTTTGTAACTGAAATTTCGTCTTCATAAATGTATATTTTATTTTCCTCAAACCCTTGACATCGCCATCTTTAATAATTATTTCAATAAGCCAGAAGTATTAAGTTTGAATTTTATTACTCGATGGAACTTTGTCAATGATTATTAAGTTATTTCTTTTTTAATCCAGTTGCTTCTCCATTGCAGCTACACAGAACTTTCCGTTTTACAGACTTTCGTAAACAGATGTTTTAAACATTTATATCCAGTCGGCGTTTGTGGCTAACAACCGTAGAACCTGTTCAACTTGATTTGGATCAAGGGACAGGTCTGAATTTCAGTTCCATTAATGTTTCCTTTTTCATTCTCTGCGATAATTTCTGGATTGTGCGTATAGCATTGGGCCAAATATCCATTTCTTCATTTGTGCCGTTGCTCGTGAATAACAATTTCTATTCAGTTATTCGTTTGAAGATTTATCAGCCTGTCCAGAACGTGATACCCAACAACATTTTGATGTTTGGCCAGATTTTGTCAAGTGGTGCCTGCTGTTGATCTTTTAGCAAAACTTCGTTAGAATTCCATATTTCTGTTTAGGCAGACGATGTATGATATTTTTTTTAAATTTTGTATGTGTTGGATTTTATATTATTTAATATTGAATGTATGATGCTACTGGCATAGATTCTTCAGAATCAAGAAAGATAATGCCTGTCAAGCCAAAAAAAAAACAAAAACGACAGAATGTTTGTTGATAATGTGATCGATATATTATTTAAACTTCATTATTATTATTATTATTATTATTATTATTATTATTATTGCCACTACTACTATATTCTTAGATAGGATCTTAACATATCTGATAATTAATGAATAGATTGTGGGCTACAACCAGCAACATTATGTAACATGTAATTTTAAAATAATTATAGTTATTTTTTTGTCTTTCAATTTCAGGAATTTGACATCATTTATAGAACCCCAATAACAAGTAATGGTGGGATCTTCAGATTCCTCATTCTACGGATTTCCATCTCGATTTTCTTGTATTTGCCTAATTTTTCAAAATATTTCAAAGATCTTTTTTATTTTTATTATTATTATTATTATTATTATTATTATTATTATTATTATTATTCAGGAATTTTCTGAAAGTCCTGCTTTGTTTATCCATTGAAGCGACTTCATCCCTTGGCATTGGAACAACCTTGAGACTATGATAGATTTATTTGAATAACAAATTCCTACTTAATATATCAGTAAGAGTAAAAAGGATGTTATTGTTGACTTCCTGTATCTAGGTGGTGTATTTTTCCGTATCTTTATTGACCAGACCGGATGAACTTATTACCATTGTAACTGTCATGTACATCTTGATACTACACTTTCTCTCAGTTTCTAAATCTTCATATTTGAGGAGATTTTTCTGCAATTTCTTTTTTCTTCTTCTTCTTCTTCTTATTATTATTATTTATTATTATTATTATTTCTTATTATTATTATTATTATTATTATTTTTTTTTTTTTTTTTTTTTTTATCTCCGATGAAGTTGCTAGCGTTACATAGATTTTCTCCTTAGTGTGTGTGCTGTACTTATAAGACAATTTTCTGTATGTCTCTTATTTTTCATTGTTGTTTTGTTCCATTTTTATAATTCCCAATTACCACTGAGACTTGTTTTCAATTTCCAAATTTCCAGGTCTTTGTATTTTGATAGTTTTCAAATTCCTTGGTTGCAAATCCGACAAGCCATTCCATTTTTTCTTTCTGAATAATGTTTTTGAAATCTTCTATTTCTGTAACCGGCGCTGGCCGATGTTCAATGTTTGCTTAAATAAAAATCACATCGTGACGATTTTTATTTCATTTTTGGGGCAAGTATAGAACATCCTGATTAGATGGTCTATTGTTTCTTGGTATTTGTCACAGAACCTGCATTTTGGATCCACATTATTATGTATGATATTTGCCTGAAAATTATTATTATTATTAACTGTTGATTTTTGTCCTCTAATTTTCATTCCGGGTCCCAACCGAGACCTAAATGTCCTTCATGACATTTTCCATTGAGCAGTTTTGAAAATCTTGTATTTTACATAGATAAATCCCACATTATTTCAATGTCCTTGTATTTTCATAGCTTTTTGAAGATCTTGTAAGATACATTACAGTCTCAAGTGACTGTCATGTCAATAGGGAGAAACTTTTTGTCTTTGCAATCTATAATAACGGTTTCTGGGTTATTAGGATTCATTGTTTTGTCTTTGTGTATTATAAAGTCTAATCAAATTGTAACAGTTCCTAACTCTGTAACTGGATCTGGGTGGTGTTAATACTTATTTCTTGCAGGTTTCTTTCTGTAAAAGTTGCAGATTTTCCAGTGCAGATATTAGCCCACTCTGTCATGCTGGTTTTTATATTCCGTAGGTGCCAATAGCGTGCAAGATGGTTAATTGCTTCTGGATCTATATCACAGAATCTGCATTTGGGGCTAAAACAATTTGTGCTTGGTAATTTCTAGTTAGCAAGCATTGGTTCTATGCTGCAAGAATAAAACATTTGGTTTCAGTTTTTGACTCTGCCTTACGTAGCCACTGATGTGTAAGGGGTTTCTCGAGATCAGCTTGTTTAGTACGGGAAGAGTATTGACCGGGAAGCGGTTTATCTTGCCATCGTTTCTGTATCTTGTCAGTTGCATTTGCCTTTGCTTTTTTTTTTTAAGTATTTTGCAGCGGTAGTTGGTGTATTATGCTTTACTTTCATTTATTTACCCATTTGAAATTCCGTTTTGAACTTATTATTTGGTATGTTACATTTCCTGTTTTGTATCGTGTAGAGCCGAGTTCAAACTATGTTCCTTAGTCCCTATAGTAGAATTGTCATTTAATTGATAGCACTTTTCTTCGTATATGAGATGTTCATAGTAGGGCGATTTTCTCAGCAACTTGTATGTTGATGTTACCTGGGACACTGTTAGTAAAATTTCCCAATCCTTTTCTCTCGCGGCCGAGAGGTCCGATTACTTTTCGTACAATCTCAGTCTTCATTCCCCACATCCTGTTAATCTCGGCCTCCATGTCCTTGTATTTGGACAATTTCTCGATAGTTTTTATGGGGGTGTTTCTCTCAGATGGTTCTGCTTTGTTTATAAGCATACACCCCATGAATATCTTGTCTGTTGGCTTTTATTTCCCTGTCAGTTTGAATTGGCATGTGACAGAGGATAGTTACATCGTTATTTTGTGTAACTGTGTCTAGTTCGTGGTCATATTATCTCTCAATTATTTCGATTTTGTGCTTCTTTCATATCTTTCATTGAATATATGTCGCTACATTGTTATGCCTGTAGGTATATTCATTTTTTGCTAGACCCGGACATCCAAAGATAATATGGTCAACAGTTCCATCATATGTTCCGCAGAACCTGTATTTTAGGTTAGTTCCATGCTTGATTATGTGACAGTGATAGGATATGTTTGCGATGATTTGGTCCTGAGCTGCAATAATTAGCTCTTCTGTCTCAGCTTTCAACCCGGTGCTTCTCAGTCATTGATATGTTATCTGTTGGTTCACATCTTTCGTTCATTTTATACATTTGCCATGTAACGCCTTCTCCCATTTTATTGTAAAATCATTTGGCCTAGTTGCCTTGCTTTCTGTTTTACTCGTTTGGCGTAGAGGGTATTCAATTCGTTTTTTTTTTTTTTTTTTTTTTTTGTAGGGATTCAGGTACGTTAAACAGTTAAGTGTGCAACTTCTTTGTTGATTGAGTGGATTTGCTGTTTTACTATTTATAGGAAAGGGTCATTGGGTTTTTTAGTTATGCTTTCACTCGGATTGTTGTAGTTTTTAGAGTTAGTTCAAGTTGGATTAGACGTCGGCCACCTAAAGCTCTTGCTACGTACAGCCTATCAACTTCTGATTTCGAGTGGTCCATCCTCGTTCGCGTAAACATTTTTCTGGTCTTGGTGTCTAATCTTTTAATGTCATTCAAATCTTTTTAATTCTACTGAAGCTGTACGTTACTACGGATATAGCTAAAGTCATTATAGCCTTAATTTTATTGCCTTCATTAAGTTCGCTTTCTGGTATCTGATGCACTTATAATATTCTTTTCAGATGTTTTTCTTCAGAATTGAATGTTTTATTCCGCCTACTTCATAAATTCCAAATATTTGTATGTACCACCTTGGTCGAGTTCCTTAATCTTGTTGACATCAAAGTCTAAATCTGTATTTTTTGTTAAGTTACCACGTTTGAAGGTGGCTTTGGCATATTTGTCAATTCGTGACACCATCCTAATAAGTCTTCGCTGAAGGTTTTGACAATGGTGTGTAGGTCTGCTGGTCGTCATGCTTGGCAAATGTTTTATGTTCATCAATAGAGAATAAGTGATTCAGTTTACCATTCTCTGACTTGTAGCCGTAGCTACTTCTTTTTTAGTAGACAGCTGAGTGGCGTTTATGAAGGAAGAGTAGCGTTGACTTCTTTCTCTTGTTATTAGTATTACTATATTGTAAATAGTCATCTTTTGAATCTCTTGTAAACAGGATCTATCAGTGAGATTGTTAATTGTTTTTTTTTGTTTTTTTTATCGGACCTAAGTCTCGAATTATTAATCGTATTACAGTAATCTCAAGTCACCACATTGTTTCAGTTTCAATTTCGTTATATTGATCAGAAGTATCATTATATTGATTTAATTTTCTTATTCTTAACACACACACACACACACACACACATATATATATATATATATATATATATATATAATATCACTGCCATAACTATGAGGGGATATTTTTCTCTTTATTCACTTTGTATATACTATTAGTTTTAAATGATGCATGAATTGTAGATTTACAAAGAATAATAACCTATGGCTTTCTATAACTGGTTCAAGATGATTTTCAGAATATAACGCACTATAATACTGACATAGTTTCCAATGAATATTCTGTTCTGTTTTCGTATTTTCATCTATTTCCTCCACAATAATTTTGTTTACTATTAGTAATTTATTGATTTCTATATAAATTGAGCATTTTTTTCAGCAAGTTGTAGCAGCCACTTTGAATTGGTTTAGGAAGAGTTTCTAAATCAAGAATTGTTGTTTTGTCAATTTAGTTTATGCACTTTCCTCTATTAATTCTGCAACATCAAAATCCGTCTTTGTATGGTGAATGTCATGGCAGATCATTCAATTTTTAATTTCTAATCCATTATTTCAGTTATAGTTTAGTTTATTTGTTTAATCCTTTCACCTCAAGCAAGGCAGGTATGCTATTAGTATGCAGGGGGGGGGTTACAGAGAGTGAAAGTGAGACAAAAGACTGAATATAGTGGAACCGAAGAAAGGATAAAAGCTGAATAAGGTTCAAGAATATATAAGATGGCAATTGATGTTGCATTTAAATTATTAAAGAGTTTACTTATGAGGAAACCAAAGAAAGAGAAGATAATTCCACTGTTGGAATAGAAGTGGCGGTTATATTTAACTATTTCGATAATAATAGGGTGGGACGTAGTTGTCAATCTACTAGCTTGGTTCAACTCACGTAGTTCAAGTACCAAGGGAAAAATTCGTCAGAGCACTTGCCGTGAAAATATTTGTAGAAAAGGCAGAGTGAAGCCACGCCACTTTGGTGATAATATTTTCAGTTGATAATATTAAATATATATGCAACAGATAGGGCCATATTCCGTGTAATAACCTTGAGAGCAGTACGTAAAATTGCTACACCAAAATCTCCGTTTCAGATTTTCAAAAGATAAAATCGTCACGAAGGCAAAAATGAACTAGTGTTTTTATCAGAAATTTTATTTTTGTTCTAGAATTTACAATCCCAGTCTACGCGTCTCTAATCACATATGACCCTCCAAGATAGAAACTTGGAGCTTATATCATAGATCGTTGCCAATGTGGCAGAAAACCTCAAAACAAAGACTTGTGATCGTTCATTTGTCTGCATTCGCATTGCTCTTTTTTTATCTTGATTGCCTAGCGTCTTCAGTATGGTGTAATTGAGATGTTTGGCAATAGATGAATATATTAGTGTTACCATCCATCAATTCGCATCCATTTGGTGAGTTGAATATTCATCAAGATTAGTGATCCGCTCACACAAAGAAAATCTATGAATGATGTAAATAATTGCACAATTTCTTCATATACGACCTGACCCATATGTTCGATAAGTCTATTCGTGTTCTTATAAGTGAGCATCACGCACATCTGCTCAAAACCTTTCTTACCTTCTCTCCTGATTAATGTTTTGCTGATGTGTTAGCTCCTTTTTGCTCCTAAGACATCCCACTGATAAATGTCAAGATAGATGCCAAACTAAAGGTATAATTCCGGTGTTCTATAAACTCTAAAACTGACTGGAATCGCTTCAGGTCTAGCATTGCGGAAGCTCCCCTCTAAGCATTCTTCATAAACAGAACCCCAAGAGCGTGATTCATTTCCGATTTGATTATTTCTGTCATGAATAGTTTTATACTACACAAAATGTATCCAGCCAGCCTTAGTTCATGCCGGAATATATTGTTCCCATCACTCACCATAATCACTCCTAGTCTTTCTAGCAGATGGTAGTATGTAGAAGAAATCTTGCTGCATTCGGAAATGCATGTAATCACTGCAAGATAGTTCTAGGGAATGCAGATATGAACGAAGTTAGTCCAAGCCAAAGTTGAAAATAAAAGACTTGGTTCTTTCGTGTTATGAAAAATCACAAATATGTTTCTTAACAGAGAAGCAAACCGTCTATTATAATTAAATCTGATGTTATCTCATCCTTTCTGAGTAAGACTAAACTCTTTGCAATAGACTTGGTTCTAAATACAAATTAGATGACTTGGGTCATCCTCTACTTGATTTCACCTTTCTTATCATGGAACAGAAATTTTATGATTTCTCTGTCTTAACTGTCTCAAGTTTCAAGACGCAAAAAACTTTCCCTTTACGAAAGTTACTGGTCCAGATATCATTTCAGTTTTTAAGTAGATTAGCAAGAATTATTCCTAATCTTGTCCAAGTTGCTTGAAGGCAGTCTGAAGGACAAATGTTTTCCAGATAGATGGAAGAAATCAGCTGTAAAATTATATTTTCAAGGTGCGCGCTCATCCCCTCCGCAAATATCACTTAGTGTTATCGACAAGCTCTGTGAGTGGATTATCAACAAGGATAGAAACAATTTCCTGAGCTTCACACGGTATGGATTTCTCTCCTCTAGGTAATCAGCTAATGTCCCAAATATCATTATACATAGAATCAACGTTTTAATAATCCCACCACGAAAGTGATAGCCTTAGATATCTTGAATCAATTAACATTTCTTGACTAGTCTTCGCAATTGTCCTTTTATTGGAGACGTCCTTGACCGTTGTAGTTAATGGCCAGTGTACTGAATCCCATGTGATTGATTCAGGTGTACCATAGGGTTCTGTCCTAGTTTCCAAGCTCTTTCTGCATTATATTAACAGTCTGACCAAGAACATTCTCAGAACTTTCATAAATATTTATACAGTTGATACCACGGTTTATGGATGCATCACAAAAATCTAGATGATGAGAGCATAGCAGTTGATTGAGGTCTCGCAGTTCAATGGTGAAAACAATGGCTTGTAACATACAGTACATAAAAATAAAGCTATTACCGTTCCCTCATAACATATCCGACCTGAATTTTCTGCAGTCATGATGAACTTTTGCAGTATCAATATGACTCCTTGTCATGAATCTATGTTGCAAATTGTGGTTGCATACCTACAAACGATAATGGGTATGTCCCCATTAAAATACTGCATGTTGGTGTACAATTAGAAATTCGTCTCCAGCTGTGCTTGTCAAACTCTCTGCCTTATTTTCATACAATAATCATTATTCTTGTGCTTCTTGGATTTCAAGATATCTTCAGGCCTCTTCCGGAAGAAGCACTTTTAAGGTTGTACCTGGTGAGTATAGCGATGAGTGACCAGTGGAGAATTCTTCAAGGTACTGTAAGTTATGCGATAAGTCTTAAAAGCCGGTGATGGATACAATCATTTACACTAAGGGAACACCTCGATATTTGTACATTGGAATTGGCTGAGTGATGAGTGATCCTCTCCGATTCTTAGATGTTTCGACACTTAGTGATAGTTTTATTTCATCTCCTACCTGCAACTTAGTGATCTACATCCAAACAATATTTGTTGTCCACTTTTGTCCATGCAGCTAGTTATTGTATCCTTGGACAAAGCGATTACTTCAGTTAGAAAATTGATACCTATTACGCATGTAATGGGCCTATGGCTGGAATCCTATGTACACTTTTCGTAGACACTACGGGTACCTACTGATCCATTACATTTATCTCATTTTAATGAAAGGAAGTTGTTTGATATAGGATATTTTCTAGCTTACTGTTTTTCATTGGCACAATCACAATTTAAATTCATCTTGAAGCCAACACTCTATGGATAACTATCCAAGACTCAAAGTGGCCATTCACCTTTAGATATGTCTTACTAAAGACTAGGGGCCGCTACCTTCCAGCAAACCTAACCCTCCCTGGAGAATAACCCAAGTATACGTCTTAACTTATTATTATTTTTACTAGTGAACTACTGCTGTATAAAATTGCAGTAATTATTAGAAAGTTTTAATAGGGAGATACAATGAAACAAAAGTCTTGAAAAATAAAGTAAAAAAAAAAGAATTCACATCTAAAATTAATTAATTCGTTCCTTCATATTTTAGATGCTCAATGTTCCCCTATGATTCATTGATTACTCCTAGTATTATATATATATATATATATATATATATATATATATATATATATATATATATATATATATCGCATTTTGCTCAATATCTTTTCATGATAAAAATGTTATATGATTAAAATGACAATGAAATGGAAAGATCTCACGAAAGAAAGAGATTAGCAACAGTCCGGTAAAGACGGCAGCGACAAAGACTATTTCAAAACAAAATTGAAGCAATTCGATCACTCAATAGACAAAATTATCAGAATGTCTCACATATCAGGTTTGAAAAAATAAGTTTAAAATCTAAGAAGCATAGAAGTAAATAAATCGCTGGATTAAACTGTCCATTTTCCTCGAGAACTAATTTTGTCTAAAAGCAGATAAATATTTTATTTGTATAGTTTATTAAAACGACTAAGAGAAGTAATGACTCATAAATTTACTAATTAAAGTTGTTTTAGCTCCCTTACCACTACAGATCGGTAATATAATTATTATATGGTTTCATCATTGATTGAATATTGGAACCAGAAGTAAAATTTCGAGTTATAACCTCCGTTTATTTTCGCTACTTTTAGTAATGCTGCCATTTAGATTGGTAGATGATTCTTAAGTTTTTCAAAATTACACTCTCTTTTCCAACTGCTCTCATTTTCATTTCTACAGTGAGACATGAGATTTTCAATTCCTTAACTCTTTTACAAATGCCACTTGTAATGTTGTCAATGACGATATTGTCACTCAACTTCGTGTTTCATTCTACTCTCAGTCCTTACCAATTTCCCTAATTCTACTTTCTACACAGAATCACGTTAATCTAAGATCAGATAGCTTTACTTTATTGTTTCCAACGTGTGTGTCTTGTAACTATATTTTTGAAAAGAAAGCCTTACATTCAGCACTCTGTGAATATGTTCCTTCGTACTTAATGCTCACGCTCAGAATACCCAACGTTATTTAGTTCACATTTATGTTGGATTCTATCTTTCATTCCATACTCGTCGGCAAAATTCTTCAGCTGACTTATCCAGCATTGTATCTAAACCGTTAGTAGGAATAATCAAGTGCAGCACATTTTTTCCTGTTGGATACTGTGTTAGTCAAAATGTCAGCGTCTCTGTAAAAAAAAAAACGCAAATTCTCGGTAACCCGGTCGCCATAGATAGATTTCTAACAATTCAATTCGTTATGTTGATTTTCTCTTTATACTTTTTTTAAGTTTCTTCCGGCTTATGCCAGTACTCCGATGATAACCAGCACAACTGCTGGTCTCATTTGTTATTTGAATATTCTCTTTTATATTTAAACGTGGACCTGTTTGTACAAATTCATTGATGATTTGAAAGAAACTTTAATTTTGTTACTTAAGAATGTGCAACTCTACTGGCTCTAAATAATGACAAATGCAAGATTAACTCTATTTAGAAGACATGGCTAAAATGTTATCGCTCTGGTCAAGATTAAATCCTAAGTAAAATGTTGTATTCGGTAATTTGGACAAATTTTGGAAGTGATTCGCTCATAGAACTTGTCACTCCCCGAAAATTTATAAAAGAAGGCGCGAACTTTGACCATCAAGCTGCAGTGTTAATTTCCAATGTTCATCTGTATATATCCAATTTATTTTTATTCATCGCACTGTATTTATTATTATGTTTGTCTCAGAGATTATTTTCATTAAATGCAATCGTCACGGAATGCACCGTAATTGTGGCCTTGTGAAAATTGTAAGTTACACGCTTACATATCAGCTCCTCTGTCTTTCTCTCGATATATATATATATATATATATATATATATATATATATATTTGGTTGGATAGATGTGAGTTTGTGACCCTGGGTTTCACGCTTTAGCGATCGTCCGACAAATATATATATATATATATATATATGAAAATTTCTCCGATTTAACCAGTAGAGAAGACAATATTTATGAATAAAAATGACAATAGGAAAACTAGTAATTGCTGACGCGTTTCGTTCAATGTGGACTTTATCAAAGCAAAATACGAAATGAATTTAATTGAAAAAGGTAACTAATAAAAACAAACAAAAACAGAATGTTCCTAGAAACTGGAATGTAGAGAAACGCTATTTTCATATTGTTAACTGAAAATAACGTCAGTATTTGTCACGTGTGGAGAATATTATCATCATATCTGTGTTGATGTATTCAACCATTTTTTTTTTGATTTTATGAATCTGAAGCAGGCATTTATAAAATAAATTGCCAAAACTGTTCCTCCCAATATATTGGAGAAACCAGTAGAAGCTTAAAAAATGCATTTTTGAGCACAAAAGAGCCCTCACAAAAAACAACTTTGCTAATGCACTAGTCATACATAGAAATAAATTCAACGATAATTTTGATTTTAAAAATGCTACACTCATAAAAAAAGAAAATAACTCACTCAGAAGGAAAATTCTAGAGAGTGCCGCCATAGAATATTACCCAAATATTAATCTACGTCAGGTTGTTTTCCCCATTTCACCTTTCTTAACAAAATTACGGCTCTCACAAACAAATGTACACAACAGATTCATAAAATCAAAAGAAAATGGTTGAATACATCAACACAGATATAATGACAATATTCTCCACACGTGACAAATACTGACGTAATTTCAGCCGGTAATTTGATCAGGTCCGCGGTTGAGCCGGGTTCCGTCGCCCGGGACGCAGAGATGAAAAAAATAGTTAAATATTCTTCTCTTTCTGATAGATTTTTTTTTACTCCTGTGGCAGTGGAGACCTCAGGGTTTATTGGCCCTCGTTCGATGGCGTTTCTTCGGAGGATTGGAGCGATTGCGTCTCGATTAAGGGACGAGCCTCGCGAAACGGAGAGGCTCTTGCAGCGTGTCTCACTGGCGATGATTCGAGGTAATGCTTTCTCCATCATTGCGGCTGGCAGAGGATAGAAAAAAATTGTTTATAGTTACGTTGTTCTTGAATTGTCATCAATGGTCAACTGAACTTGTTTTGTTTCAATAAATTTTGACTAAATTGTTTGAATACTGACGTTATTTTCAGTTAACACTATGAAAATAGCGTTTTTTTACTTTCCAGTTGCTAGGAACATTCTGTTTTTGTTTCTTTTTATTAGTTACCTTGTTCAATTAAATTCACTTCGTATTTTGCTTTGATAAAGTCCACATTGGACTAAACGTGTCAGCAATTACTAGTTTTCCTATTGTCATTTTTATTCATATATATATATATATAAATATATATATATAGAGAGAGAGAGAGGGAGAGAACGAGAGAGAGAGGGGGGTATTTTAAGGCAAACATTATTAAATCTACACGAAAATTCCGTCGGAAATTGTCCGAAGATGATTCGGAAGAAATATACAAAAATTATGGATATGCCAAAATCAAATTTTTCACGGGAACTCCCCTGCCACATATCGCGTGATGGTACCATCAGACAACACATTATTAACCGGCAATAAACACAAAACAAAATCAACCATCAATAAATAAAATTAATTATAACTTAAATGCTAGCATCCTGAAAGGTATATAAACACATAGACATACATACAACACAAAAGCATACATAACAGCGAACTGATATTTTATATATGATTAATTCTAAGTTTTAACTGATTATTGTTATTATTATTGTCCTCATTACTTTTTTTTTATTCCAACAGCAATTGATGATTAAGACTTGACGTTTAATGATATCAGTTATATTCACTACTACACAAATCTGCTTAGTATTCAAATCCTTTTCATTTTTAAGGCCTCGATTCCCCCTTAAAATTTCCATCATAACCATCACTTTCACTGTTAAATATTTACCAGTACTCTAACAACGACTGGCACAACAGTTATCATCGTATTCTATAAGTTTTTCATCCCTCTGACAAATTCCAGATCCAGCTTTATAATTACGTTTTGTTTAGATTTGCCGAGAAACAGGATCTTATACATTTTTCTCCTTATTTACGATTAGTCTCAAATGATCCTGCATTATTCCACTTTCGAATACAGATTATGTTTTGCATAGTTCCCAGTGAATAACTTTTCCTTCCGAGCCATGATTCTTTTTGTATTATTTATGAATGAACAGGTCAGATTTGCGTATCAAGTGGCTGACTGTGTTTCGCGTCGTATAGTCTGAATATTCTCCGCTCTTTTATCTATCAAATCCTGCATATAATTGAATTTTATGATATAGTTCCGGTCGGCCTATAATGGTAAATCATTTTCACCCTTTAAATTTCCTGTTGGCAAACTTTTTGTCGGAAATTCCGTCATTTTTTGAAATGTCTTTTATTTCCATTTTTGAATTCATTTCCGGCATTTGTTCTGATATAATATCGTCTATTTTAATTAATCATTTCGTACATTCCCTAGTTTTGTCCTCTGCCTCTTGATCAATAAGACGCCAAAATCCTCGCTCCTGCTGATTGACATTCTTCATCTTTTCCATATGTTACATTTGTGTGAAGCTCTGTGCATTGTGAGAAACTTTCTTAAATCGTGTACATATCGCAGTTTTGCCAATGTCGAAATGATTTAAATAGATTTTTTTAAAATAATGTTTATCCTATATATGGTGGGTGTTAGATATGAAGATTAGAACTGATGAAACTAAAGAATTTAGATCTGAGTACGTTTTCCATGGGAAGAGCGAGAGGCTAGCGATGTTTCGTCTGTGAGAAAGGCTTTGTAGGGTGGAAAATAATTCGTAATAAACTTTTGAACTCTATCAAGACTGGAAACTAAAAATGGGGCAGCTTTTGCCCATATATGGCAGAGGTTATTCATTTCCGATTTGATTTGTCTCTTGAAATGGTAGAACACAGCAGAAAGATTCAGATAAGTACTGGAGTTTTACAAGGCACCGACTGTTTACCTTGTGTCATTAATACCTACCATCTTTGACACAGTCAGGGAAAATGATCAGACCTCGCCCTCCATTAGATCTCTTAGTTTAAAGTCTGCTAGACTTGGGGGTGCTGCATTGCACAATCCATTGTATGCCACTTATGTAACTTCATGTCAATTCTATGCTGTGTCCAGTACAAAATTGTAGTTCTCTACCTCACTGTCATGTTTTGATTGCTCCAGTCTAGTTCCGAGAATGGAGATTGTATTTGATTATTAAGTCTTCGGTATGTATCTCCAACTCTCTCCGTCATATCACTATTTAATATGTTATCGAATTCTAGAATTTTAGTGTATGTGTATCCGCTTTCATTTGGTGCCATCATTACTTCTTCGGATGTTAGTTCAATGCTAAGACAAAATACTTTCCTATCTCTCTTCATAATCAACACTGTACACATGGAAATCCTGAATCGTATTTTTGCATAATTACTATATTCTTGAACTGTCTTCACTGGGGAATCAACTTGGTTCTCTGATTTTGCAAACAGCTTCAAATCATCCAGGAAGAGCAAGTTATTTAGAACGGGTTTATTCTTTCCAAGGTGCTAACCCATTCTCACCTTTCTGAATACCACTGAAATAGGTATCAACGGAATAGCAATTAACAAGGGTGAGATTGAATCACCCTGAAAAATAACATTCTTTATCGTCACGTCGCCAATATATTCATTATTTAAATTCTAATCACTCGTACTAGAGAGAGTAATAATATTATCTGCTATACCGACCATCTGGAGTATTTCCATGATCCATGAAGGAGACGCTATAACATAGGCCTTTTGTAATTCAATTCAATCAATCCACTGATAAAACTGACATCTTTCACAATGTCCCTGGATACTTTTGTCAGTCAAAGATCCTTAGTACATTGTGAAACCTTGCGACAACCTTTCTATGCAAGTCATTGAGTAAATGACATGTTTGAGTTTTTACCACAAAGAATCCTCTCAGCAATTTCCAAAGTAAATTAAGTTGAGTACGTTACTCTTTCATCGTTCTTCATTGTATCGTTCTACAGGTTAACATCTAATCAGCAACTGATGCACTGGATGCTGTTAAACCAAGGTGTCCTGCTATTCTGCCGAGTAAAACAGGAAATCTCGTCATTCAGCAAATCTGTTTGCCATGAGGACAAGGTGATTTCAATTTTGGAACACTTGCACGGACACATCTTGGACATATCTTAATAGAATCCTGCTTGTCCAATGGCCCAATTATATGAGCTTCAATCTACATAAGGTTCTTACTGTGGGTGACCGAGATTCCTACCAAAATTCTCGAGGTTCTGAAGCGTCAGGAGATTCATTGTCACCAAAATCACTTTTAAAACTTCTGAAAAACTGTCTCATTTTTTTCTGGAACAGTCCATATTATTCTGTAGATTTCTAGACTGTCTGTGCTTCCATATGATTTTCTATTTTAACTGTTCCATAACTATTTGGAGCCCATTTGCACGTATCTTCTTCTTCTTCTTATTATTATTATTATTATTATTGGATTTCTGTTGTATACACATTCTCTTCCGGGTCCCAAACAGAGACCTAAGGTCGGAAATGGCTTCATGACATTTACCACCGATCAATTTTTAAAAGAAAAACTTAGATCACACACATATTGCATAGATAAAGCTCTTCGTAATGTGTGAGCTCTACTTGTGAGTACAACTCTTTTTGCATTTCTTTAAGACACGGGCTACCAGGAACTTTTCCAAGGAGTCTGAGAACAACTGGAATTATTGATATTCTCATGTGACATATTTTTTACATTTCAGCTTCAATATATTCTTTCGAAGGATTTTGTTTTCTACTCTAGATTTTGCATTATAGATTTCTTCTTCTTCTTCTTCTTCTCAAATCTACATATTTATATGTACATTATGCTTGTTATATGAAATATTTCATTCATATTAATTAGCAATAATGTTTATCTTAATTATTTATAATTCACATATATTAATATTAATCATTTAAAATGTGGTTAGTATAAATATGACAACTGTATGACATTCTTAAAGATGTCATTTTTTAAAACATTTCCGTTCATGACAAAGTTTCACACTCGTTATTAATATCAAGATTGATCTCGGTTCAAAGGTGCCAGTGCCTCTAGTATAGTTAGGAGTTTCATCTAACGTTAAATTGATTTCATTCTGATAACATATACTTAGATTTCATCTCCTGATGACTAATTCTTCTTTATATCATAACAGAAAATGAAAAAGAGATGTTGTCTATAAGTTGTACTCCTTAAAACCACCGCTATATCATTGTTTACTACTATTTATAACCCTTTCTTTCCATCGAAGATCGATCGTATATAAAGTATTTATGTGTTATGACCGTTTTACTGATTCTTTCCTCTTCTTGGCATTCTTTGCAACACCTCCTGTCTCGTCTAAAAGAATCAACGGCCTTACTAGATGAGCTACGACAATAACTCTTTGTCGTACTTTTGTCTCGGCCAAGGTGTTCCCGGCAATCACAGGTGCGGGTCTCTAAGTGCAACGTTCGGGATAAATGTAGAAATGTGAAGTGATACTTTAATGACCTTGGTCCGACTCACTTTAGACAGAGATCGCTTACAAGTTTCTAGGCTCTTTATTTCTTTGACTTTATTCAACTTGTTTTGTCTTTGTTCGGGGGCATTTAGTATGTTTGTTGAAATTACATCTGAATTCATCGTTTTTTAGAAAATGAATAAAGTATCAAGAAGAAAAAAATGCTAGAGTGACGTGACTCATCAGATAAAAAATCCAACCTTAAATACAATTCGATTTAAAAAAAAATGCGTGTGCAGATCAATGGACAAAGAAATGAAGTAGAGACAAAAAAGTAGCTTCACTGAGTTGCTTTAATTAAAAACAGTTGCATGTTTATTGAATACAAAAGCAAAGTAAATTGATGTCCTGAGAGCCACCGTGAATCAGTCAAATTAACACTAAAGACGTTTTCACAAAATTTGGCATATTCTATAAAATGAACAAGGAATGTCTGACTTTTGAATTTTCTGAATCAAATTTTAACGTTCTATATTTAATCTCAGAAGATGGTCCAAAGTAAATATCCTTATAAATTGATTCATTCGTCTCTTTATTGTTACTTTGTATGTGAAGAGAAAACAGCATGTGGGTTTAATAAAGAATTGATATTTTAAAAATTATTTAAAATAATTGAAATCGTTTTAACATAATAAATTTATCAAAATAAATGTAACATACAGAATGAAATATAAAAACAACAAAGTAACAGAATCTGAATGAACTTTATGTGAACTTTATTAAGTTCTTAAATATGGATCTGTAATGACATTATGACTACTTGACAGTTAGGTTTCCTAATTTAAATTATTACTTTTGAAATATTTCTTCAATCTGAGTTCTTTCAAACTATTTTACAGATATAATTATCATAATTGTTTATTATAGATTAATAGAGAAGTACTAAATTCCATAAACCGATCATGATATCCAAATAAGACGTGAATATGAGGCACATGAATCACAGTGAAATGTATGCGATAGGTTTATACCTAAATTAATAAAAGGAGCGCATATATCGGTCTGACTCGATCCATAGTTTTTGATGCCACGTGACGATAAGTAGCAGAAAAATTTGGTTGACTTGGCTGCCTTTCATCTGGAAACGCAATCTGACGCCGCCGTGCAGCTACGCGTCCATTACAATTCGCTCGGTTGTATATAAAAATCATATCAGCTTTCACGCGATATGAATATCCTTCTATTTTTAAACGGAGCCATTCTCAGTTAACTCATTACTACACACATTAAACGTTGAAGATAGATTAGCGAAAAATGTACACGAATGACAAATGTAACCTAGTCTAGATGGCAAAATATCGCCATCTGCCGTAAACTTTATTTAAACTTAATAACACAAAAACGAATGATTATCGGACATATGTTTATTGGGACCTTTGTCCTTGTTTTAGTGCTAGGAACCTTCCCCCAATCTTTGCAAAACTATTTTGGATATAACCTGTCTTTCACTCTCTCTCTCTCTCTCACCCCTCTCTCTCTCTCTCTGTCTGTCTCTCTCTCTCTCTATATATATATAGAGAGAGAGATACGCACAAACACACAATGATTTTTTCTTTATATTTTTTCTTTAAATTTTTATTCATTTATATAGAAATATAGTTTTAAGGTGTGCTATATTTATGGGATAAAGTGCTCAACATGAGAGATAGGGCATGTGTAAATATAAATATATAAGTGAAGATTGAAGTCAACACTCACAGGCGACAGGCCTGATGATTGCGTCTAGCATGATACAGCCTGTCGCTTCTAAGTGTTGACTCCAATGCCCACTTATATATAATCTGTCATGGACATTGAGTTCTACCTGGATTCTATCCTCTTGGGAATTTAAATATATATATATATATATATATATATATATATATATATATATGAATGAAGACAGAAAGAAAAACTTTCTTTGTATTTTTCATATTGTCTTTTCACAGTTATATTTTGTTACACACACAGACTCACACACAAACTCACATATATTATGAATTCACCTGTCGATTACAACAAATAAGAAAGTGAGTGTTTAGAACAAACACTACAAAATATTATGCGATTGTAGATGTTGTGTAGAAAGAGTCTCACATTTCAGAAGAAATGATAATATTGAAATATTGCATATTTGTCGTTGAAATCTCCGATCGGCCTTTGCTTATGCTTTATTATCCCCTGTTTTAACCTCTCATGAATAAAGTTAAAACTTAAATACACTATATGTACTTAAACAAGACCTTGCCCGAAAGGATATGGTTTAACTATCGAGTTTTCCTTCTCATATACTGGCTGTCACTCAAGGAAAAAAAAAACCGGCTGCCCTGTTATTTAACACATCGCTGGGTCGAAATGGATCCATGCCATTTCTAAGAGCATTCAAACAAACAGAAGAAAATAGTATCGATTGCCATTGAGACTTCTTTCGTTGATTCCACGTTATGGATTGATAACTTTTACGCAAGCCACATATATATAAGGTCTGTTTGAAACGTATCCAACAATTTTGATTATCTCAAAAAATCTGTTGCGTGGCATTCAGTAGAGAGTAATTTACTGCGCATGCGTTAATAGGATTTTACTCGACAAGAATCTTTAACTGTGTTCTAGGACGCAAAATATCTGCCGTTCGTGAAAAATGCCGCCTGGTAGCAAAGTTAAAGCAGTCGAATAAGAAAGATTGAATAGACTCAGGGAAGCTGCTCGTCGAAAGAGACAAGGTGGATTTCATCACCGTCAACCTCTCCAGGACCAACAAAACAAAGAATAGACCAAGCAATTTGGCTGGTAGTTTTTTTTTTTTTTTTCATCCACCACATATTTATGAACTTTTGTAGGACCGTCGACAATGGATGCTTCCCGTCTATGGTATAAAGCGAGGCTACTTCAGAGTTTCCTCAATTTCTGGCTGCGCAAAATGGCTTTGGAACAGGAAGTTTCATATAGATGACGCTCAAATTTCAAAGATGAAAGGGCGACGCCTAGTTGCTTAAAGCTGTGTTCAGGGCACTCGTGCATAGATGGAACAGTCAAGATGGCGACAACATGCAAAATAATATAGAAGTTTTGGTAAGATATGCCCGTTTTATTACTTGTATTGTTGTATCAAAAATATTTACGATTTAACTTTCGATCATCCATCAATATACATATATATATATATATATGTATGTATGTATATGCACATTTCATTGAATACGAACGACAAGGTGCATTTATATAACTTTTTATACAATTTCTCATGAGGTCTAATAATGTTTTTCTTTTCAGATGATAAATTATATAAAAACTGTCCGAATGTTCTTTTTATACGAGCGCTTTCGGCTATACATTTAGCCATTTTCAAGGATTAAATATTTTAAGTGGTAAATAAGAAATAGTTTGTTGCGTGTATGTATTTATACAATGTTTTCATTTTCAAAACACACTCAAGATATTGTATCCATCATTATAGTTGATATTATTAAGCGTTGTTTTTTTTGTTTTTATTGATAAGGCTACAACTCTTTTTAGTTCATTTTTTTGCATGTAGATGATGCTATTATATTTGTGTTGTCTGTCGTTTTCAATGAAATGTGCATGAAAAAAGAATTGCTGCCTAAATACAGACACACACACACACACACACACATATATATATATATATATATATATATATATATATATATTGAACAATGAAAAATATTAAAAAATTAAAATTTTCAGACACACTGGGTTTTATATTAATATTTTTTGTTTTATTATTTCAGTTAGATTCGTCGACTAGTTTCGGATAGCATGCCCATCGTCAGGAGAAAAAGGAATCCTTGCTTCAGTATTTACATTAGTCGGACTCCTCATGTCCTCATCTTTGTCGCCATATTTGTCACAACGGATGTCGATTTCGGCCCCTCTGAATTTCCACTGAACTGAACCCTTTATTTCGGCACAGTGGATAAAGGCGTTGGTTAGATCCAGTGACAGACCCAAAAATCTCCCTGAGGTGAGTTCAATTCCTGGTTAAGGCAGAGAAAGAAACTTTCAGAGGGAAAATTAGCAGGAGATAACTGATAACTGACATCCATCAAAACATGGCACGTCGAATTAGAACAGTCTACCCCAGTGATCGAAATAAAGGGTTCAGTTTGAAATTCCATCAACCACCTGAAGAAGGCCGGGGTTCAGTCAGTTCGTAATTCAATGAAGACAAATATGGCGACAAAGATGAGGACAATAGTCTGACTAATGTAAATACTGTACATAGAAATATAGACAAACTCTGAAATCCTTGCTTGTTAGTAGTAGTGGAGTACACAAGTGAATTATTTTTCTGAAGAAAATGTACTTTATCTGTAGTTTTCATTTTTTTTTATATATATCGTTAATTTTGGTCAGTCCTTGTGTTGGTCAAACTGCCTCTTTCAAGTTGTTTTTAAGATAGAAGATGGGAGATTCCTGACTTTAAGAATACCCTCTTTGGTCATTTTAACAATTTTATTATTGTTTGCTGTGAGGGGGATATGGGTGCTAAGTGTATGTTATCATCTAGTTCTTTGGGAATATATATATATATATATATATATATGTATATATTTTTGGGGGGGGGGAGAGAGAGAGAAAGAGAGAGAGAGAGAGACGGAGACACAGAGAGATGGAGATTCAGATGCAAAAAACTATCAACTATCGTATACAGGTGAATGAAATCCCATTGTCATTTTCTTAATATTTTGTGTATAAGGACTGAGAAACAACAACAAATGGTTGCATAATACAAGCCTCAAGTTTTACTAAATATACAGGTTGACTTAGTGACTCTATTGTATTGAAGTAAAAGAAAGAATTGAGTCTTTTGTATTAAAGTAAAAGGAAGAAGTGAGTCTTTTGTCTTGATGCAAAAGGAAGAAGTGAGTCTTTTGTATTGAAGTAAAAAAAGAATTGTATAGTATGAGGATATGTAGAATAGACAACGTATGAACGTAGATTTGAAGAAGTCAAGTTTGTAATGATCAGGAAATCACTACAAGCTCAAATGAACTAAGGAACGTAGAATGTTTGACAATTTTCCATGGAAATAGCTTTGGAGAAATGTTAGATAGGTTTGAGAAGGATCGAATCATATAGGGTAGAAAATAATTCATCACCCAAACGCGCTGCGTCAGCGCTTTTAGATGGTTGGATAGTGATTACTGCAGTGATTATGCAGCTCTAGCAATACTCCATTTTTGAGATGCTCTGACTTTTGTAAAGATGGTAGAAGGTGTCTGATACTATGTGGAATGGTGCAAGTAACCCAATCATTTTTTTCAGTGGATCATAAATAGGGAGTGCCAGTTTAAATTTTGACTAAACTTTACTCTCAGTAGACGTTCAAGTCTATGAAGGTCATCGACGGTATAAACGTCCATCATAATCCACGGTCTACTCCAGGTGTCGGCAAACCTTGGCATGCGTGCCAAATATGGCACACCGACGCCTTGTTTCTGGCACGTGAAACTTATTCATTAGATTCCCATTTATTCATTTGTTCTTTCATGTATATTATTATCTCAGGCATTTTTTTTTTATTTTCTTCTATTTAGAGAAGTTGTAGAATGTTACGATCCTTAGCTAAAAAACGATGCCATTTAAATGGATAAGATATTAGAGAATTTAAAGAATACTGAACTTAAAAATGTGGTATGATTAATAAATTTATGTATTTATGTATTTTCTGTTCCGAAACATTCGTGGGAAGGACTTCTTCTGATAAGGGACAGTTTGAAAATGTTCATAAGAACCAAAGTAATAAAACTGAAGAAGAAAAAGGGAGTATGAATTTCTCGTGTAACGAGCAAGACAGGCAGATACTTTTATGAACTTTATTTCATGTAGGCCCAGTTCCAAATTAGCTGCTGCTAGCTTTGAAGATTCAAAAATTATTGTTGGCACGTGGAAAAAAATGTTGTGCTAGAGTTTTGGCCGGTTTTGTGATGCACTCCCAAAGATGTTGTCAACCATTGGTCTGTCAGTGGTGATGCAGAGATAATATCACGATTTCGGAATTATTGAATGTTAAAAGCCTATTTTTCCCCACATTGAGCTGTTAAAGTGACGACAGAGAAGAGATCAGTTGTCAGGTTCTGGTCATCTAGGTTTTCGGGAGGTGCACTCATAAATAGGTCGGTTATTTATTTCAATGAGTATTTGACTTTTAGCAGCCGGTCCAATCGCTGACCATTAGAAAACGAATTTCGGTCTTATCAAATGACACACGCTGTCACTACAGCGCTTTTGATCCGCAGACCCGACGACCAGCTGCTGGGATACACAATGTAGATCCATTCTTCCATGCAAGTTCACCTTTGGTACGTGGCCACAGCTTTCTTTTGTTCACAGTAAAGCTGTGCAACATCTGTAACAAAGGGATAGGTCATATATATATATATATATATATATATATATATATATATATATATATATATATATGAGTGTGTGTGCACGTGTGTGATTATAACATTATATATTTATACAAACACACACACACACACATATATATATATATATATATATATTTATACAATAAAACATATATATATATGCATGTGTGTGTGTGTGTGTATGTGTGAGATTACATCAACGCACTCTTAAGTTAATAATAAAATGAAATTATATTGTAGTTTTAGCATTATATTTTAAACTTAATCTTTATCTTATAAAGTTAATTTAATGTCGAAAATTAATCAATATAGAATGTTTTAAAATAAAATATGTAGATCAAGATCAGGATTTAAATTTTTTAATTGTCGAACCAGTTCCATATATTCTGGCCGTGTGTGTGTGTGCATTTGTGTGTATAAATTTAAAACACAATCAAAAAATTGTATTATTAGTCGACTCATTTAGTCCAGTGTAGGCTTTTTCAAGGCAAATACAAAATGAATTTATTGAAAACAAAGTAACTATTAACAACAAACAAAATGTCCTTAGCAACTAGAAGAATTTAGAAAACTCTATTATATTCATATTGAGAACTGAAAATTACGTCAAGTACTTTCACGCTTTTATTGTTTATAGCCTTTTCTAAATATGTTTTTAATAAATTCATTTCGTTTTTGTATTTTCAGTTTCCACATAGGACGAAACGCGTCGGCCAATAATACAGTTTTCCTGTCCCCTTTTATCTTTATACATATTGTCTTTTTCTACAGGTTTACTCTGAGAATTTTTCATATATATATATATATATATATATATATATATGGATATATAGGTCCATAGACGATGTTTACACTAGTGATACATGTTATATGAGCATAAAAGTGATATTACTCAAAACAAAACATTAAGTTCATTAGATGACCAGCGTAACGACAATGACCACAATTTTTATATAAAAATGGCGATAAAAAGAAAAAGAAAAAGAATCTAAATATAATCAGTTAGTTATATATTGAAAGAATTTAGATTTCTAGAATCTCCCGTTTGTGCGCATGTGTAGTTGCATCAACATAAACCAAATTACATACAGACGAAGGCCTAATGAACGAAATCCGTTACACGAAAACTTTTGTCATAAATCTTTCCTCGGAAATTGTGCTTAATATACAAAATATGATATACTGTTTTCCCAGATATATGACTATAATTACATTCAGTGAAATTAGAAACAGAAATCCTTGATAATGGCTAACAGATTATATAGAACATTTGGAGAATTTTTACACACTCTATATCAACAGAATATAATTATATGAATGCTAGAGAAATTGAATATAATGAATATAAAGCTTATATATATATATATATATATATATATATATATATATATATATATATATATATATATATATAAAAAAGAACAGTAAGATATATAATCCGGTGTTTTTATAGATATTTTTATTTTCACAAAATAGTGCTCAATGTAAATTTACAGAGAATTAATATTATAAATTGATTTATTTAAAATATGTTATTTTTGCGAAAAAAAAAAAACATTTTAAATAAATCAATTTATAATATATATATATATATGTGTGTGTGTGTGTGTGTCTCTGTGTGTGCGCTCGCACGTCTGTGTGTATAGTTACTTAGCTATAAAATGCATTTAAAAAAAAAAAAATATATATATATATTTAAAGATATTTTTGTAGGTACAAAATTTAATGATCGAAATAAAAGTATAAAACTTAATATTACGAGACATATTTTTTAAAAAAAACGGGTGAAGCAACCGGTTTCGCTCCCGCTCTTCAGGCTTCAACGGGAGATTTAAAATCAACACAGAAAAATGTACAATAAAAGGAAGTTGTGAAAAGAGAAAAAAAAATTAGAAAAAAGGAACTAGAGACAAACGATAGCGAGTCCCAACAAACACTCACGTTGCTTACACAAAGAAGGCTTACGGGACCCGATGTAAAGTGCCTCCAGAACCTTTAGATGAAATAAGGAGTGAGACCGGAACAACACGGTGAAGCAGTCAACACTAGTATTCAGTCACCACCCCCACGAGTGCATCATGTGGCACAAGGCCGGTTTAACGTGGGATCTCCGAGCCCGTGAGCTCGGCCAAAAATATGCCCTTTGAACCGTATAAACGTGTTCAGGGTCGGTTTTCCTCCCCGAAAGAGACTCCGCCCTTCGGCGTAGCCTGGTTCGGGTTCCTCCCCGCCCAAAGGCAGAGAGTTCAACTGATCAACCGATCAGCCGGTCAGCCGGACGTCCGACTTCAGACTGAACCAGTCAATACTAGTATTTATTGTCGTAAAACACAACAAATTTGGCACAAGGCCAAAAGGGGGTTGGGGGAAAAGAACGGTCATCACTTGTCTTAATATAAAACTTTGGTAGCCACAACCACTGACCCTATCATACAAAACATTATTCCTATCACCAAAACAACACATTTATCCATACCTTTCATACTACATCCACCAAAATACCTCTTCGTCTCAATGAAAATCTTAAATAGTCCCCCTATGTACAAATATTGTTCGTGGGGGGAGGGGCATAAAACAACAATTTTTAAAAAGATACCCAATGAATATATACAATATGACATCAAATATTTACAAGAAACTAAAGAAACAGTGTGTTAGTAATAAAAAAAACCACAAACCTTAAATGTGGCAGACATATCAGTTAACCGGACGAAATCGATGCGGGACTAAGGAAAATAGAGAAAACACTCATTCCTCCAAAGCATTCACACAGGCACACACACATTCATACACAACAACAAATACGAAAAACACACACGCGAAACGAAAGACGCCCCGCATCCACCAGAGAACTGACATCACTGACCACCTAAACGAGGAAGGGGATGGGGAGTTAAACTGAAGAAAAAAAAGGGGGGACAGAAATAAAAGGGGCCGATGAGCAAACACACCCTAGCTAAGTTTACCGAACAAAGAGAGAAAAACTAAAATATCAACTACAAAAACCTAAACTAACCTACTGTTGGGAAGGGTTGCCCATGTTCAACCCAGGAAAACAATATCATGATGCCTAACCGGCATCAAAATGCCACTCCAAGTCAACCCCTTTTACTCGACACAGGCACGCAAGATTCACCCACCTTTTGCCAAATTCTGATGAGGGGAGCCGCCGCCTTTCCGTCCTAATCTTGACTTTAAGCTGATGCCTAAAGTACAAGATCAGTTGGGAAGAGGTGAACTTCTCGCCTTCATAGAATTCACATGACGCGTCGTCCAAATCACAACTCTCATAACCCCTAGTTAGCAACAGAACACAGTGTTCAGTCATCGTCAATTGCGGCACCACATCGATACAAACAGAACTGGCTTCAAGGACAAAAAACTTTCCTTGCAGCATGCGAACCATGAGGCCTTCAACAAACCTGCACAACGGCACTACCGTCTTGCACTGAAAAAAGGCCTGACCAATGGTCGCGACTTCCCCAATACAAAAATGGAAAAGAAAAAATCAAAATCTTTTTAAAAAAAAAAATTCGTAAGAACACAAAAAGACAGTAATAAAAAACAAACTTAACAAATATGTCGTTCAAAGCGCAAGGGGCAATATCACAAGAGCAGACGTTCGTAAAAAAGCAGTCAACAAAGGACTCGCACTTCTGTGAACCAGTCAACGCTAAATTTGGCTGTACAATCTCTGTTCTTTAATAGGTGTTCGCATATGGCGGAACTATAGGTGTTCGGGAGGAGTCCATTCAAAGGCAAGGTGTGATTTCTAATTTTTGTAGGAACGTGTTGTTTTATTCTCATGTCTCAGCGTTGAGTTGTTCTCCCTATGTAGTCGGCTCAGCAATTACAAACGTATTTATAAATAATTGAATTAATTTGATGGGGAGGGAGAACGTCTTTATACGCAGATCGAAACATAGGCCGAGTTTGAAAAATAATCCGAACTTCGGCAGAGAAAAAACAACAACGAACATTGGAAGAAATTTGTTTAGCTATCTTTTCACATTTGGTACAAATCAAGGGTAATCTGAGGTAAACTGGGCATTTTTTGACAGTGTGGAGCTCGGCACTTCTGAACTCTTCAACTTTACTACGGATAACTGAATTAACAGTATCAAGAGGATAACCCAAATTACATAGGGTATCCTTAATAAAGTCGATTTCGTCGTTCAAGAAAGGCTCAGAGCAGATCTTTAATGCTCTATGTAGGAGGGTTTTAATAATGTTAATCTTGCGCTTAGTGGGACAAAAAGAGTCCCAACGCGTGTACAACCCTGCGAAATTAGGTTTTCTATAAACGGAAGTGAGAAAACCTGTTAATGTTCGATGTACGAATACATCCAAAAAGGCCAATTGATGATTGGATTACTTTTCAGTAGTGAACCTCAGTGCCGGATGGACACCATTTAAAAACGAAAGAAACTGGTCAGCCTCAACTTTACCGTTAAATAAACAAAAGGTGTTATCAACGTACCAACAGTACATTTGAGGACTAAGTGGATTCTTTTGTATGTTGGCAAGTGCCGGACCCAAAGGCATATATATATATATATATATATATATATATATATATATATATATATATATATATATATCTCTCCTATATATATATATAGCGATATATATATATATATATATATATATATATATATATATATATATATATATATATATATATATATATATATATATATATATATATATATATATATATATATATATATATATATATATATAGAGATATATATGATATATATATAGTGAGAGAGATAGATATAGATAGATAGATAGATAGATAGATATAGATAGATATATGATATATATAGTGATACATATATATATATATATATATATATATATATATATATATATATATATATATATATATATATATATATATATATAAAAAAAGGATGAGACTCTAATATTCCATGGTTATAATTTATTACATTGAAATCGTAATCTTGATCCACTTCATAACCATGGAATATTAGTATTTGAGCCTTTTATATCCTTGCTCTGTCCTGGACATTGAACTCTACCTTTGATTCTATTCTCTTGGAAATATACATTTATACACACACACACACACACACACACACACACACACACACACACACATATATATATATATATATATTGACCTCTAATTTTAACAATATATATATATATATATATATATATATATTGTTATATTGTTATATTTTCTATTTTCCTGCTGTAGATATAATTACGCCCGAAAAAATTCATATAAAATATATTTAAATTCATTAACTCTTCAATTAAATGTTTTTTTTTTTTTCTGAAAATATTACATGGTCTTTTGGTAATTATCTCCAAGAGGTAGAAAGAAAGTGGATTTGGTTATCTAATCGAATAGTTTAGTATTTCATTTTAAAATAAAAATACAAACGAAAATAAAAAAATCAATTAAAATGTAAATGTAAAAATAAATAATGGCAGAAGACATAGAGGTAGAAGAATAAGAGACAAAATGTAAAGGAAAATTGCAGGAAATTAAATGAAATGATTAAGTCTATGAAAGAAAGAAAGAAAGAAAGGAAGGCTGCGGTGATAAAAAGTGGGACACAAGAAAGAGAAGATCGGAAGGAGAAAAGATTTCTTCTTAAATAATTCATCTTTGTTCAGTACAAATAGTGAGCAACTAGATTATCTTTCTCAGTATTAATTCACTCAAACACACTTGCGTAAAGTTATTTAACTGATTAGACTTGTATAATCTGCGATGAAGATATAAGAGAATTTTGAGTCAATCCGAAAGAACTTTTAATTACTTACTGAAGATTTGTCAAATTATTCTCTCTCCTTCGAGACTAACTCATTAAAAAAAAAAAAAAAAAAAAAAATCTTTCTCGTAGTCTCACGTATTACAAAATTCTAGACGGTAAGATATGATTTTCCGATTTCTTTCATGAAATTGTAGGTCTGATGAATTGGATCGTGATTACGATTCCAAAGTAATAAATTATAACCATGGAATATTAGTGTTTGAGCCTGTTTTATTATATTCTTACTCTGTCAGGGACATTGAGTTCTACCTGGATTCTATCCTCTTGAAATTTATATATATATATATATATATATATATATATATATATATATATATATATATATATATATATATATATGTCTTAATAAAGTATTTCAGAGGACAAAACGTGGCGATTAAAAATAGTTTCTCCTTTTGTCTTTGTATTCATATACGTTTATGTTTGTATGATGTTCTGCTGAAATATTATGCATCAAATAATGACGATCAGAATGTATTTTGGAATCCCCACCTGCTGTGAATATTTCTGCTTTCCCTCCTCGAGGCAAGATTTCTACAGCTCGTCCTATATAGCACTGCAGTAACCGTTTACAGCTATTTCAATGGCAGGAGTGTGTAGGAATTAAGGCACAAACAATATACACGTAGGTAAGCATGAATAAGTCTATTAATGTAGATATTCCAAAACGGATGATTTTATTGAATATCGATTAACTTCCCTGGGGAAATTCTCGTAACTGTATGTAAGCCAGGTTCTCTTGCCACATTCCTCCTTGGCAAACACTGAATAATTCATGACATGGAGTCTCCAAGGTGTCAGAGCGTTTTCCCCACAATGCTGACTTGTGCTTACACAATCTTGTCACAAAATTGGAGCCTCTCTCTGCATCTGCATTGAAACAACGAGTACGGCCAGTGCTAACGTTATTAGGACACACATACGAGATATTCAATCGCTCACTCTTCCTGCTTTATTGTCTCGACAACGTTTGGTAAATCAACGTGAACTTTCTCTGCCGTTCAGAACTTATGTGAATTTTTATCTTGTTCTTATATATATATATATATATATATATATATATATATATATATATATATATATATATATATATATATACCCACACAATACACACACCCATATATATATGTATTAGTATATATATATATATATATATATATATATATATATATATATATATATATTAGAGGAAAAGGAAGAAATATGAAACGTTTATAAATTTAATGCTTTTTTTTCGCTTTTTATTTAAACTTCATCATTAAATGAAATAAGGAGGAGTAAAAGTAGTTTGGTGTTTTTATGCTTGTATTGTTTGTTTTTACTGTGTTAAGCAAACTTCATGTGTATCTATCCTGTCAACCAACGTTCCTGTGTATAATACATGTATGTATAATACATGTGTGTATATGTAGCCCAATTCTCATTGGTCTATGCTGGATTTGGTTCATAATGTGCATGCGCCTGTATGCCTGTGTCTGTTTGACCGTCTTGTAGTCTTCTTCATTTATGTCTGGTAGTTGTTCCTATCTGAGTTTCTTTAAGTATAGATTTTAAAAATGTTTTGATATAAAAATTTGTGCTTGACCTATGTTTATAGACGATAAAATATTTATCAGGACTCCCTCTAAGTATTCCCTACATAATAAATTATGTTCTTTTATAATTAGTATCGTTTCTAGTATCGTATTGATTTCCATTTATAACATGGAAATTATGGCTGTTTTGTTTCTGTGAGTGTAAAGGGTTGTGAAAACTTAGGGCTTATGTTCGTGGATGCGGGTTTTCTAGATGTTTATTTTATATATACCTGCTTCAAAATTATTATTTTTATGGCTACTTTTTGTTCTCCAGCACTTAAAAGTGCACATTAAAAGGGAAGGTAACTTACTTAGACGAACAATTCTCGAGATTGCCGCTATCGAATCTTATCAAAATATAAATCTGCAGACCTGAATTTTTTTTCAAATATCTCCATTCCTGAAAGAATTATTCCTTTCCCAAACCAACAGACATGACTAAAAAATGTTCAAAAATTAATAGAAAATTGTTAAATACTTAACCTTCTGTTATCTAAAATATATAAATTATTCCCAATCTAAAATAATTTAAATACTAATTGCATAAAAGAATTCAACATCATTTACTTAATTTACCTAGACTTTTCAGTTAAAATGATGAATATCTATGAGCGATTCTTAAACTTAACAATTTTGTAATCCTAACAATATTTTTACGTTTATTTACAAATACGCGTTGCGAAATAAAATACTTATATTTCCTTAAAACATCCGTCAGCGGACGAAACGCGTCGGCTAACGTAAGTGTTCCGTTATTCTTTACTTATATTGTTGTTTTCCAGATAAATATTTTAAATATATCTGAATTTTTATACACATGCACCCACACCCACACACATATGTGTATATATATATATGTATGTATGTATAGCATGAAACAGCCTGTCGTCTCTGAGTGTTGAATTTATATTTACATACGCTTTATCTCTGATATTGAGGACTTTATCTCATTAATATATCACACATTAAAACTATATTTCTTCATATATATATACTTAAATACATAAATAATTATATCGTTTAAAAAAGCATTTACTTTACATAAGATATATTTTCTTTTTGGCATAAATCTTTCTTTGTCAGTTCACTTTATTTAGCGGTGAATACGAATAAAATTTCTGATCTAAACTCATTTATTGATGTATTGATTAAACCGCTTATATAGGATTAATAATGTACATATACTGAACTATGCGAATATACAATCACACCAATATCGACGCATATAATATCGACAAACTAAAAGTATATCATTTAGACAGATATATTCGGCCGAAATATACTCCTTTAAAACAAAAGAGAAGGAGAAAATTCTGAGGACGAAAAAGAAAATCTTCCTTTCGTCTGTACAAAAGAGAAATTGGAAAAAGTGTTGCTGGATGCATTGGCAAACGTGGAAATTAGTTATACTCTCACCTAATGTGGACTGTAATTATCTAAATCACGCAGCAATCAGTTTGCGTGACTAATGAGATCCCATGCGTAGAATTGCCAAAGCGCCAACCAAGACAGATTACAAGTATGATGCGCAACTTGGTACAGAGCGATGAAAATCCGTCGACGTGACTGACATTTCGCT
>CAHIKZ030002079.1:1445000-1492500 GCA_903632075.3 Acanthosepion pharaonis | reverse complement strand
GTATTATCATTCTAAGTACGTGTATAAAAAGTTTTCTTGTTTACCCATTATAAATGGTAAATGCGGTTCTTGGATGCCGTCGTTATTAAACCAATCTACCTAAACAGCATTTACGATTACGAAAATAAGAATTTTGTTTTCATAAAAAATATATGAAAGTGATCATAAAAACGTCATGAAATTAGAATGGGATTGAAATTAATATTGAATCTCAGTAGATTAATATGTTTATGAATGTCTTCCTATATTTTATTGCATTTTATCTGAAACTCATTAACTGATCGATTATTTGAATGATAGCAAATTTGCAGAAAATCAGAAGCAATGTCTATTAGGGCTGGTTAATTTTTCACTATTTTTACAAAATCATCATTGCATTCGGTGTGAAAACTGGAGTTTAGTGTGATAAGTACTTACACCAAAAGTTAGATACATAGCTTTCAGCAACTTTTTAGCATTCAGTTTGAAACATCGCGCGAAAAAAATGTACAGAAATATTTTCTTTCCGCATGTTTTTGCTATTTCAACAATAAATCCAATTAAAATTAATATATTTTATATTAGATTCATTGAATGGAAATATATTAATAGCAGAATTCTGATTATGAAACACCACAAGGAAAATATGCAATTTTCTTATGTAATTCTTAAGTAAAAACTGCAAAAATTGTAAAAGATTGCACAATAAGATTTGTTAGATAATTTGAAAAAATATTACTTAATTATTGCATAGAATTTTGTATATAAGCATTTCTTAACCATGGTGTCTTGGTATTCTCATGTATCCATTGTTACATTGAAGGTCAATGGTGTTTGCAAGTTAACTCTAGTGGACCACAATTGATATAAATTTACAAATTCTAAGTAAAAACGATTTTTCTTTATTTTTATGACAACCAGGTAATTTTTAAAAATTGACAAAATATTTTCAGCAATTATCTAATATTTTATTGATTGTTGTTAGATACGATTGATGATAAATATGTAAACATGATAAAATTTAGAATATTATAAAAATTACATAAAATAATAACATTTCATAAATTATTGAATAACTACTATTTTTTTAATACTTTCTACCAGGTTCGAAGTTTTGGTTATTTTTTTTTTTTTACTTCAGCGGTGTACACATTTTATTTTTCTTGCTTCAAACTAGATTAATTTAACTTTAAATTTGATAATTTTCCTCAACGTCTCAGAAAGAATATATTGTAAATTACAAAATTTTAAAAAATGAGAATTAACTTTTTTTTATAAGAAAATGTCAAGGATGTTATCGCTTGTTTACTGACAAAAAATACAAATAACATTCTAAACAAAATATCATTTATGTTTAAAATAAACTAGAGTATTTGCTTACTGGAAATAGTAAACAAATATTTTTTAAACATTTAGCTTACAATTAAATCTTAAATGAAAGCTTCAAGGAAGCTTTTTCATTTTTGTTTTTTAAATTAATTTTTAAAATTTAGGTATTGAGAATTACTGGAGGTACTTACCACAATTGAAAATAAAATGAGAGAACAAAACTAAATTCAAATGTAAATGAAATAAAATATAAAAATAATTAAACTAAATATTAGGTTTAAAATGAAATAAAGGGTTACCTTTCAAATGTTTTTTTATCAAAATATAACTCACAAAAAAATAAAAAAAACTTTTTGAAAAATTTAAAAAAACTATATAAAAACATTATTTTTCTTAACTAAGTAAAACTGAAAGATTTATAAGCGTAAGGGGTGACAACCTTGGAAAAACTTTATCTTCTAACAATGATGTTGCATGTGAAACACCATACTTTAATAAAAAAGAGCATTTAGACACACGAATAACTTATTTTTAATTATTGCAAAAAGTTTTGGTGTATTTGTATTAAGCTTTTCATTTTTCCCTTAGTAATTCACTTAATATCATATTAACCTCACTTTACGATGTTTGGAAGAATTTTAAAACATTTTTTCAAACTTAATTAAAAAAGACAAACAATTCTTGTGAAAATTTCATTATTCATCGGAAAACATTTTTTTCAGTCTATGATATCATTAATATATATATAATTTATAGAAACAATTAAAATCTTATTTCATTAAATGATAAGATAATCTTATTGTAATTTTATTTTTGATTTGGAGCAGATTTTAGAAACCTTGGTAATAGTTTAAAGAAAGAAAATTGATGATTTACATTCTCCAAGGTTTCCTGCTTTTAACTAATAAAAACATTTCGTTGGCGATTCTAGAAAATTTTATGAAATTAAATAGGGGGTGGTTAACTGATATAAAAAATATTTTTCCCAAGATTTCATAAAAATAATAATTTCATAAAATAAATTTGTTCAGTAGTGAATAAGTCCTGAAAGGTTCATTAAAATCCGACAATTATTTTATTTTTGCAAGAATTTCAAAATTAATGTTTTTCCACCGGAAATGGCGATGCAAAAATGTCCATTACCAATTAAAAAAACACAAAAGCATACTTTTTAACACAAATTTCGAACGTCATAGAAAGGAGTAATTTTTTAAGTAATTAAAAATACTTTCGTCTTCCTCTTCATAAAATTTTGATGATAAAACATTGCTTTTATTATGTTTGGGGCGTTTTTAATCATGGTATGCTCTGTTTTCAGCGAATTATTGGTGGTACCTATATAAAAATATATATTTTCAAAATCTCGTCACTGACATGTCACGTGGTTGACAGAGAAGAGAGAGTGTTTAGTGAACATCGAGGCACTCATCTTACCTACACAAACAGTCGCTTCAAAAAGCCACAATGAAGACTGTTCTTCGAAACGATATCCACACTGCATTTCCTGGGTTTGTATTTTTATCAATTGGAATAGATTTACGCATAATCTTTTTTTAATATTTTATTCATGAATGTTGAACTGAAAATTTTAGAAGAAAATATTTTCATTCTTAATTTTGATTCAGTTATATTTCATGCTATTATTGTTGCATTTTAATGAAACGCTCAAGTTGTTTTGTATTCTACAACCTCACGACGTCGACCATTGGGAACATGGCGCACATTAAAGAAGACTTATAAATTTCGACACTGAGACAACTGAATTTGAATCTACTCATAATGATTATTAATAAATCGATATTAGTAATTTTTCTATGAACTATTTCATTATTCGTAATATATTTATGATTTGATTAGAAAACAAGAACATTTAAATGGTTTATCCAAGATTTGTTGGGTTTGGAATTTGTCTGAGTTCAGCATTATTTTGCTAACTATTATCCTGATCTGTTCAGTGAGTTCAAGTAAAGCTGATGTTTCTTACAGCTGTTGTAGAGAATTGTATCTTTCACGATGGCATATCCTGATCTGTCCACTACCCTTTGTGATGAACGTTCTTCTGTAACTGATCGATATCTTCATAAACCTGGTGGAACGAGCTTTAGGTTTCTACATCTGTATAGGAATGTCAGGTGGTATGACATCTGAGCCAATTTTTGATAGCGTTTTTCCGATTGTCTCCATTGGTGTCTCACGTCGGGGATTGTTACGATTCGATAATTCCAGTCTGGATTTCTAGGATGACGAATTATCATTATTTACATGATTTACGTGCGGTCTATTGTCTGGACTCTGAAAAAAATACAGAACCCAATAATAAAGACAATAGTAAGCATGTATATATTTTAAATAGTGATAACCCCAGTAATTCAAAAAGACAGAAAATTTAAATATAACATTTTTCTTTCGGTACTTGTGTGATGCGAACATATACATGATTAGATGCAGTTCAAGCCTGCGGTGTTGATTCCGTTTGCTGGACAACTAAACTAACCTTTCAACCACACACACACACACACACACACACACACACACACACACACACTCTCTCTCTCCTCCCTCCCTCCCTATCTCCCTCCCTCTCTATCTATCTATCTATCTATCTGTGTGTGTGTGTGTGTGTGTGTGTGTGTGTGTGTGTGTGTGTGTCGGAAAATTGTGAGAATATAGAAATAAATATTGCAGTGTGATCATTACACGGGATCTGTTGAAGATCAAGACGTGTGACTGATCGTTACCCGACAGTGTTGTTTTGTATATTCAGCTTGTCTCCATCTGCAAGCTCCCCATAGCTGATATAGAGCACTAATCCCCGATAAATATGGTAACTTGTAAAGAATAAGCTCAAAAATTCATTTAAACAATCTTTAAGAAAACCTACCAGTAAAGTTTGTATGTTTATTTCGTTTTTACTTTTCCGTATAAATTGTTGTATATCCAAACTAAATTTGTGAAGTCACTGTCCAAATTTATAATGTATTTTGTTCGAGCTTTTTCTTTGTCACAACCCGTAGTCATATTGGGTAACATAAATTTTATCAGTGACTAATGAAAAGCTTTTATTAACTTTTCAATACGGTCGATTTTAATAAAATGTTTTTACGATACACACACACATACATATGTATATGTACATATTGAAGAAATATTTACTGTTAGTTGAAAGTGCAGAAAATATTTTAAAAGAGAAATGACCGTGAAGGACATTACGAAAGCAGCGATCGTAGTTGCTTATCCGAATGATAGATTTGTGTACCTTTGATCGAGATGGACATTATTAAACCGGCTGTTCATATGCTTATTTATAGACCTGTGAAAAGCGGTGGTTATCAAAATGATAAACGTAAACAACAAATCAAGACTGTATTTCTACCGAGTCTTTTAAATATTAATTAATAATTTATATCGTTGATACGGCATGAATCCGCTTTTACTTTCCTTCTCTAACCATTTGTCAAATATCTTAACAAAATAAATAATTATCCGAAAAGTTTCAAGTATATATATATATATGCGTGTGTGTGTGTGCGTGCGTGTGTGTGTGTGTTTGTCTCTGTGTGTTTCATTAAAGACGACAGACAAGGTACTGCGATTAAACTGCCCAAATGTTCTGTAATTCCGATCGCTTTCGGCTATACTTTTAACCATTATCATGGATGCTTTTACTTTTCCATTTTAATTGAGTTTATGGGTTGTGTGTATGTTTCTCGAATTATCGGGATGTTTTATTTTCCGAACACATCACATTGTAGGCGTGTTCGTAGTCAGTATTATTGAGTGTTGGATTTCTCTTTTTTTATTATTAAGGCTTCCATTATTTTTAACATTTTTTACATGTTGATGAGGTTATTATGTTTGTATTTTCTACTAGTATGTTTCGGATGGTATCTGGTAAGTTTGTGTGTGTTTTTAAATGGAGCTGTAGTCGGATAGGTGTAACGTAAGGCGTCTGGATAGGCATGTAGTAGTGAGACCGATGTAATTATTTATGAATTCTGTTTGATCAGGTACAGAGTTCCTTAAGGGGCATTTGAACTCATACATAAGGTTCATTTGTTGTAATTTTGATTTTGTTGGTGTATTGTTATTCTTGAGTATAAGGTTAGCCTTTTTAAATTTTTGTAGTAGATAATTTGTTTTTGTTTTTTTTTATTCGGGTCAATTGGGGTAGTGTATGTCATTATGATGTTTCTAAGTGAAAATTTATTTTGTTTGTAGTTGATTTGTATTTGTTTTTTGTTGAAAATATTTATGTTATTTTTACTGTGCGTTCACTATAATTGTTATTCACTTTTGTAAGAAATATTCTAATTTGGTGGTCTATAAGTTGGTTTATTATGTAGTGTTAGTTTTGCACTATTGAGTTCTTTAAGGGAGAGTAGTCAACACTGAAGTAAACACCAAGCAACGATGGTCTGTTTCATGCATGAAAACAACCTTCATTTCATTTCATATTTGTAAATATATTTCTCGCATCCTCTAACTCTTTTTTATTCACATGCAGTCTTATTTTAATTGTATAGACATGGATTCACGAAGGAGAATATATAGGGATGTATTGAGTGACTGAACAACATCGAAATATGATATGCATAGATAGATAAATAGATACATAGATAGATATCTGTCTATATTTCTGAGATGAGTTATTATGTACATTATTTAAATTATTCGGACTATTGTCCTCATCTTTGTCGCCATATTTATTACAACGTTTCGGCCGTTGTACCCTCCGGCCTTCTTCAGGTGGTTGGAATGTCGAACTGAACCCTTAATTCGCTCACTGGGGTAGACTGTTCTAGTTCCACGTGCCATGTTTAATAGATAGATAGATAGATAGATAGATAGATAGATAGATAGATAGTGATTCCGACAGCTAGATGTATATTGTCAGCTGGCGTTGTAGAAAATGTTGTTTGGATTATTTCAGAACAAGTTCAAATAGTGGAAAGTGCAAAGAATACAATTTTATTGAGACAATCTTCTATGTAGAGAAAGTATGCTCGCTTTGGAAAATAGTATTCAGATTTTAAGAATCTACACGAGCTTGGTCACTTGTTCCAATGGAAAATAAACGCTAGAAGGCACCATAGAAAGTCCAGCGTCAGTTTTTCTTACAACCTCTTATTTCTCCGTATATATTGTGCAGTCATTTATTACGTTTATTGAAATCTAAATTAGAAATGACTGGAGTTAGCTAAACCTTGTTAGAGTAAAGTCCCCTTGCTTGAAAACCCGCAATGAATGCTCTTTTTTGCTGGGGTTTCAATAGAGTCTGTTGGAACCAATCTACGGGACAGGCATTGCTATCTTCTTCACAGGTTTGCGTTATTTCCTGAGCTTAGCACATTACGATGTCAAGTGGTGGAGAACGAAGGTAGGAAGTGCATGTCGTATCATCCTGCAATTTGAAAATTTTGGTCTACTTTGAAAATAAAATGTTCGTTATTATTATTATTATTATTATTATTATTGTGTTTTTTCGTTGCTTCCGACCAGAGGTTTCAAGCGACAACATTTTTGTATCGGAAGATACAAAAAGCTGAGTTGCTATGCAACCAAGGGGGAAAATTATCTAATTGTGGTTACAGCATAGAGAGAAATCTGCAAAAGATGTGAAAAGCTAATATGATATTTTGCAGTTTATATATTTCTGCACCTTCTGTTGGACGGGCATTCCTGGTACTCGACCATCTTCTAAATCTCACATGTGATGGCACCATGTTGCCATGCTCCGGTAAACTGGTTCAGCTGGCGGGCTAAACTCACATTTATGGGGTTGCGCTAATACAGCACAACTGGGCGATGGACATCCACGATGTCGGCCACCGGCTTTGAAGTAATGGTTCCTTAGATGAATTAAAATGGCTACGTGTTCGCGGTCAAGGAGAGCCACCTAGTTGGGGGACATCGGCTGTTCTCTACCCAGGTGACGAATGGACTATGACAAGTTAAAACGCTCAAGACACGTCACATGATGAGCACACCGAAAAACCATTCGCGGAGAGCAGGGCTCTGACAGATGGAGTCAGATGGAGGAGTAAGGTGGACAACTTAGCACGTCGGCGCCTCAACAACTCTTTCCCGGTTTAGGTGGGAAACAAGATATTTTAGCGTTACCAGGAATTTGTTGCACGTATTTGTACATTTTGATGTAATTCCCAAATAACAAAAGATAATTCTGTTGTCTTGGGATGCCACAGTCTATTGATTTCTGTCTCGTTGTCGTTGTATTTATTTACTTTCTCAAACGCTTTCAAATATGTGTATTTGTCGGCTGTCACCGCATCTTCTCTAAGAAAACAAATGTTTTCAACATCATTCTTTCAACATGCGGATATTATTATTATTATTATTATTATTATTATTTCCTTTGATATCTGTTGTATACTTATTTTCTTCCGGGACCCAACCAGTGACCTAGGGTCAGAAATGGCTTGACAACATTTTGTACTGATCATTAAAAATACTGGGAACACACAAATTTTAAATAGATAAAGCTTTTCGTAATGCAGGAGCTGTACTTGTGAGTACAATATTTATATTCCTTTACCAAATGGCTTACCAGAAATGCTTTCAATAATCTTATCGAAACCTTTTCTAATGAACCCAAGGGATCCAACTACAATTGGAATGATTGATATCCACATGTGTCTCATTTTTGAGATTTCCACCACAAGATCCTTGTATTTGATAGTTTTTCTGAAGATCTTCAATGATACATTAAAATCTGCAGGAAATGTCATGTTAATAAGAAAGCACATTCTGTTTTTGTGGTTTTTAATCACAATATCTTGGTCATAAACTTTGATTGTTCTGTCTGTGTGTATTGCAAAGTCCTATAAAATTGTTACAGCTCCTATCTCTGTAACTGGGTCTGGGTGATGTTCATACCAGCTTCTTGCAGTTTCCTTCATTTAAATGTTGCATATTTTCCAGTGCCGACATTGGCCCATTTTGTCATTCCGTGTTTTTTATTCAGTGGCTGCTAACACTTCACAACACGATACAAAATGATCAATTATTTCTAGACTTTTATCACAGAATCTGCATTTCGGGTCAACAAAATTTCCGGTATGTGTACTAAGTAATGTCTAGTTCGCAAGCATTGGCCCCATACAGCAAGAGTAAAACCTTCGGTTTCAGCTTTTACCTCTGTTACGGGCAGAGTATTGACCATGAATAGGCTTATCTTGTCATCCTTTCTGCATTTATTATTCTATTCTTACTTTCTCCTTCATTTGGTTATGCTGTATTCCGTCTTCTTCGCTTAATTCTATTTACCTATAGGCGTCTTCTTATTCCAGTTCCCTAATTTTTGTTACAAAATCTAGATCTATTGAGTGTGTTTCTGTAAATCTACTTTTTCGAATGTTATTATTATTATTATTATTATTATTCCTTTGATTTCTGATGTGTACACATTTCTTTCCAGGTCCCAGAGACCTAAGTTTAGAAATGGCATCATGACATTTTCCACTGACCAAATAAAAAATAAATCCAAAAACAAACATATTTTACATAAATAAATCCTTTCATAATGTGTAGGCTGTACTCGTGAGAACAATTTTTTTTTATTTCTTTAAGGCGTGGACTTCCAGTAATCCCTTCAGTTAGTCTACTGGAATCTTTTCCAACCAATCCGAGGGCTCCAACTACAACAGGGAGAGTTGATGTCCCCATGTGCTACATTTTTGAGATTTCAATTTCAAGGACCTTGTAGCTTTTTGAAGAGTTTCAAAGATACATAGCAGTCTGCAGGCACTGCCATATCAATGCAGAGGCACTTTTTTCTTTGCGGTCTCTAATAACAATGTCTGGGCGGTTAGAATTGATTGTTCTGTCTGTGTGTATTATGTAGTCCCATAAAATTATAACAGGTCCTATATCCGTAACCGGGTCTGGGTGGTGTTCATACCAATTCCTTTCAGTTTCCTTCCTGTATAAGTTGCAGATTTTCCAGTAGATATATTGACACACTCAGTTGTGCCGTGTTTTATATTCAGTGAGTGCCAATAGCGTGCAACCTGATACAAGATGATGAATTGTTTCTATATATTTTTCACAGAATCTGCATTTTGAGCTAACACAAAATTTTAGTATGTGTGCTTAATAATAGTCCTGTGCAGCAAGGATAAAACCTTTCAACCCTGCACTACGGTAGCCACTGATGGGTACGGGGTTTGTCGACATCAGCTTATCAGAGTATTGGCCATGAAGCGGTTTATCCTGCCATTGTTTCTGTATCTGGTCGCTTGCATTTTTAATTGCTCTCTTTTTTTAATTATTTTGCAACTTTAGTCAGTGAATTGTGCTTTACTTGTATTTCTGCACCCATTTGAAACTCCATTTTGAACTTGTTGGCTTCCTTTATTACGGAATAAAGCCCTTACTACTTTCATATTTTTGACACATATAATCATCCAGTCTTCTGTCGTTTCCAGGTATCTTTGAAAGCCAATTGACGTAGTTTTGTAGGACAGTTCTAGTTGAACTAAATTTCTGCCTCCTTCGGATCTGGGTACATACGGACGATCAACATCAGCTTTGGGATAATGCATATCGTGGCAGGTGAGAAGCTTTCTCGTTTTGGCGTCCATTCGCTTAATATCAGCTATAGTTCAGTTAAGGACGTTAAAGCTGTATTGTGCCACAGGGACAGCCAGTGTGCATGCCTGATATTCTGTTTTTTCAGTTCAGCTCGGTATTTAGTACCAGACGCACACGCCTGTAGTACCCCATTTTTATCTTCATTTGTGGATGTTGTATACCATCTCTTTCGATAATTCCTAGATACTTATAGGCTTTATTTTGTTCCAGTTCCCTAATCTGTGTGACAAAGTCTAAATCTGTTGAGGGTGTTTCCTTAATTCTTCCTTTCTTGGATGTTACTTTTGCACATTTATCTAATACAAAATCCATACCTATGTCGTCATTGAAGCATTTTTCAATATTGAGGAGGCCCTTCAATTCATTGTCGTCTTTAGAAAAGAGTTTGAGATCGGCAATGTCGAGATACTCTTCTTCTTCCTTCTTATTTATTATTATTATTATTATTATTATTATCATTCGATTTCTGTTAGGACACACCACCACCAAGTCTGGAGGTCGTGTGTTTGTTATACCATTAATTTTTTTTTTTTTTTTATCTCTTCTTCTTTGATAAGACAATTTTTCTTATGTTCTTCATTTTGTTTTGTTCCATTTTTTATAATTACCTATTACCACTGGTATTATTCCTTTTCAATTTCCATTTTTTTCTATTTCAATTTCCAGGTCTTTTGTATTTTGATTCTTTTTTATGTTACAATCCGCTGGACAAGCCAGTTAGGCAAGTTTTTTCTTTCTGGTTTTTACCAATGTCCGGCCTATTTGTTCAATTTTTCTGTCTGTTCCCATTGGTGACATCTTCTATTTCTGTAACCGGCGCTGGCCGATGTTCATACCAGTGTTTGCTTACACATTTTTCCCAAAGTGTTTGCACATTGTCCAGTGTAAGTATTGCCCCATTTATCTTTTATATTCATTTGGGGCAAGTATAAACATCCTAGATTAGATTTTATTGTTTCTTGGTATTTGTTTTAACCTTTTTTGGATCCACATTATTATGTTGATATTTGCCTGAAAATTCCTAGTGAAAAGACTCTGATCTTGCGCTGCAAGAATAAAGCCTTCAGTTTCAGACTTTAATCCAGATGCTCGTAGAATGAGTATTAACTTTATCAACATTGGGTTTATTTGCACGTTCTGGATATTTATGCAGAGGTTTGTCTTGCCAAGTGTTTCATCTGTTCAAGGGCTTTATCCTTGGCTTTTTTTTTCATATCTTTTGCTGCAATAGTTGGTTCTTGGCTTCTGTTTTGATTTACTAGAATCTACTAAATGTAAATGTTGTTTGTATTTACTGCCTTCTTTTATTATTGAATATTTTTTCTTTCTGTTTTCATGTTGTTTCACTCCAGTCATTTGTTGTTTCCATGTGTTAGTATTATTATTAGTTGTTGTCTTGTAATTCTATTTCCACCTTCTTTATTTATGTATAGACGGTCTACATCAGCCTTTGGATGATGCATCTTATAGAAAGAAGCTTCCATTTGTCTGATGTCATTTCCAGTTCAAGATGTTGAAACTATATTTGTTTAATTCTGTTCTGAGAATTCAATTCAGTTTTTAAACCAGTCGTACCTTCTATAGTACTCTTTACGCACTATTTTCTTTTTCATTTTCTTATGGTGAATTTATTCATTCATTTACACCTAGGTTTATAAGCTCCTTGTTCTAAATCTTTTTATTGTTACAGCAGGGTCTAAACTAATAGAGAAGTTTGTTGTAACTGTAGCTTTAGCACATTTATCCAAATTGAATTTCATTCCAATGTCTTCAAAAAGACCTTCCAGCTTCATTCCTAGACCATGTAAAATAGATGGTTTATTTTCTTTTGAGCTATTTTGTAACCGCATTCTGTCTTGTTAAGTTGGCTATTAATGCTATAAGATATGCAAAATAATAAAGGAGACAAAGAGTCACCTTGAAATATTCCTCTATTGATGTTTATTTCGCCAGACTTATAGGTTCCATTTTTATGATTGAGGTAAAGTGTAGTTTTCCATTCGACATACATTGTTTGATGAAATTGATGATAACGGGTGATACCTTGTACATATACTTAAAGACTTTAAGATCCAGGAATGTGGTACACTATCGAATGCTTTACGATAATCTATCCAGGCAATACTAAGATTTTTTTTTTCCACGGAAGCAGTTTTCCAGGATCATCCTATTAATAAGTAATTGGTCTTTAAAGCAGCCTCGTTTGCACCCTTTTTTTGTTCAAGTGGTAGTATGTCATTTCTTTCCAAGAAGATTATTATTATTATTATTATTATTATTATTATTATTATTATTATTTTCTTAGTTCGCAGACCGCTCACTAGCACTATTAAATAACTATCTCAGAAAGGATTTATATCAATTTCTTATTTAATTTATTCATACCTATTCATGTCTATTACATGAATAGAAATCATACACGTATCTTTAATTACTCAACTATCTTACTATTAAAAATACTAGATGAAAAAAGAATAAATACGAAGAGATAAGGTAACCGGCCATCGTATTTAATAAGGTGTAGGTCATTTCATTGTTATTTATTAATCATTTTTCCTTCAATAGAAAAACAAACAAAACGCCCTGTTAACTTATCTGTTTGACTCGGCAAACAGAAAATGGCCGTCACAATAGTTTTGGTTCTCTCCGAATTCACAGCACTGTCTCTTTCCATTGTCAGGTAAGCGAACAGTGTACTTTCTCATTTCCTCTGAATATATATAACAAATTTGTCGACATTGTTTCGGCTTCATTGTTATTCGACCCCGCCTTGTTTATTTTACAAAGCTGAAGTATTACAGAACGCTATCATTCCTGATATACTGACGACGTAATTTGTTACGGTTCGCAGAAGCAAATATAACCCCAGTGATTTTCAGTGTGGTGTAACACTGGCTGGCATCACACCGGAAGCACTAGTGTATTCTTCATCCCTGTCAAAAATATCAGTAAGTATCTAATATCTTTATTCCTTTAATTGGTAATCTATTTATTTATTCTTTTTAAACATTTCTAAAACTTATCGATAAGCCACATTATTTTCCAAGTTTATTCGTAAATCGTTTTCATCTATGCCCATGTTTTTTTAGGTTTTATATCAAAGTTTAGGCCGATCTATTATTCGACCTTCTTCGTGAGTCTACACTTTGTTTCTTCTTCTCGTTTTATATTTGCTAGTCAAATTAATTTTAAAAAAAATAATGACTAAGTCAAGAATACGTTTCTGAATACTAATAAATTCCTAACAAATGATATAAAACAATTTAATTTCTCGTCTATGGCAAACCCTAAATATTTCCGTTGAAACAATAGTTCCCGTACGATCACCGAAGTTAAGCAGCCTAGAGCCTCGTCAATAACTATATGAGTGAGCATTTGGGATACCAGTTGTTACAAGCTTAGCTGTGCGGATGGTGTAAAAGATAATGACTAGGAATTGTTAATCGCAGAGCCGAGTTCCAATTCCGGTTGGGTTCGTTACATTCACCTACGTGCAAAGATCATTGGGAAAGTGTTTATGTCTCCACCACTTCTCACCCCATCTATGTGTTAGTTAGTGAGACTTGTATTTTGTAAAAAAAACAAAAAAAAACTTTAAAATATTTTCTGGCTAAATAACATACAAAGGGTAGATATAGCAATGAAAATACAAATCAATTAATCAATAAAACAAAAATGGTCCATATTTAGTTTTTGGCAACTATTTTTGAATGTACAACATTCCCGCTGTTATATCTCAGACAGAAAAACCAAATATTTTAACCGCAGTATTTGGGCAACAATTTAAAATTCGGGGATTGAATAGAACTGTGCAGTGTCAGTGTCAAGAACTTAGTTACAATAACTTATTATGAAAGCAGATCAGGGAAATTTAAGTTCATGCCTTTCGCTCGGACATTAATGAGTAAATTATTTAACTAGTCAGAAGCGAAATTCAAATTCTGTTTCTATTTTCCAAGTTAATAATAACCACATCTCATTCTTCGTCGTTATAAGATATAATGAAAATACCAAATGTTTGTAGCAGTCTATCTATCTCTATCGATCTACAGAGTGGTTCCATATTTATAAATCTAGTTGAATTTTCAACTTATGAAGGTCGACCTTAGATGATTTAGCATTATATTCTTTTATTTATTTTTTTTGTATAATTTTTTTCTATGAGTAACTCTTTTGAAAATAATTTTTTCAGTTTTTTTCTGTAATAACAGCTTCGAAAAGTACTTTTTCGGTTTTTAAGAAGGCAAAAAAACAGTTAGTGCAATATTATAAACCATTAAAACAATATCGAAGAAATCTTTATTTTTAATAACTTGTAACACCTCTCTGACAAATAATCTGAAAAATGCAATCTAGTTACACAAGTGATCATTGTCTACAGATTGCGTTGACTTTTATTGACGCCTATCTTCGTTCCCTTGCTAGCAAAGACTCCCCGCAGGTTCTCAATGAAATTAACGCTAGGAGATCGTAAAAAGTGATTCATAATGTCAATGTCGTGTCTCTGTACTTATTGTGTTGTGATTTGCGCTCGATGGATTGGAGCATTGTCTTGTCGGATCTTCCATTTAATAATAGGATTTTTTTTCTGTGTAAGAAAGCAAGGCACCAGATAAAAAGAGTTTGATATCTAGCAACATGAGACCAAAGGCTATCGGTGTTTTTGCTAGTGATTCAAAAGTTGAACTGTGTTTAGAAAGCTGATAAACTCATCCAACATATGATTCCCAAAGCTAAGAAAACATATCTTAGACTCTTCCAAAAGGAACAAGAATTAAATTGGGCAAGAGAACAGGTGGAATGGAAGTTTGCGGTGTTATCAGGTAAAAAGAAATTCAATTTGCATGATCCTGATAGACTTGGATCATATTGGCATGATTTGCGAAAAAAGTCTCCTGTTTTTCGTTGATTCTTTTTAACTTGAATAGAATGAAAGAAAAACCGACTGTTTTTATATGGACATAGAATTTTGGGGCAGCTTTTGGCCTGGTCCACTTGCTAAAAAATGGCATTCGTTCGTGGTGCTTACAAATTTCAATACGATACAAGTCGTATTGCTAGAGATCAATCCTACTTTGCAAAATGCGTCGCCCAATGTTTTGATAACGGTAAAGATATTGATTTTCAAATGGTCTCCCACCAACACATGCAAAAGCAACCGCCTGTCAGAAAAAAGATAAGGCATCTAATCAGCCGAAACCTTATCAATAATCATCGGATCAATGGCCATGCTCTCTGGCGCAAAAACTAATGCTCTATTGTCAATAGTTGTATTCATGTTGGTTAAGGAAAAGGAAACCTCCTGTAAAGAAATGTGTCTAGTGTATGCACTGATCGTTTGAGAGACACCGGTCTCCAACTAGGATGGGATCTGATACAATATTCCCCGCCATACTTTCAGTTGTTACCACCTTTTCAAATGTCTCCGAAAGTTTCGTTCATGCATCATGTAGGGCCGTCTATATTTTTTAAATGTTTATGTTGCTTTCTTGAATTCAAGAATTATAGAATTGTCTACCTCGAAAACAGAATGCAACATATTCTTGATCTCGATAATCATACTGTAGTTAGTGATAACACATGTCCGATTACTATGGCAACGGCAGCTATACTGTCACAGCTACACTACATATTTATCTATTACGTGAAACTTACGTCATTCAGCAAGTAGTGGATAGCGAAACCATCCAAGTTACTGCTGCTTATAATTTTTTCATGCGTGCACGCGTACATGTACATATTTGGGTCGGTGTATGAGATGATACAAAGAAGTGTTGGTCTGAATAAGACGGGATTCATGTTGGAATTTCTGGGTACCCTGCAGTACTAGTGAGTCAGCCAAAATGAGTTGACTCATTTTAAAGTTCACCAATGGAAGGGTTAACCAATCAGAAGGCTCTGAATATTCAATACGACGTGTATAAAGGCGACCATATTTTTGTTTTTTTCCGAATATTCACTGCCAACCTTTGATATCGAAGACTGAAAAATTACAGAACCGCTGCTGGTGAGTGTTAATCTTGAACTTTGTTTCATTGAACAGATTCCTTACTGCGCTGTATTCTATATTCATAGACTTGGCGAACATGGTCAACAATTCAAACATTCATTTGTCAGATTTTGCAAAGTACCTGCTGCCAAAAACGATATATACACATACTCTCTTTTTTTCTTTTACACACACACACATATATATTGCACACACACACACACACATATAGATATATATGTGTGTGTGTGTGTGTGTTTGTGTTTGTATTAAATATAAAATTATATATATATATATATATATATATATATATATATATATTAATTATAAAATTGGAAACACCGAGTGACGACGGTCTGTTTCATTCTTGAAAGAAATTCATTTTGCGCTTTGTCTAATGGTTGAACTCAGTAATCGTTAAAGGAATAAATTCTATCAAAACCTAGACAAAATGTTCCTCTTATTTCGGAAGTTTGTCGATTTTATAATTCAGTTGTTTCATAGTTGTATCTCTTTTTATTTAAGTACACAATCATAAAGATTTTTCAGTTTTACACACAAGTCATATTACTGCGACTATCGTCTCCAATATTTATCAACATTTCTTCCAATTTCAAATTCCTTTTATTTTATCCTTCTTTTTTTTCACTCTTTTCTAACCTAAAGATTGAAAGCCATATTTAACTTGTAGATATTCGCAAACACAATTTTGTAATAAAATTCATATATAAAATCTCGGGGGATTTGATTGCTAAACCACCGGCCAACGGTAGGCGGCCTAACAAATTTTTATACAAAGTCATTTTGGCAATTCACACACGAGTCTGTGACGCGCGTTAATATCTTATATTTTGTATAAGCTCTTGATAATTTTGTGCACATTAATATGACAAAGCATTAGAAACCGACCTCATTTCCTTCGAGAAAGCGCATTAAAGCAATTTGGAAGATAGCCAATCCAATCTTTTTCGAGTTGAATCACATTTGGTTCTTGTTTCTCTCACATTCTTCTTAATTCTCAGTGTCCAGATATATTTCTAGGCAATGAGAAACTAGAATAAAAACAGAAGAATAAAGGTTCAATTTCGTAACAATTTAGAAATTTTGAGGTCAGCAATTTGATTGTGATTTTTGTAATCCCCCTGGTTGATAAGTATTAAAAAAATTAAACAATTAGAACTTTTTTTTATCAAAAGTTACATAATGTCATCAAGATTCCGATTCAGTATGGCCTTCGAGTAAAGCCAACTTCAAATTTGCACACCTACCCAAAGTACCCAATGATTATAAAGAAACTAACCATTACTAAAGAAGTCGTAAATATTTAACATAAGTATTAATAACATAAATACTAATACCGATTTTTCACTCTCGGGGAAAATGTACTTTTTTTACTTTTCATTTTCTTTTCTCTTTCTTTTTTGAAATGTATCCTCTCTCTCTCTTTTGTTTGAAACACAGGAACATATCTCCACCTTCAATAACTCTCTTTTTTTTAAAAAAAAAGAAGAATATGTTATGATAACAGAAGTTTCTACAGGTTACATTTTCATCACATTTATTTTCCATACATTTTCTTCAAGAGCACTTCATCATTTCACTACAAAGATTTCGATCGATATAGTTTCCGGCATTCAAGTTAGTATTCTTAACAAAGAGAATTTGATCATAATAAGAATATGAATTTTATCGGCCGGGAGACCACAACTTCATGTAATAAAGTCCATCTTTTTTTTATTGAAACTTCTGTCAGATGAACGTTTTCACGTTTATTTTCCTAATACAGCAATAGTCGATGTCACTTTGTCGACACCTCGTTTTCTTGAAAAGATATGGAAACAAACACACACATATATACACACACACGCACATATATATATATATATATATATATATATATATATATATATATATATATATATATATATATATATATATATATATATATATATATGGCTAAAAGAAATAGAACACTAAGTTGTTGGAATCTCCAAAAAAGGGCTGATTCTTCCTTTCAATATTTTCTACAACTTTATTGGTACTTCCCTTCGTTCAATATGGCATAGACATTCTTATGGCATATAGCAAAATCTCCTACGAAACATGTTTTTTATTTCTCATTCGGAAAATATTAGCCTAAAAGTCGGAAAAAATAATACGAATAATATACGAAATATGGAAAAGTATTTATTTCAAAATGTTTAGAACTTAAAAATACGGATATAAGTGTATAGCGTGTTTTCCTGTGAAGTCACTATTTCCTGAGCGCTCTTGTAACTCAGTGCTAGTCTAAGCTGTAGTCAGTACATAAACAAAAAACAAAAAAACCTGACTGAAGAATTTAAGTAAGACTAAAAGAAGGAAACGAATACGAGGTAAAGTTGCAGTTAAAAAGTTAAAATAATGAAATGTGATCAAGAGAATGGTGAGATGAATGGCGGAGAAAAGAAAAAGTGAATAAAAAAATGAAAGGAATTTAAAGAAAATATCGGAGACACTGAGAAAAAAGTGGTGAAGAAATTAAGGACAAAATGAAGGAAAAGGAATGAAAGTAATGTTTGAAAAAGAAGTATAAAGACAATACGTGCAAAACAATGGAGGGGAAATGCGCCAAAGTTATAACCACTAAAAAAGGAAAAGAAATTGAAAAAAAAAGAAGAAAACCATAAGAAAAAAAATGAAAAGATTAGCAAAATCAATATTTTGATAGTAGAGATAATGGCATATAAATAAAAAACATATAGAGAAAAGACAGAATATCAAAAATGTAAGGAAGAAAAGCAAGAAAGGAAAAAGAGAGGAAAAGGCAATTAATAAAGCATAAAGTGTACAAGAAAGTAAACGAAAAGTATTAAAAGAAAGAAAGAAAGAAAGAAAGAAAGAAAGAATGAAAGAAATGAAAAGCAATTAAAAAGTAACAGATAGTGAAGACTAAACGCAAACGGAAAGAAAGAAAGAAAGAAAAACAGAGAGAAAGAAAGAAAATGCTATTAAAATTTAATCTTAGAAAGTATAGACTACAGTAAAGTAACAACAAAAAGAGTGTAAGAAAGAAACAAAAAAAGAAAGAAAGGAAGGAAGGAAGGAAGGAAAAGAAATTAAATTGTAATAGATAGTAAAGAATAAATGCAAATGAAAAGAAAGAAAGAAAAAAAGAAAGAACGAAAGACAGAGAGAAAGAAAATGCAATTAAAACTTAATCTCAGAAAGTATAGACTACAGTAAAGTAACAACAAAAAGAGTGTAAAAAAGAAAGAAAGAAAGAAAGAAAGAAAGAAAGAAAGAAAGAACACTGTGAGCTGCAAACTAAATTCAATGCTCGAATTCCACATGGCCATAAGTGAAACAAACTTTGCATGTTATTTGTTTGTGTCCGTGAAAGGAATGGCGTGACTGGTAATTACAATGTTTACCGGCGCAGCCTGATGGCGCCATTGTCCGATGAAACGGGAAGCAAGACACATCCACGGAAATGACCGGCCATTGGCTTATCATTCGGAAAGTTCTTCCTGTCAGGGAAGAGGAAGACAGACTCTGCGATGCCTATTCGCAATCACATGTGATGTTTGGCATCCATCATTCACGAATGGGTCTGCCAATTATTGACACCCACCGACTCATCTCGACTCCTCTATTATTACCGACAGCCCGACATACAATAGCAACAGCAACTACAACTAGCGCTAATAATAATAATAATAATAATAATAATAATAATAATAATTATACAAACAATGTTTCTTTTCCCAAAATATGGTGTTCTGCTTTTCTTTCTTTTCTAATTACGTTTTTATTTACCTTTTCCTTTTATCGGTTTATCTCATTTTTTTCTTTCTCTGTTCCACCTACCTCTTCATCTTTATCTTCCTCTTGTTTCGAAAATGGCTACTGTGGCTTTTCCATTTTCTTCCCTATCTTCTTTTCTCTAATATACTTTTTACTTTTATTCTTCAAATTCTTCTGTATTTTCACCTTCAACTTCTATCACTCCATCTTTCGCAACCTTTTACCTAATTCCTTCTTTTTCTTCACAAATTCTCCCTTCTTATTTTTTATTATCCACTTCATCTTATTCTGTTTTTCTTTCTACGGGGTTTCAGGGTTGACGTTCATTTCTTAGCAAATTCCTTCACTCACTTATTCATTATCGTCTCTTTCTTTCATATAGCTCTTATTTCTCTTCACTATTGTATTTGATGTACACTTTGTCTTGTATTATTTTATCTTCTACAGTCTCCCCTTAATTAACCAAACAAGTCAAAACCCCACTTGTTAATTCAATAGAATATTTCTTTACATTCTTCGATTTAATTCGACTTCTGAATTAATCCCTACTCGCCTGCCCCCCACACTCCTTACATTTTGAAGTTTTTAATCTCTTCGCCTCTTCTCCATAATTTTGTTAAGTTGGCGATTATTATTATTATTATTATTATTATTATCATTATTATTATTATTATATCTTTATTTTTCTTTGTTGTGTTTTGTAAGAGCTGTCTCTAGTCTCGAACATAAATATGAAGTCACATCAAGTTTTTACACCTAGAGTGTTAAGAACTTATTAGTGGTGTATTATTAATATTATTAGTAGAAGTATAAGTACTATTATTATTAGTAGTAGTAGGAGTATTTCCTTGGATTTCTGTTAAATAAATATTTCCCTCCGGATCCCAACCAGAGACCTAAGTTCAGAAAAGGCTTTATCACATTTACCACTAATCATTTCGTATTTCTTTAAGGCATTGGCTACCAGGAATCCCTCCAAGGAGTTTATCGAAATCTTTTCCAATCAACTTGAGGAATCTATTATTATTATTATTATTATTATTATTATTTTTATTTTCTTTGATTTCTGGCGTTTACACATTTCTTTCCGGATCCCGCCCAGGGATCTAAGGTTAGAAATGGCGTCATGACACTTTCCACTGACAAAAAAAAAAAAAATTACATAGATAAAGCCCTTCGTAAGGTGTGGGCTGTACTTGTCAGAACAATTTTCTGTATCTCCTTGAGGCATGGACTTCCAGGAATCCCTTCAATTAGTCTACTGGAATCTTTTCCAACCAGTCCTAGAGCTCCAACTACAACAGGGATTGTTGATGTTCCCATATGCCACATTTTCGCGATTTCTATTTCAAGGTCCTTGTACTTTGACAACTTTTGAATATCTTCAAAGATACATTGCAGTCGGCAGGGACTGCCATATCAATAAGGAGGCACCGATTTTGTTTGTGGTCTTTAATAACAATATCTGGGCGGTTGGCCTTGATTGTTCTGTCAGTGTGTATTGTGTAGTCCCATAGAATTGTAACAGGTCCTATCTCCGTAACCGGGTCTGGGTGGTGTTCATACCAGTTTCTTTCAGTTTTCTTCCCGTAGAAGTTGCAGATTTTCCAGTGCAGATATTGGCCCACTCTGTCATGTCGGGTTTTATATTCAGTGGGTGCCAACACTGTACAACCTATTATTATTATTATTATTATTATTATTATTATTATTATTATTAAATAAATGGTTTGGTTCGAAATTCCAAACACCTAAAGAAGGCTGGAGCGTACAGCGGCCGAAACGCCGTAAATATGGCAACAAAAATGAGTACAACAGTTTGAACAATGTAATTAGTGTAAATAATTAATAATTAATTTATCGTTTATTTTTATATTTTTATATTAGATAGGCTTCTTCAGCTTATTAAATATTCTTATTAATCTTATCTTGAATCAATGTACGTTCCAAAAATCTTTACAATAAATAGAATAAAAAAATGATATTAAAAGAAATCTCATTTCAAAAAGAGCGTGACTGACGTTTATTGATATGAATGTTGGATTTTGTATAAAATCCAACATTCATATCAATAAACGTCAATCACGCTCTTTATTGCCGTCGTAGCTTTGGTTGAAATAAAATCCTTTTTTCTTTTCTCATGACGCTGTTTGATCAGCCAAACATGTCACAATAAGAATTTTGAAAAGTGTCTTTCATATTTATCATTACGTTGAATTCTCATCCAAATCTAAATCCATGTGCAATTATGTAGTAAAAACTGTGCTGAAAACATCTGCTCAAAGCGAATATGTTTTTACTTTGTTGGTTGGTAACTGAAACAACTATGTCAATATATTGTAATATTTATACACTGTATCTTCTTCAAGTTAAGGTGTAATCTTCTAAAGGAAATTGGCAACTTAAACTAAAAGCAAAATCATACATTTTGAAATCGTATTTTCTCGCAAACATCTATGTATTTTTCTGATTCGATGGTAGATATTAAATTCAATATGCAGTAAGTTAAACTAAGAGAAAGTATAGTGGTTGCGTGAGAAATATAAGAATTCATTATCATCATCATCATCATCATTATTATTATTATTATTATTATTATTATTATTAATCGTGTATGTTTTGTTTCCTGCTTTGTATCCTGTAGAGCCGGGTCCAAACTATGCTCATTTGACCCTATAGGAGAATTGTCATTTAATTAATAGCACTTTTCTTCTTAGTATATAGGATTTTCCTAGTCAAGTGATCTTCGGGGAAAATTGAATATTAATATTACCTGGTACACCTTTGGTAAAATTGTCCATTCCTTTTCTGTTGAGACCCAGAATTTCGATTACTAATGGTATCGTCTCAGTCTTCGTTCCCGCCATCCTGTTAATCATAATTTCCATGTATTTGGACAATTTCTCCAGAGTTTTCATGGATGTTTTTTCTCTCAGATGGTACTGCTCTGTCAGTAAGCATATATTTCCTGAATCTCTTGTCTTTTATGATATCACGTCATTTGCCTGTTATTTCCCTGTCAGTTTGAATTGGCACATCCCAGAGGATACTTACAGTTATTTTGGGTAACTCTGCCTGGTTCTTGTCCATACCATCTCTCAGTGGTTTCGATTTTGTGCTTCTTACATATCTTCCAGGACACATGGCGCTACCGTGTTATGTCTGTGGGTATATCAATATTTTGGTAGATCCGGACATCTTGAGAAAATATGGTCGACATTTTCATCATATTTTCCGCAGATCCTGCATTTCGGGTTAGTTATATCCTTATGTGACAGTTATAGGATCTGGTTATGAAACTTTGATACTGAGTTGCAATAATTACGCTTTCTGTGTCAGCTTTCAACCCGGTGCTACTCAACCACTGGTGTTTTATCTGTTGATACAATTAAACGATTATAATCTTTAGGATTAAATTTATAAAAATTAGCAGATTTGTCTGATTTCACAAAGATTTTGGTGGACCTATTAATATCATTAACAATGGAATCTAAATGAATCTGAAAATGATTCCGATGTTTACGAAAAGAGATATTGTTAATAATGCTTAGTTGATCCTTTTCAAAATCGTGTAAGACTCGCTAGTAGATTAACATCGTCCGGGGAGACATTTAAGGTGTCGAGACATAATTGCAAGTAAATTGCGGTTTTAACATGTTTTAATATCCTAAAATAATATATATATATATATATATATATATATATATATATATATATATATATATATATACTAGAGACACCTAGTGAGCCAGACAAACCTACCTAGGTTTCACCTAAACGGACCTTTTAAAACCTTTTTGTCCCTCGAGATTGATTTAATTAGCAAATCAAAAAATTCGAGGGTTTTTCGAAACGAGTCTAGTTATCTTATATTATATATATATATATATATATATATATATATATATATATATATATATATATATATATATTAATGCATATTTCATTAAGTAATATAGACAAGTTTTGTTTATTTATTTTAAGTAAGTTCCTTTCATATTGTCTGATAAGCTTAATAACATTATCATTGAAAGACGAAAGGAAATTGACATATTGATACATGTTTTAATCCTATCTAAGCTTTCAGCTTGCATAAGCCATTATCAAAGATGACAATTACATTTCAATATATTAAACAATACACGGGCAAAACAATAATTTCAAGGCAACGACAAACTCGTGTATGCGAGACGCGGAAGCGAAAATCGCATCGCAGCTCGTGACGTCACACATGATCATGCGAGCTGCGATGCGATTTTCGCTTCGCGTCTCGTATACACGAGAAGGTCGTTGCTTTGAAATTTTTCATAAACAAAAACATTAACATGCATCAATGAAAAATTGCTCCAGAAATACATATATATATATATATATATATATATATATATATATATATATATATATATATATATATATATTTCATGTAGGTTCTTTTACAGAGGCAATAGTAAAAAAAATCTATGTAACAAAGCAATTCTGCGATTATCAAGTTTATTTGACTGCAATATGTGAAGAAATTCTTTACTTGATTTAACGCTAACTTTATTTCACAAATACGGCGGGATCTTTTGATTTATAGTTGTGTTTTACTAATATTCATCCAATAAAATTCCTAAGAAACACTCAAGAAATTTACTGTAGGATTTTTTTTGTGTTAGCAGTAAGATGAGCAGGTTATATGTGGGAAAGTTAACGGTTAGCAATAGACTTGAATAGGTTAAGTTTTTAGTGGTCGGAGAACCATTCTTTTGCGAGTCGATTCCACAAGATAGAGATTCGTGTGGAGAAGCTGTAGAATTAACTTCACACTAATGAACGGATGGAAGGATGTTGCATCGCTACAATATACGTGGCATAGAGGACGGTTATGAAGGTTGTAAATGTGGAAACTAAGGACTGAACTTTTCCCATGGAAATAGCGATCGAATAGTAAGTGGCTTGCGTCGTTTCGTCTGTGAGGAAAAGGGTTGTAGGTTAGAAAATAATTCACTATCAACAATAATGCGAAGACTGAAAAGTGAAGAATGTGCAGCTCCAACTCAGAAGCGACAGGAGTACTCTATTTTAGACTTGACCTGGCTCTTGCAAATATAGCAGGAGGTGTCATGTACTTACTTTAGCGATGGCTCATATATGGCGTTCAAGGGAAGGGCCCTCCTTGAGTGTATACCCGTTCATTGAGATAGATCAAAATTCCGAGACTCCTCGGTGATGACGTAACGTTACTATTTTGTTCTTTGGATAAATGACATGCAATGTTAGAACTTGTGAAATTATAAGTGTGGCCAGGTCTATGTACTTTTCCACAAGAAATTAAAATTACAATTAGAATCATATCTACCTGATAAGATGACACTTCTTAGAGTTCTTCTTGTAAGTGCTCAGAAAGGATGCCAATTACAAGAACAATATGCAATTAAGTTGTGCTTTACAAGGATTTCATCGATCATGTGAAGGACTAGAAAGCAATCTTTCATTTTAAGTGCCTCATTCTGAATTAATTGTAAGCAAGATCTCATAGTTGATCAATTATAATGAGTTCTATATTCACTGAGTGTCCCACACATTCGGCCTTATACCAGGCAAAGATTAGTAAATTTTATACAACTTTCATATTTTACAGAAGATTTACATGTTGTAGGGAAGAAAAGATTTTAATTTATTTTAAACTATAGTACACTCTCTTTGAAGTGACGAATGAAACGATCATCAAAACGAGACCAGACCTTACAAACTAACTGCGACTGATGTCTCTGTGTCGCCCTAAAAAAAGAAAGGAAAATTAAAAAATTCCTTTAAAGAAACATTTTAAACTTACACATGAATGTATTAATTGTACACGTATAGATCCTTTGAGTAATTTCCGGAATAAATTCCACGTTTCTTTTAAAAGTCAAATGAAAAAGAAAAATGAAACAAAGAATTAAGAAAATTAGTAAAAGACATTATTCCGACTATTGTCCTCATCTTTGTCGCCATATTTATCACAACGTTTCGGCCTTCTTCAGATGGTTGGAACTGAACCCTTTATTTCGCTCACTGGGGTAGACTGTTCTAGTTCCAGTTCCATGTTTATTACCCTCTGAAAGTTCTCCACTGCCTTAACCGGGTATTGAACAAACACTCTTTGGGTTCTGTTACTGGATCTAACCAACGCCTTTATCCACTGTGCCGTGTGTCCTTGAGTTCACCTGTGTATGAGTTTCTGGGTATTATAAGCCTAATGTCTTCAGCAACCATTTTTACCAGTGCTCATATTGCAATTTTGCTGTTATCATTCAATGTTTTTACCAGAGCTCATATTGCAACTTTGTTGTTATCATTGCTTTTCTCTGGTGCTCCTTAAACCATTGAACCATCAGACGAGTGCCATACTTGGACATCATTTCCAGAGTCGAGGAGATGGCCTTGAACATCGCTCAGGCTCAGGCGGATGAACTGAGATGGAAAGTAAGACAGACCTTGGAGCCGCCCAGGTCTAACATAACAAAACTGCAGAGGCTGGCGATTAGATCCCTACAGAGGAACGAAAACATCATCATGCTGACAAAGGTAATGCGACTGTAGAGATGGACAAATCAGAGTATACAAGAAAACTGGAAGAACTCATTAGCAATGGTAGCTACAGCAAAGTGAAAAAAAGATCCTATTATGAAAACGGAACGCAAACTGTCACAGATCCTAATCAAGAACAAGGATCACTTCGCACCTAAGACGTATAGGCAGTTATCGCAGTGTTACACCAAGCTACCTCATATATATGGTCTCCCTAAGATTCACAAAAACGGTATTCCGCTCAGGCCGATTGTTAGTTGTCAAGGCTCTGTGTGCCACCCTCTGAGTCGCTTCCTTGTAAATATAATTGACCCACTGATCGGAAAGTCTCCTTCATATATCCGAAACTCCGCCCACTTCGTGGAAATAATCAAAAGTGCTCCCATCCTATCCAACCAGATGGTGAGCTTGGACGTGGTGAGTTTGTTCACCAAGGTACCCACGGAGGAGGCACTCTCAGTAGTCACAAACAGATTGACATCTGACTCTTCCCTAGAAGAACGGACCAGTATTCCAATAGATAATCTGATGGAGATGTTGACTTTCTGTACGCAAACAACACACTTCGGAATGGGATCACACATATATCGACAGGATGAGGCCTTAGCAATGGGTTCGCCATTATCACCAGCAATGGCAAATATAAACATGGAATACTTTGAAAAAATGGCATTAGAATCTATATCTCTAAAGCCAACTATATGGTTAATGTACGTAGATGATACCTTCATACTCTGGTCACACCAGGAAGATGTTCAGGTTCTACTGGACCATATGAACTCAATAAGACCTTCGATACAGTTCACAATGGAGAAAGAGAGTAACAACACACTCCCATTCCTGGATGGAACAGAGCATGAGTTTAAGACATCCGTATACCGTGAACCGACATTCACCGGACAGTACCTCAATTTCAACTCCCACCATCCATACAGCGTAAAGAAAGGGATCTTCCGTTGCTTACAACGCCGAGCAAAAGTCATAAGTGGCGACCCAGAGACGTTAGATAAAGAATTGGTCAGTATAAGTAGTACCCTACAACGTCACAACTACCCTGGGTACATGGCAGCAGCCCCCAAAAACTGGGATAGGCGGGTATAAGAGGAGGAGGACAACAACACTCAGAAAACAGTCTGCCTGCCTAATGTGAAGGGGTTATCAGAGAAAATACAAAGGATCTGCGGTCCATATAACATCAGGACGACCTTCAAAAGCTTGACGACACATCGCAGATATCTCTCCCGAGTAAGACCCACCCATACAGGAGAACATGACTAAAGAGTGTGTGTACGCTATCCCGTGCAGCTGCGGAAAGAAATATAAAGGGGAGACAGGCCGTCCCCTTAAGGTAAGGCTTCAAGAACACCAGAAAGCTGTAACACGAGGGGAAGTAGAAAAATCAGGCGTGGCTGACCACATATGGGGAGAGAAGGGAGATCACCGCCTTCTGTGGGATCATGTTGAGATCATAGACAAGGAACACCATTGGAAAATTCGTAAACTTAAGAAATCAGAACATATGCTAGGCCACAAAAATCTCCTGAGTCGACCAAGCATAGAAATAAATACAACATGGGAACCAGTAATAAGGAGTGCCAGAGAAAAGCAATGATAACAACAAAGTTGCAATATGAGCTCTGGTAAAAACTTTGAATGATAACAGCAAAATTGCAATATGAGCACTAGTAAAAATGGTTGCTGAAGACATTAGGTTTATAATATATAAAACCATGACCAATATAACTATTTTTATTATAATACCCAGAAATTCATACCCAGATGTCCTCAAGGACATATGACACAGTGGATAAAGGCGTTGGTTAGATCCAGTGACAGGAATTAAAGTGTGAGCTCAATACACGGTTAAGGCAGTGGAGAACTTTCAGAGGGAAATTAACTGGATAACTGATAACTGACATCCATCAAACATGGCACTTGGAACTAAAACAGTCTACCCCGGTGAGTGAAATAAAGGGTTCAGTACGGCATTCCAAACAACTGAAGAAGGCCGGAGCGTACAACGGCCGAAACGTTGTGATAAATATGGCGACAAAGATGAGGACAATAGTCCGAATAATGTAAATAATGCACATAATACCTCATCTCAGAAATATAGACAGTAGTAAAAGAATTGTAAGATTATTTGAACTGAAATTTAATTATTTAATAATTTTAACTGAAATTTAATTATTTAATAATTTTAACTGAAATTAATTGAAACGATATAAGTAAATATATATAAATATATATAAAATATTAAATTAAAAATTAAATATCAAGATTGAATAAATTTGATCAATTTTACAAACATATAAAAACTAATATAACTATTTTTATTAGTTGTGTGGGAAAGTTTCCAGCTGCGTCTTTTCATGAAATCTAAAAATGGATTACGCAACAGAAAACTATTGTTTGTGGATGGGAAAAAAATGTTGCTAATATTTGTGTAGACATATATAAGTTCATCGTCTGTTCGAAATAAACAGTTGTGATAAAAAGCAATAATATAAAGAGAAGTCTAATAAAACACGAATTGGTTAAATACTTAAAATCAGGACGAAATATAGTACGAAATGCAGCAAACAATATGGCGAGATGATTTAGTTTAGAGAAGTGACATATTACGGTTGATTTATGTCATATAACTCATGATTCGTCAAAATAACTGTGATATCATCACTAAAAGATGAGTTTTCTCGAGCGATGTAGAATAGAAGCTCACATATATTCTGTAGCTTAGAAATTTGCCACATGAGTAGAATAGGCCAGCGGCAATATTCCGGGAATTCGTTCTTCTGCAAATCCCTCCATGAATTGTCACTTTTTCCCAGTTTCTCTTCCAGTTTCTGCTTCTTCTCAAAACTACCCGCATTTCTGAGATAAAGTTTTTTTTTTTTTTCATTATTTTTATAAATGATACAGTTTGGCTGAGGCATTTTACAAAATTCTTCAAGTGTTTATTTTTTAATCTTTAAATCACTGTTAATGTTTTTCTTTCTGAACTGAAAACTCAACTAGAAAAATACAAACTTTATTGCAATTCAAATTGAGAGATATGCAGAATTTGACAATTACAGAATAAAGGGTAAGAAAATGGTGACAAGACACACTATAAATTCGAAGAATTGTTTAATAAAACATTAAAACGATGAAATACAAGTTAAAAAAATTATAAAATAACTAGGTATTGCAACAGTAAACAATAATAATCATCTTTTTCATGGTAAAAATGATCGAATATTATTTGCACAAGCTGTACAAAATACTCTTTCCTTACTATGCCATTGTTTCGTGAATAAACGACGTTCTTTTACAGAGAGGGGCTCAAATCATGGCTTTCTCCCTAAGGATGGTGATTTAACTAAAACAAAAAGGAATTATCTAAAAGTTTTAAAAAAATGCACGCCTTGATAAGCAAAGAAATCATTCAATTAAACTTAATACATTAGATTGTGAAAATAACGTAAATAGTTGATAAGAAAAAGATAAGGGATTTCTAAATGTTTCAAGGGATTTAAAACAAAGCTTTTGTCAACGTTGTAGGTATATCAATTTCACGCTCGAGAATACATTTATCGCCTTTATGCAATGCTGTAGAGAGGCGAGTTATAGTATTGCAAATAGGAATCCAACGTTGCAATTTCATTTTGAAGAAGACGGCAAAGAGATATTTACAAGTTCCTTTTCATCTGTCACCAGGAAACAGCAATGGCGCATTCATTCTCGACTTGACGTGTTTTATGTATTTTCTATATATCAGTTTAGGTAAAGAGATGATAAATGTTGCGTCTCAATCAATTTAACGACCATAACAATATAAGATAAAATTATAAGATCAATGAAGAGATTCGAAACCTTCAACCATATTTGAAATAGAATCGCTCAGACATCAGAGATTAGATTTAGATGGAGTTGAAGTTTGTTCGTCATTTGGATAGGAAAGACTTATCCATCCAACTGCGTAATACACAGACTTTATACGTAAACGTTGCAAGACATTATTCGGATTGACAGTCGTTTATTTCACTAAAAAGTGTTGTTGGTACATAATTAGAAATAGACAGTTGAGTAGTGGCGTAGCGGTAAAGTCATTGGCGCGAAGAAAAGCCGAAAACATTTTTACGAATATAGATTCTAAATGATGTTTGCGCTAAAGTAGAAAAGTGCTTATTTTTTTTTAATTTTCCGCGGAATTTACTGTGCGCGTAATGCAAAACAGAACTCAAACACGTATATGCAATAAAATATAACGTTTAATCTAATCATCACAAATAGCTAATGAGGAGTAAATGCGATAGGCATCAAGAAACTACAGAACTCAAATTTGATCGCTGTATTTAAGTACTGAACTAATGTTTAAGCTTACCTTATAAAAGTTCAACGACAATTCTTCTGCTGTCACTTAATTTAAAGACGATTGATGTACGTAGATCCTTACTTTCCGTACAAACAATTATTTTTATTTCATAGTTGACAGAACAGGGAACAATTTATAAGCTAAAGATAATATAGTGGAAAGTTGGGAAAATAGAAATTACAATTAATTATACACTCAACATTTGAAGAGTTAGTGAAACATAATAGCTAAGTAAAACTTATATTATGCAATCTATATGAATAAATACGAAATAGGAGGTCAATTTTTCCACGAATTCTGAGATTAAAAAGCCCCAGCTCAACTTTATAGTAATTTGGTATTTAATCGACCCCACCACCCCAGGAAGTTGCTTTATGACAGAAGGTCGGTATAATGTGGGAAGCCAGAACGCGTACACCCGAGCTAGGAAAAAACATTGCCTGAACCCCGCAACCGACGGTTGCACTGGCCACACTGCGAACACTGATCCCGCTATCTGGTGCAATGAGTGGGCGCGGCCTCAGGCAGCCCTTTTCAGTATCATTTTCCTCAGTTGCGTCTCCTTCGTTTGACGGAGCCGCCCCTGAGCCCACTCTGCCAGAAGACACAGACGCAACTGGGAGACGATAAGTAAAGTGTTACGAACTACTTGAGTGTAATTTGTATTTACTCAAAAGAGGTCAGGTTGGGAAATAAAGTTCTTTTTTTTTAATGTGGGGACCCCGAGTGCGTACACCCGGGCCAGGAACAAAAATTGGCGTAGACCCCGAAACCGACCGTTGAGCTAGCCTCGGGCGGGGGGAGCACCAATCCATCTCTCTGGTGCAATGAGGCGGGCGCAGCTTCGGGCAGCTTTTCCATAGGACTGGGCACCTCTCAGTATAATTTTTCTCAGTTACGACTCTGTCCTTTGATGGAGCCGCCCTTGAGCGCACTCTGCCCAAAGACAGAGACGCAACTATGAGATGATAAATAGGGTGTTACAATCTACTCGAGTGCAATTTATACACGGTATTTACTCTGTCTCCCCACTGAGACGAGATGTGACACAAAGTCTTTTTTAAGGTGGGGACCCAAGCGCGAACACCCGGGCAAGGAACAAAAACACCCACAACCCCCGCAATCGTCGGTTGCGATGGCCTCGAGGATAGCACCGATCCCTCTCTATGGTGCTATGAGAGTGTGTGGCCTCGGGCAGCTGTTCACCAGGGCTGGGCCCCTCTCAGTATAATTTTCTTCATTTGCCACTCGGTCCTTTGACAGAGTAGCCACTGAGCGCCCTCTGCCCAAAGAAAGAGAGGCAACCGAGATATGATAAAAAATTGACAATAAACTACTTGAGTGCAATTTACACATTAAAAGCTCAATATCTCTATTATATATTATCTATTTCTAGGCAATATTACTCTTCAGGTTTAACTAATTTGCTTATTGATTTTAAAAAGAATATTTCATTAATTAAATATACTTCTTTACTGTTCTTTTATAGGAGGATTTTTTCGTATTTTCATTACAAAATTAGTATATTATATAGTGCAGAAAAGTGTTTGAAATTTGCATTTACTTGGCCTTTAACAAGTTGGCATCTATTTGTAAAACTTTCCTTTACTATAACAAGCCAATTTATGAATGAAATGCTCGTTTAAAATTATTGTTTCAAAGATTCAAGTAGTGAATATATCCTACTCTGCTGCGAAGCGATAGCGAGAGGATGAAGCCTGTTAGTAATTATAATGCCCCAAGCCCTACCAATTACTCCAATGAATTCCGCTTGTATTAAACGGTGTAGTAGTCATGAAAGTGTAAGATTTAAATATCTTATTTAAATTAGTATTATTGATATTAATATTAATAAATTTATTTATATTAGAATTCTATGCATTGACTGTTATCAGTAGATTCGCCTTTCGTTATGTAACATCATTTAGTATTCCTTACTTTAAACAATCAAAACAAAAAATATATACCCAAAAATATAATTAAAATATATAATGCAAACAAAAAGATATGTTGTGGAAAATACTCGCTTGATCACGAGTCTTTGTTCTTCCTCCTGTCAATGACGCTCCCATCATTACGCCAACGTATCACCGGGTGTCGGTCAATGACGAAATAGCATGGCTCATACTGCTATAATTGGTGATTAATGTATCAGCCATTATTTGGCGCCAAATCTGCGGCTGAATAATCACCCGAGAGCGCAGGAAAGAAAAGTTAGCGCGCTATGGACGGTTGTTTTAGACTAAGGTGTGACTGGGTAGTTTTTGTCAACATATTGCTTCCATTCGATATTTTCTTTCAGGAGAAAATGAAGTGAAATTAACGAACAATAGCAACAGTGGAAACTCATAATAATAATAATTTCACTACCTGCAGTAACAATAATTTCACTGAGCGAAGAAGTTAGATATAGTAAATAAATTGCCTTAAAATGATTAGCCTTTGAAAACAAAAAACAAAAAAAAATAATAATGATAATATTTTATACTACAGAAAAACTCGCCAAATATAAAAATATAACAAAACCAGTGGTAATAATTGCACTCGAGCTGAACAAAAGATGGATAGAAAAAATACACCAAGAGAATTTCTAGCAACATCAGGATACAAGAAGTCGTAAAATTTTGTACTGCTAAAATTATAAATCCAATACATCGTCATCGTAAACCCAAGTTCAAGCGATAAACTCCGCTCCATGAGTGAACGAAGTGAAAGACATTAAAAAAAAACGCGCAGTACCCAAAAGAGCTGATTTCTGGATAACTTCATCTTTTTTGTCATCTCAACTTTCAAACCAGATTAGTTTGTATCTTTCTCAAACATCATGTTTGCTATATGTGCATCATTTGGTATGGCAATATTAAAGATATGACCTTTATCTAGCATAATATCCAAACGGAGAGGATGTATCACTCTGTCAGAAAATCATAGGCCAAGTATATAGTGGGTTTTCTAACTTACTTAATTGTTTTGCAAGGCATATACTCGTACCAATGTTTTTGGAAACTTAGTATCCATAATATGAAACATACTTTCACCACAATATCCAATGTACATGAAGGCATACCTTATTTTGGAGCCTCTTAGACCATTTTTCAGCTAGTATTTTGCAACCGTTGATCAGGTGGGTCAAATTCTGAGAATGTTCACCACAAAGTCTACGCTTTTGAGTGATTGATGTTTTGTGTATATTGTATTTTATACTATACGTAGCAAGGGCTTTGTTTTGTACTGTAATTATCAAGGTTTTAGTTGCAGGTTTCAGATCACCACGTCAAAGCCGTATCTGAGATGTTGCTTTATCCTCCACGTCTTCTTTATCTCTCAAATTGGTGATAGAATCTTATTCCTAGAAAATCTTCCCTTCTCTTTTCATCTGACTTTCTCTTGAATTCCTCCTTGCCAATGACATCATTTGTGCAAATACAAATATCGTACCACATATCTCCTCATCACTGTTTGCCAGGTACTCTTCAAGTGTGCTCTGCTCCCTTTCAACTTAATCTTGAAATTTTATTAAACATCTACAGTCATTCTTTCTCTTGAGGTATATTCTATCCACGTTTGCTTTAAGGTGCAAATCGCCATGCATAGTCATTATCTTCCTGGTCTTTCTATTAATTCCTATCATTATTTCTTTTGCCTACTTAATAATGACTGCTCTCTACTGGATAACTGCTTCTGCTCTAATGTTCATTGCTGTAACCAAATTCCTTGCCATCAGGTTAGATTTCAATATCAATATCACTCACTTCAAATTAGTTTTCTTACACTTTTCTTTCATATCTGTGTAAAAACATATCACGAAGTTCTAATATCCCGAAATACTTGTACACATTAGCATCAGGAATGCCTATAGATTCTAAAGATGATAGAGATATATCTCTACAAAGCGTTTTTCTCTCGTTTCATGTTGTGCATTGAAATAAATATTAAAGTCTATGCTAATGTCACTGCTACATATTTGAATATTTTAACCAAGCAGTCAATTTGGTTTTCTGACTTCGCAAACAGTTTCTGGGCATCTATAAATAGGGACTGATTCAGGAATGCACCACCCTTTTCTGCTTGGTAACCTATCCTCATCATTCTCGGTACCAACGTGCAGTGACAGATAAGAGCGGTGAAAACGAGTTACCCTGCTGGATTCCTCTTTTCATTTTAACATTTGCAAGAAAGACATTGTCTGAGAAGAATACGAGAGTATTTTAAGAAGGTCAACTCACGTACATAGAAGAGAGATCTTGTCTACTAAAAAAGCTTGAAATCAATTCCTCTAAAAATGAAATCCACCAAATATATCACAAGTAAAAATGAAATTTATAAAAACTCGTGAAGAACTTGAAACTGTTCTGTTCGCTAGGATCCTAAGGTTTATGCAAAGATAATGCGGATACTATTTACATTATTCCGACTGTTGTCCTCATCTTTGACGCTATATTTATTACAACGTTTCGACCGTTTTATGCTTCGGCCTTCTTCAGGTGGTTGAAATGTCGAACTGAACCCTTTATTTCGCTCACTGAGGTAGACTGTTCTAGTTCTAAGTGCCATGTTTAATGGACGCCATTTATCAGTTATCTCCTGTTAATTCCCATCTCAAAGTTCTCCACTGCCTTAACCGCATATTGAAGACAGACTCTTTGGGTCGTGTCACTGGATCTAACCAACGCCTTTATCCACTGTGCCATGTGTCCTTGAGGACATCTGTGTATGAGTTTCTGGGTATTATAAACCTAATATCTTCAGCAAACATGTTTTTACCAGTTCTCATAACAGAGTTCATATTTGAATTTTTGTTGTTATTATCGTTTTTTTTTTCTTTGGCACTCCTTATTACTGGTTCCCATATTATATTCATTTCTATGCTTGGTCGACTCAGGAGATTTTTGTGGCCTTGCATATGTGCTGATTCCTTAAGTTTACGTATTCTCAAGTGGTGTTCTTTGTCTATGATCTTAACCTGATCCCACAGAGGGGGGTGATGTTCTTTTTTCTCTCCATATGTGGTCAGCTACGCCTGATTTTTCTTCTTCCCCTCGTGTTATAGCTTTCTTTCGAAACGTTGTAATAAATATGGCGACAAAGATGAGGACAATAGTCCGAATAATGCAAATAGTGTCATAATACCTCATCTCAGAAATATAGACAGATACTGAAAGGCCGAAACGTTGTAATAAATATGTCGACACGATAAGGAAAATAGTCCGAATAATGTAAATAGTGTACATAATACCACATCTCAGAAATATAGACAGATAATGCGGAGAATCGAATACTAAGGTGAGTATTCGAATCATAAGAAGACTTATTCTCAAATTCAGCAAAATACTGATATGGACATTCATATAATAATAATAATAATAATAATAATAATAATAATAATAATAATAATAATCTCATCTGGGGCTGGAAGCACTAGTTTCAAAGCAGAAATCTGAAGAATTTTTAACCACTGTCTAGATTCATTGCCTCCCAGCCAGGAAATACCGATGTAATGTTCTGAAACTTAACAAGAGTCCATCCTAAAGGATATCGGGAGAAGTTCCGAATAAAACTGACCATATAATATCGGGATATGGCTTATATGAACTTGTAAAGTTATGTCAGGTACACACATTAGTCAATATGCCACGTATTCATCCTCCAACGCACAGTGAATTGATAAGAATATAAACGACCATAAGTTGTATAGAAGGAAGAGGCTAATATGTTCTGAAATCCATGTGTTCAGAATGAAAGACAAATCCAGGCAAATTGACCAGATATATTTGTGAAAAATTATGTTGAGAATATATGTCTGCTGATATATGATGTAACGGTAGCTAACAAAAAAAAAAAAACATCTTTGAAAATGTTTGAGGAAGTAAATACGAGAAGAATTCGTTAGAATGTAGCATCTTAATATAACGACGTTACCTGTTTTACGTTTTTGTACTTGTGTGATTGATTAATTATTTATGAGTGCGATTTGATCAGTAGCACAGTTCTTTAAGGGGCATTTGAACTCATAGATAATATTCCTTCGTTGTAATTTTAACTTAACTGTTATGTTGTTATTTTTGAGGATAAGGTTAGCGGTCTTATATTCTTTATAGTAGATAATTAATTTGATTTTTTATTCGGGTCAATTGGGGTAGTGTATTTCTTTATAATATTTTTAATATTACATCGGCCACATAACGACATGCCTATCCAGACGTCTTACGTTACACCTATCTGACCAGAACTTTATTAGAGCCCATTTAAACACACACACAAAACTACCAGACTCCATTCGAAACATACTAGTAGAAAAAACAAACATAGTAACCTCATCCACCTGTAAAAAGATTAAAATAATGGAAGCCCTAATAATAAAAAAGAAAAAGCCAACTCTTAACAATATTAACTACGAACAAGGCCAAAATGTGCTAACCGTGTTCGGAAAATAAAACATCTCTTTAACACAGTAAAACATACACATAACGTTCAATTAAACTGAAAAAATAAAATCATCCTTGATAATCGCTAAAATCATATACGAAAGCGCTCGGAAATATGGAATATTTGGACAGTTTCTACACACTCTCTGTCCCAAATGGAAAGCTCTTGTGCCAACACAAGAAAAATTAAATAAAAAGGTTAATCGTATGTAGTACCTTCCCTGCATAATTTATATATATATATATATATATATATATATATATATATATATATATATTTATATATGTATATATATATATATATATATGGTGTGTTGTATTTGCATGTATTTGCATATATATATATATAAAGGGTGTGTATGTATTTGCATGTGTATATGTATGTGTATATGTGTGTGTGTGTGTGTATATGTATGTATTTGTGTATATATGTATGTATGTGTGTGTATGTGTGTGTGTGGATGTATGGGTATATGTGTGTATATATATATATATGTGTGTATGTATATGTATATATAGGTATATATATATATATATATATATATATATATATATATATATATGTGTGTATGTATGTATATGTATATGTATGTGTATGTATGTATAAGTATGTATGTATGTATGAATGTATACATGGGGCATATGTATGCGTGTATATGTATGAAAAGTGTGTATATGAATATAGATGAATATGTGTATGTGTGGATATGTGAATATATTTTTAGGTTTTTGTATATATATATATATATGTGTGTGTTTGTGTGTGTGTATATGTATATATATATATATATATATATATATATATATATATATATATATGTATATGTATATATATGTATGTATATATATATATATGTGTATGTATGTGTGTATGTATGTGCATGTACACGTATGTCTGGGTGTGTGTGTGTGTACATGCCTAAGTGTATGTACCTACTTGTATATGTTTTTTTGTGTGTATTAGTATGTGTTTTTGAACATAGAAATATTTGGTCCTTGCGAAATGAGACAATCGTTATATTCATCTTCATATATTTATATTTGATTTAATTTTCCCAATTACGAAGCGGCCCTTTATGTAAAACACATTTTATTTTCCTTCGTCCCATCCCTCTCCCCTAACCTTTCCCATTTTTTTTTTTTTTTTTTTTTTTTTCCCTATCCGAATTGTCTGTGGTGTGTATATGTCACCACGAAATGTATCTTTATGTATTAGACATCCGTCGACTTTCTTTCTCTCCTTTTTAAATCCACCCCACCCCACATCTCCAAAAAATTCTCTCTGTCACTCATCCTCATACTTACACTTTCTCTAAATTCTGTTTTGATTTCCGGAGTTGTTTTTTTCTGTTTTCATTTTTGAATTTGTAGGTCTGATGATTTGGATCGTATTTACGATTCCAATGGAATAAATTATGACCATGGAATATTAGTGTTTAAGCCTTTTTTATTATATCCTTACTCTGTCCTAGACATTGAGTTCTACCTGGATCCTTCCTCTTGGAAAATTTTTTCTGAAAATATACATGTATGGGAATTTTTAGATATATTTTTCATATGTATGTATATTTTCCACTAATATTATCTATATATATATATATATATATATATATATATATATATATATATATATATATATATATATATATGAATGAAATAAACAATAAAATGAAGTACATTGGGAGATCAAGCTAGGCATGGCGATTGAGTCGGGAAAAGTAGATAGGAATCGCCAGTTCGTAAACTTGCCGTATCAGAAGCAACAGAAAGAAAGCGAAAAATAGACACTGACCTGAGAATGCTTTAGAATTGTGCCCTTAATTTTAGGCGCACTTTTAACTTATTAAAAAAAACACTGAAATCGACACTGGATTAATTGGATATCCGAAGTCTTATTGAGATTGAAGAGATTTCGCTTTGGCTTGATTTTGCGTGGACACTGAGAAAGGTGCTAGAGATATGAGGAGGCTACTGTTATTCTTCAGCAATAGTCACTTGATATATAATATGAACATACATGAATAATAATACTATTTTTACTACTAATAATAATATGAATATACTTATTATTGTCTGTGATGATTCTAATGCTGATGATTATGACAAAGATACTAATGATTTCGTTAGTTGTGAATCAAATTCTAATCCACATATTTTACGGAGGAGATAGATATAAAATTTAAGGAGAAGACTACATAGAATTTTTTTTTATTTCCTCGGAACCTTAATTGATGAATCTAAAGGTTGTGTCTATGTATCTTGTATCTTTGTATCTTTTGTTAAAACAATCTCAGCGTCTATAAATGTAAGACTAGCAATCGTAACCATATGAAGCAGTATGCACTTAGATATTTTTAATTTCCCTTTCAGACCTCTCAGGAGAATTAACACGGCAGCTTCTGGAAATGAAAAAGCAGGCTGAACTAATTGCATTAGCCGCCAACGCCAGACTCGGAGCCTGTTTCCTACAACTGAGCAGGTGAACTGAAGAAACGGGAGATGTGCTTTAGTGGACAGCAAGGAGGCAAATCCGGTGATTTGGTGGTAATCTTTCTGGTTGTGATGTCACCTCTCTTATTCTCTGTCCAACAGGGTCAATACCACAGCCTGTATCGTGATATTAGATTGAACAAGGCCCGGATCGAAGAAATGGCGCAACAACATCGTCCACATTACCCGGGAGTAGCTAGCGGAAAATTTAACGATCTTGTCACAGCAAAATATGTCCTACCTGAGTTGAATTCCCTAGATTACTCTATGAGAGATTACTTAAACGATGTGTAATATCAGATTCTTTATATACCGGAATTTTAGATGATATTGTCTATATACCACCTAATTCCGTCCATCTGTCTTTTCCGATGTCGCATTAAAGCCGTCGTCGATGCCAGCGGTTGTTTTCTTGAATTTTATTCCCTTTTTTTTTTTTTTGTAAGCTGAAAATTTATAAAAATTCATTTCGAAAATATATTAATTTTCATAGTGAATATCAATAGTTTATTTTATAATATAATTTGACAACCCAAGAGCGACATGGAATAAGAAGACACTGGTTCAGCCAGTAATACTCCAAGAATTGATACACGAACTAATGCGATATACCTTGACACCATGTCGCAGATCTTTGTGAAACATTTGTAGAGAGGTAATGGTGAATATCAAACTGAGGAATGGCATAGTTAGCACTATTCAGTTTAACTGATTAATCTACTTTGAATGGTCCAATAATGGTTTGGTTGACAATTCCATATCATAACACTACCACCTCCTTTTTGCCTTCTTTTAGACACCGGCACGTATGAATTGGATAAAACGCATTCTTTGGACCATCCATCAGGAACATCAAATGTCAGTTAAGATTCGGCCATGAAAATTACTTTAGGAACGTCAATTTTCATGTATTTCCCGGCCCAAATTTGACGCTTTAAAATATTTGCTTTAAAGAGAGGACATTGCCTATGCCTTTTGTCCTTCTTTTTAAAGATCTTAGCGCTGGTTGTTTCGCTATAACTTGCTTAAGTTCACGTTCATCTCGAGGAAACAAGTTCTAAAAGCCTTCTCCTTTTCTTCAAATTCTTAAATTATATTTTCAACAGCCTTCTTTAATGTTCTGTTATATCTGCAAAGCTCATTGATGTCTCTAATGTGGACATTCGCTCACTCAATAAAAAAATTTACTTCAGTAAGTCCATTTTCGGAAATTCAAAATATCTCAAAAACTAACCATTAAAAATGGCAAGGAAATCAAAATACATACATACATATATATATATATATATATATATATATATATATATATATATATATATATATATATATATATATATGTGTGTGTGTGTGTGTGTGTGTGTGTGTGTGTGTGTGAGGAATGTCCACATTGAGAGAGAGAGAGGCACGTAGTCGAATGGTTAGAAACTTCGATTTATGACAATGAGACACGGGTTCAAATAACACCATGGTCGATTTGTCAAGAATATGATTCCTGATGTTATCGGACTGGAGAAGTCGATCGTTTTCGAAAGTGACAAAATTGGGTCGATATCTGACCTTGTTCAAATTGTTGAAAATGCAAAAATGAACACCGTAACAAAGGTCTGCTCAGCATAGTTGCTGTATAAACTACAGGAGCTGGGCTCTGTTGGTGTTGAATAAGCAAGCGTCTGCAATAGTGATTGGCTAGGTGATTATGAGTGGCCTCCTATATATATATATATATATATATATATATATATATATATATATATATATATATATATATAAAAGACCTTATGACATTCAACCAAAAGGTAGGGCTCCTCGGTCAGTGAATGCTGATAGTTTCGTGATAAGGAAAGGATAATATTATCATAGTATTACTACACACACACACACACACACACACACACACACACACATATATATATATATATATATATATATATATATATATATATATATATATATATATATGAAAAATATATGAAGTCGTATCTACAAAGAGCATATGTAAATGTAAAATTTGACAATGATGCCCACTGCATTTAACAGGATACTGACTGTCGACTATGGGTGTTAACTACAATGTAAACTATATATATATATATATATATATATATATATATATATATATATATATATATATATATATATATATATATATATATATATATGAATGATATAACAATATGTAATTTTATTTATCAACAAACACTATATAGAAAAATAGTATGACAAATTGTAAAAAATATTGTAACGCGTTTCATCCGTTAGAATTTCATCGGCCTGGGCTTTGTCGACGTTGCTACGTCTACACATGCGCACGAAACCAGAGACTCTGGTAGTTTTAAATTTTGTCAAAGAACTGGCGATCAGGGCATTTTCCTGAAATTTTCGTCTCATGTGATTATTTTATCCTTTAATCAAAGTAGCATTTCCTATGACAAATTTGTGGTCAGTTTTGTTACGGTGAACAACCAATGCGTTTGGTGTCTTGTTTTTTTTTTTTCAATGTCCGTTTTGTGTCTATAAAATCTCTCTTTGAAATCCTTAAGGCTTCTTCAATATATACATTCTTGCAATTCCTTCATTTAATAGAGTAAATTCCTCCAAGTTTTGGCTGGTTGCTTTGTTTTTATTGATTAAATCTTTGATTGTTTTAGATGTAGTTGTGACAAATTTTATGTTGAGTTTAGATAAATTCTTTTCGTTTGTAGATGCGATAGTGTTTGTGTGTATAATAATATATTTTTTATTCATTGGGTTTGTCAGGAAAGACATCTCTCCTATTTTGGCATATTTTATGAGCCTTTCGTTTCGCATTGAAATTGAAATAACTAGGCTATTGAAAGGTCTTGAAAATATTTTCAATATATTTCTCCTCTTTGTGTAAATATTGAGGGTTAGAAATTCTTTCTTAGAATCCATTTATCATTCCCAATATTATTTTGTTATTATGATCGGAATAGTAGTTTACTAGGTCATTTGTATTAGTTGACTTTGGTGGATACTAAGATTTAGACTACTGCCATCGCGGTATAACATGATGTCTAAGGAAGGTAAGGTATTGTTTATTTTTTTTCTATTTCGTATATAAATTCTCTTTTGTGTTCGACTTTGTTTAGTTTATCTGAAAGAAGTGGCAAGCTAGTAACATGTGCATGCATTAATAGAGTATAATAAATATATCGGAAGTAAGTTGTTCGATTAGGTAAAATGTTTTGTAAAGTAGCAGACTCGAGAAATTCCAAGAAAATACATTCACTCACTTCACTGAGAGCGAACCCATTGATAATGCAAATTTTTGTTTGTAAATATTATTATTGAATGTGAAATAGCATTGGAGATAAGAAGGAAGATTTTTATTATTTTAGCTATATGTGGGGAGATGTCTATTTTGATAGATGCTTATTTAAGAGAAGTGATACCATCAGTTATCCAAGGACACATGACACAGTGGATAAAGGTGTTAGTTAGATCCAGTGATAAGACCCAAAGTGTGTGAGTTCAATAATCTCCTGAGCCGACCAAGCATAGAAATGAATACAATGTGGGAACCAGTAATAACGAGTGCCAAAGAAAAGCGATAATAACAACAAAAATTGCAATATGAGCTCTGGCAAAAACATGAAATCATAACAGCAAAAAATTGTAATATGAACACTGGTAAAAATGGTTCCTAGAGACATTATTTTTATAATAACCAGAAATTCATACACATATGCCCTCAAGGACACATGGCACAGTGACACGTTAGTTAGATCCAGTGACAGGATCCAAAGAGTGTGAGTTCAATACCTGGTTAAGGCGGTGGAGAACTTGGAGTGAGGATTAACAGGAGATAACTAACATCCATTAGACATGGCACGTGGAACTAGAATAGTCTACCCCAGTGAGCGAAATAAAGGGTTCAGTTCGATATTCCAACCACCTGAAGAAGGCCGGAGCGTACAACGGCCGAAACGTTGTGATAAATATGGCAACAAAGATGAGGACAATAGTCCGAATAATGTAAATAGTATACATTATACCTCATCTCAGAAATATAGACAGATACTGAAAAAATTGTTATTGAAACTGAAATGACATTGATTGCTGATGAGACGGCAGATTTGTATTATTTTAGGTATTGGTAGGGGAGGTATATCTTTGATTTTGTTAGTTGCTTATTTAAGAGATTTAAACGTTTAAACATTAAACCGGGATATTAGTGAACAGTGATTTTATATCTAGACTGGCAATGTGTTTCTCAGTCATATTTAATTCCCTTAGTTTTTCATCAATATTGTCTAAATTTTTATATGTGATGGAGATCTATTGTTCCAAGGAGAGATGGGTTAATATTTTGCTATTATGTGGGGTGAAGCCATGCCTGTCCCAGAAATGACGTGGCGCAAAGAGATACCAGTTTTCTGGGACTTAGAGAGGCCGTAAAGTGTTGGCATTCTAAGGTGATATTCGACGAATCTATACGACGAGTTATTATATTTAGATGCCTCAGTCGCAATGTATTTTTTATTGTTGCTATTTATAGTAGTAGTGATTATGACTTGAATGAATTCTTTGGTGCAATCGAAGTCGTTTTGTTTTTGTGATATTTTATAGTGTCTACTATGACTTCTTTGCGGATACCGATAGCAAATTTAAATCCGAAGATGAGGGCTTCTCGTTCTGAAATGGAGAGCGTTATATCCGATAGATTTTCGATTAGATTAGGCCTTCCGATATATTTTCACTTGCTGCATATGTTGGTGAGATTTGTCTCAGTTTTTTGTATTGATTGTCACTCTTCTTTTGATACTTTGGTGTAGCTGCGTCATTTCCGACATTGTTGTGACGTATTTTTTGTGGAGTTGTATTCTAGCAGTTCTGGCTAGAATTTTCAAAAATATTCTTTCAAAAATTTTGAGACTAGTAGCTTCTCTCGTTTTGTGCGCATGTGTAGACGTGGCAACATCAACAATGCCCAGTTTGATGAAATTCTAAGGATGAAACGTGTCAGAGAAACGTTTTTTTCAATTTGTCATAGTATTTTCCTATATATATATATATATATATATATATATATATATATATATATATATATATATATATATATATATATATATATCAATGATTTTGGATTGTCTTGAATCACAAGACAAAACACACTACCATACTGTTCTAATTCCGAAAACATTCAAAGGGAAATATGAAATAAAATATTTTAACCGCTTCTAAGTACCGCCGTATATAACATATGTCTGGGGAAATTAGAAGAATTTCTCAACCGAAAGAAGTATTGAATAAATAACAATATATATATATATATATATATATATATATATTTAAAAGTGAAAATTGAAGTCAACACTCAGAGTCAGACTCTGAGTTTTGACTTCACTCAGCCCCTTAGTGTTGACTTCAATGTTCACTTTTATATTTATATTTACATACAATCTATCTCAGATATTGAGCACTTTATTCCTTAAATATAGCACACTTTAAAACTATATTTCTTCATATATATATATATATATATATATATATATATATATATATATATATACTATACTATACTATACGATACGTAGGTATTTTATTTTCTTTTCTTTGTGTGTAGAAATATATTTTTTCCTTCTTTGTACGATTTCTCATCTTACGTTTATTCAACAGCAAAAAGAAAATCGAAAATTTAACTTGTTTCATAGAAGTGCATAGAAACTGTTGTTGGAAATATTTGTTGATGTGCATCGTCGTTCTTCATAATTTATTTAATACTGTTTTTTTTTTTAGATAAATCATTATCGTTTCTTACTGCAAACTTGCAACAGATTTGAATATCTTATCATTTGACGGAAACAGTACTTTAAATTCAAGAACTGTCTTTCATGAAAATGTCTCTTTTTTAACTTGTTAGTCTTAGTTTTTTTAAAAGTAAAAAATAAAGAGAAGGAGATTATCAAAAACAGTAACGTTATTTTTTTCTTAAGTTCTCTATTGATTTAAGCAAACTTTTCAGAATGAGGAATGAGTTTTAACCCGACATTTTTTTACTTACATTGCAAGAAGAATGTTTGCAATATTTTTTAACCAAACTACACGCGACTAAATAATTACAATGCAATCTGTCTTCTGTAATCTACCCAAGAATTATGGTAAGCAACAAAGATAAAGTAAGAAAAAGAAACGTAAAAACAGAGAGATCGTAATTTGTAGCTTTCAGTTCCAACTGATGTCCATTGAGGTAATCATGTCGGAAGAAAAGAACGTTTCAGGCCAATGGGGTCGAAAGTTGAATTCACGTAACGTGTTTCAGCGTCTTTTATAGAAACAGGCATTTACTTTTTTTACGCATTCTTTTTTTTTCATATATTCCATCTCGATCTGTATTGATTTAAAAATCGGGTGTATCTCTGGATATATGTATCACCATCGGATATTTGGTAACGGGACTGAAAAATAAAAGAGGATCTGTCAGATAATAAATTTGTAATCAAAATATGTAATAGTTGTTTTTTGTATACCCATTTGCTAAGTTTCAATATTTTCTCAGTTGATTATTGAGGGGTATTTTAATATTTAAGCAAATATATATTTGTTTGATAATAATAATATGGTTTATTCATATTCTGTCTGAGTTAATAAAATAATACTCAAAAGACCATAATATATTTTTTTAAATTTTTACTGTGATGTCAAATCATTCCTTTTCTGTATGCTGAAGAGTTTTCCGCCCATTAGATGTAGGAACTGATTCAGTGTGCAATGAAACTTGTTTCTTTAACTAAGAAACATAAATAATTATATTGATAGGTGGAACTTGTTTTCGAAAATTGATTCTTCATATTTGACTATTAGAGTTTCTTCGTAAATACATGCAATGAATTATGGCATATGTATATATATATATATATATATATATATATATATACACACACACACACACACACACACACACACACACATATATATATATATATATATATATATATATATATATATATATATATATATATATATATATATATATATATATATGTATACAGCCGTTATATGTTTGCGTGTGTTTAGCAAATGAACAAACACAATTTTACTAGTGGAGACGCTGAATGTTATCGGCAAGGATTTATTCACAGGTTTTATTTATGACAAGGATAGCTCTCATCTGAAATATTCTACAAGAGACATCTTATGCCATAAGGACAATAATAGTTAAGTATTACAGCCTGGAGTTTGCCCTCAGTTTTCTGAAGGCATAAAATGTTTAATAAATTCAAGAGAAAAGCACATATATGCTATAAATTTCAGGAGTGAATGAAAACATTTTTGTAAATTCCAAGAAGATGTCATAAAAGCATTTTCCGTTGATTTAGAAATGTCGCAAAAATACATTTCTAAATTTAGAGAAAAAACGTATTTTTTCTGAATTTACTAAAAGCGACATGAATGTTTTTCTACACAATTATTTACTGTTCAAGCGGATTTGAATGTAAGAAAAAAAGAAAGAATTTAATAAGTTGCCAGATTAAGGTATAAAACATTTTCTTAATTATAGAATAAATCATATACATTTTTCTAAATTAAAAGGAAAATATTCCCCCGCATTTAAAGAAAATATAAATGATTTACTAACGTAAATGATATAAAATATTTTATAAAATTAAAGAAAATAATTGTTTTGTATTGAATTGTATTAAATTTAAATGAAAAGAGAATATTCTTTTTCAAAATTTAAAAAGCAGGGAATTGTTTCTTATATTTAATGGAATGAATGAATATTTTCTAAATACAGAGAAACAGATAATTTAAGTAAAAGGGCGATATTTTTTCTATTTAAGGAAAGACATATATACGTTTTCTAAATATAAAGAAAAGACAAAATGTTTCAAAAATTCAAAATGGTACAAAATATAAGGAAAAGGAATTTATTTTCTAAATTTAAGTGAAAAGATGTAACGAACAGATGAAAATACGTTAAAATAAAGATGAAAACATGTAAAAAAAATGATGAAA
>CAHIKZ030002079.1:1420000-1440000 GCA_903632075.3 Acanthosepion pharaonis | reverse complement strand
CTGGTATTAAAGATTATTGTGGATTTATTATTTTTTCATTCTATTGAAAATTAACGCCATCGTTTTATCGAAGACCGCGTTAGAGAGACTCTTTAACACCACATTCTCTTCATCTTTTAAAAGTGGGATACGGCACTGAATTTTATCTGATATTAGTTTTCCGAATAAACATTCAATTATAATGTGAAATCCGCTGGCAATTGAAGGAAATACATACATTTATACATACACACATACCTACATACATACATACATATATATATATATATATATATATATATATATATATATATATATATGTGTGTGTGTGTGTGTGTGTGTGTATTTGTATTAAAAAGTTGTTTTTCTTTACTTTACCTCGTACAAATATGCTTATAAACACAAATGCATGTATGCATAGATACTTACATATACATATATGTATAATTATACATGTTTCGATAGTTACTTATTTACTTAAAGACAAGAGCTTCACGCGTCTGGTAATGGTTAACCAGCTAGAATGCTAAGTATCATTGTGCCCATTTCTTCGCTGTGTGTACTGATGATTGCGTTTAGCATGTAACAGACTGTTACCTCTAGGTGCTGACTTCTATGCCTACTCATGTATATATATATATATATATATATATATATATATATATATATATATATATATATATATATATATATATATATATATATACAGATACACACGCATCTGTGTGTTGGGAGGAGAAGTAACAGATCGTTGGTCAGAGTTGAGTCCGTTTATGTTAAAAAGGCCTCTATAACCAAAAACTGAACGTGCAAATTAGGGGGTAGATACTAGGTAATCTTAACTGGCATCTACCGCCAGACGAGACCGTAACCGTTGAAAACATGCTAGCTTTTAATATATATATATATATATATATATATATATATATATATATATATTTTTTTTTGTTTAAAAATATGATTCATTCGCTACATAAGCGTTCTCGTGTTTTAAAAACGAGAACCGAAAACATCCAAATAATTATTGAAATTAAGTTGAATTAAGTTGTTTAGTCCCGTTTCATCTTCAAGCGAAATTTTAGGAATAAGCTATCTCTTGTTTTACGTGTGTTTTTAAGCATGGTTCGTTATAACATTTGTTATTGTGGGAGTGGCTAGGCGAGTCATTTTGGTTCTATAGATAAGAATTAACTCTCTGACCACTTAACCAAAATGACTCGCCAATGGTTATGGCTATTCGAAATGGTTATAACATTTTTATTAATTTAGAACTCGAATATATATATATATATATATATATATATATATATATATATATCTTACTTATAAAACGCAGATTGTGTGTCTGTGTGTGTCTGTTACGTTTATATATTGGATCGGATTTCCTACATTTTTCAACCGATTTCAACAAAACTTCACAGGACTACATAAAATTACCTTGTGGTGGTTCTAACAGCGCCAAAAATGGGAAAAATATAATTGTTTTTGCACAAAATCAATTTGAACACGATTAAGAGACATCGTGAAAATGGAAGCGGGGCAACTCACATCTCTTTGTTTGTGTGTGTGGGTTACTTTAAATATGGGAGCGGATTTCCTATATTTTTCAGCCGATAAAACAAAACTTCACTTTTTTTTTTTTTGGCAGGTAATGTTTCTTATTCTCTTGCACACTTTTTTCTTTATTTTTAACATTCAGAATGCTTTAAAAATTCCACTTACAAGACAATTATTTATAATAAAATTCTATTCAATCAGTAGACTCATAACGATTGAAAACAATGTTTTTGTTTGAGTTTGGGTTTGACCAATTCGTAAAAAATAAAAATAAAAAATAAAAAATAATAATTAAGACATGCCTGTCCGTCAACCTTAAACAATAATCTACGATCTGTACTGATTGTACGAATTCAAACATCGGAATAAATTCTTTATCTTTAGGGAAAGATAATGAAATCCAAACATACACAAGTCTTAACTAAAAATAATAAACGGAACGGGAAACTACTTTAAATACACATGGTGTCCAATTTTTTTTACTGTATTCAATAAATAAAAATCATAAATTGTAAAAGATTATTATTACAGAAAGGCTACTAAATGAATAAGATTTGTTAGATCATAATTAATAAACCCAAATAAAGTTAATATTTTTTGTATTAGAAACAACGAGTGGAAAATATATTCAAATCAGAATTCTAATTATGAATCACCACAAGCAAAATATGCAATTTTTCTTACTGTATTCAATAAGTAAAAATCATAAATTGTAAAACTAAAAGATTACAGAAAGGCTACCTACATTTTTCAAACGATTTCAACAAAACATAACTTTTTTTTTTGGCATGTAGTGTTTCTTATTGTCTTGCACACTTTTTTCTTTATTTTTACATTCAGAATGCTTTAAAAATTCCATTTACAAGACAATTGTTTATAAAATTATTCTATTCAATCGAGAGACTCATAACGATTGAAAACAATGTTTTTGTTTGAGTTTGGGTTTGACCAATTCGTAAAAAAAAAAAAAAAAAAAACTAATTAAGACATGCGTGTCCGTCAACCTTAAACAATAATCTTTGTCAATTTTATTTTTCAGTCTTTATGATGGTCGATACTTGATCTATCTCTTATTGTTATATCCCCGGCAACGCCGGGCTCTACTAGTATATATATACATATATATATATATATATATATATATATATATATATATATATATATATATATATATATATATATATCAAAGGTCTATTAATGAAATTTTCTATTTCGTTTTAATTTTGAAAGAAAATTTGACTTTTAGGTTAATTCGGATCGATATAAAGGATATTAAATGAAGTGTGTCTAGGTTTTTGTCGTATAATTAAAACATGAATTTTTTCGCAAGTTAATATCCTAAGAAATTGAACAAGAAATCATTTTCGATTTAAGTAAACAGAATGGAAATGAACCTTGACATATGAATTCAGATTTAAACTACAAACAATCCATTAAAATAGAGCTTCCTCTTGGTCATTATTATTATTTTTTGCAATGAGGTTCACCTTCTACAAGGCCCAAGAACCCATCGAGGCAGAGGGTTACAGTGTAAAAGTCACAATTTATGGTGATATGTGCGAAAGATAACGGTTGAATAAATTTGAACAGGCTAAGATATATCAAGGAAGTATCTTCTTGGCAGTCGGTTGCACAAAGCAGCATTTCGTGCAAATAAGCTGATCGAGTGAAAGCAAATATATATTATCCCAAAGTTTTTATTTTATATATATATATATATATATATATATATATATATATATATATATATATATATATATATATATATATATACTGAGGATAATACAACTGATAATATATATTTTTCTAACGTTTATCATTACTTACAACTTTCTGATTTGAAACCGCTTCACATTTCAATATCGAATTTACTAATTTTCTGAGTGGAAAATATCTGGATTTAGATAGATTTGTAATATCTGTTTTCACATGAGAGTAAACGTCATTATATGAAGATAAGTTACCAATTTTATTTTTCCTGATGTTGTGTACTTAAGAGAAGCCCGGCAGAAATGCGTTTACTAAGATGCAATTTATTTTTATTTTCCAGTTTCGAATGCAAATCTAGTCAAAACTTACGCCCATATAAAGGAACATCTCTTTAACCAAATGAACCACTTTCTCAAGTGTACTTCTCATCTCACTAATGAGTTTATAAAGGCTTTTTTGTTGGCCGGCAAAGTTGTCTGGGTTTTTGCAACAAAAAACATTTTCTTAGAGATTATTTATTTGATCTTTTGTAACATAGTACCAGGTGATTTATTCAGGTGTAAACTGTAGCCACAATATGTACTAATCTTCGGGTGTCACGCAAGAATATCTTTCACGGCCAAATGGCTATGCTTTTTCCTGTCTTGCTTATCTGGTGTGCGTAATGCTTTCTCCTTTCATTCTATTATTCTCATTATTTCCGTCTTGATTTATCACGTTACGGTGATCAGCAAATAATGAAATCATCAAAACTTTTGGGAACTAAAAGCTTTTCATTATTTACATTATTTACAATCGGATTAAATTATTCATCTTTGTTGTTACTATCCTAATGTTTCGGTCAATATGCTCTCCGGCCTTTTTTATAGCTTTTGTCGATCCATGCATCCTTAATTTCGAACGCTTTATTTAATCTACGGGCTTGTGCTATTCTCGTTTGACACTCTAGGGATATCTAGTCTCGTTTTCATTTTTTTTTTATTACTGCTCATTTTTTATTGCTTTTCGTGATTCTGAATCTGAACTACCCGACACAGGGATTGAACTCAAAATTACTATATCAGGCAAGTTGACAAACCATTATTTAATCCTCTTGTCTGTTGTGCCATTATAATAAGTGTGTGTACGAGCCCTGGGCCAGATATACAAACATAGATTCAGGAGAAACAGGACCCGCAATAAATAAACACGTGATGTCTCTAAAAATGTTCAGCGGAACGAGAACAAGCTACAGCGTAGATTAATGAAGTATTTTGGCGAAAATATTTCGATGGAAAACCGGATCGACAAACACCTTGAAGATTGTCAAGGATCAAAATGGCCGAAACGTCGTGTTATTATTAACCACGAAGTTGAAGAGAGTAGTCCACCTGGAGAGAATGAATATATGGTTCTCAAATCATCTTTGAAATTTAGCTGAGACTATTTGTATTCACTTCTACTGCTCTTGTGACATCTCACTGTTTGTTATCAATTCTCGTCATCAATTCTCGTCATCAATTCTCGTCAAGCCTCCCCTGTATCTTCATTCATTTCTACTCATATAATGCAAATATGTCAGTTCTTTATGAAATGAGTGCATAATGTGTTCGAATCTATAATACTCGTGCCTTTTGTTAGACTTTTGCCGTTATATATCCATTTCTTTCTCTTTGATATTTTCTTAATTTTATTTAAATTTCATTTATTTTTATTTAGACAGCGTTGACTCATCTATATATATATATATATATATATATATATATGTGTGTGTAAAACAGAGGTTGACTGTGTGTTTGTGTATCTGTCTGTCTGTGTGTTATCTTTTTATTCGAGTTTCATCCAACCAATTTTGACCAAACCAAACCAAACTTACATTGTAACATGTAAGAGATAGGTTTTAGCGTAAAAAATCGATAATTTAAAAAATAATTCATAATCTATAAAACCAATCAAAAATCGATAAATTGAACATTTTCCCCCTATTTCGTTCAAACTCGGTATGTAGGATACTTATATCATGATTTATAAACGATACCTCGTTTTTATTTCTACGCGACTGCGTTTAGCGAAAAACCGCGAAAAACTAAAATCGATTTCAACACAAATCGATTTCAACACAAATCGAATTCAACAGAAATTTTAAACTAAAAACTCCCTCAATTTTCAAGCAATCTAATACAAACTACATTCAATTATAGACAACAATAAGTTGATTGTTTAACAGTCATTTAGCTTGATAATTGAGTCCTGCTATATAATGAAAACTCGCGTAAATAGCGAAAGTGGCGATTTTTACTGGTTTCTTACTTATTTTTCGTTGATTTTTCAACCAATTTTCATCAAACTTAACAACTGCTTTATAAATGTATCATTTTTTACATCCCTGGTAAGACACTGACAAAGTGAATTTCAAAATAATTGTGATATGGAGTGGGTCTTCATCTTGACTGTTTGCCTCTTGATGTTCTCGGCTAACTTGGATTGAATAAATACAGACTACTTGTGTTATATCAGTAACTGCATTAATTCAAAATGTTTTTTTTAATAAAAGTTCTTTAAAGTAATTGAAGAAGATAGACTTTGTTACATCTAAACATGATGCTGATTTGCTCCATTCCAATTGAACGCTTTTTCTGGCTATGGCTGCTAGTCTAAGATATTTCTAGCAGCCATTTCACTGCCAAGATCATTAGAAATATCCTGGAACATGGGATGACAGTTTTCGTTGTGTTTTTTTTTAAATATCACTGTTGCCTTTTCTTCTATCTCTTTTTATTTCTTTACCTTCTTTTTTATCTTATTTTTATTATCGTCTCCCTCCACCCCCTCCACTGCTTCTTCTTCTTCATTTTTAAACATCTGTTTTGCTTCATGCTGCTTTATTTATTGTCATTGATTGCCTCCAGATCTTTTTCAGCTTTGCAGCAGACAGAAACTATTAATTGCATTCATGGAAAAGAAAAAGAAAACTATATTTTTAATCGAAATCAGTGTTGTCTATATATTCCATATTAACTTTATATTCTGTCGATAATAAAGTGATTCGTCTACACTAAATCTTTATATAGCCGGTCTAATCAACTTGTTAGATAATCCTATAATCTAGAATGCATTTAGCTTTGTGAAGAAGTTGCTTCGTCAGTTGTCCTCTCGTCTACATTAAAGATAAAATTTAAAGAAGTGATTGCATAGCACGAGAAGCAATGATGCACACATGTTCTGACAGGTATATTTCAGTTTCACTAGTTCTTACAAAGTAAAACTAAGAAAGTATGTGGCATAGGTTAAAATTTTTAAAAAAATATGTAAGTATGTATTAACAAAATATATACAATTAAAACCAAATTGAAATAAGTACAATCTAATTTTATTCTCTCACTCTCTTCAAAAATTCTCTTTTTTTAAATGTTAATTCCCACCTTCACCTTTAGGCCTTTCCTATTATTATTTCTTCAGTTACACTTCTCTCTCTAGAGCTTTCATACATTTCCCTCTCACACTTGTTTCTCACTCCCACATATACACTCTCACTAAAATTTTATTTTCTCTACCTGGAGTTGTATTTTCTGATTTTTTTTTTTTTTGAATTTGTAGGTTTGATTTGGATTGTGATTACGATTTCAATGTAATAAATTATAATCATGGAATATTAGTTTTTGAACCTTTATATTATATTCTTGCTGTTTTGAACATTGAGCCATACCTTGATTCTATCCTCATGGATATATATATATATATATATATATATATATATATATATATATATATATATATATATATATATACACACACACACACACACACACACATATATATATATATATATATATATATATATATATATATATATATATATATATATATATATATATGTTTTTATTAAAACGACAGACAAGGTACTACGGTAAAGCTTTTTTTTTAAGTTTTTCGTGTTCGAACAAGTGCTTTCTTTTCTGGACAAAGGGTGTAATTACAAGTAGACGTTGAAACGTGCTCGTCTAGATTCTGATAAACGTGTCGTCCAAGGTCTTTTCAATATTTCCCCGTAGTAGCGCTCCTGAAAGACATGTGAAATAAACATATGGAAACTCTTCTTGTTAAATTACGTTTTTAAAATTCTTTGTGCTGTAAAAAATTTATCGCAAAATATTCCGGCTGCCGAACGATTATGTGAATATTCTACGATCGTAAATTTTTAGCCGGATCTGTTTTCCAATATTACGAAAATAAAAAAAATACAAAAAAAACAAAAAACGAAAGAATCTGTTGTGCAGATTTGTGAAAGTTTTTTTTTTTTTTCATTTGTTTTATCATCTGGAAATAAACATGTGATGAATTATGCAGCTTTTAGGCAGACAATTTTTACAATCCTTTGATCTTACAAATGATTTTCAGGTTCCTTTGTTTTGTTTTCCCTTCCGTTTTATAAATAATATCTTGTTGAATTCCGTTACTCAATGCACCTGCTGTTGTGATAATGTTATTTGCAGAGTTTGTGGTTATTTATTGCGTTTTTGCAGCAGATCTTTTAACTTGGCCCTTGCCGAATGGGAAGGCGCTTAGATTCAAGTGAGTTTTGCTTTTTCTTTCATTCGAATCTACTTAACACGTGATGCTTAGGACGACACAAGGCAACAGATGGAAGTCAGATTTGGAGAATCGAACTTATCTGAACGGTTAGGGTGTTTATAACCATTGTTCCACGGCGTGGAGCACACAAGTTGGTATTTTAGTGAGAATAAATCACAAAAAAATAAATAACTGAAATAACAGGGAGAGAGAGAGAGAGTAAGAAACTGAAATTTATTTGTTCCGTTTGAAATAACAGTTATATATATATATATATATATATATATATATATATATATATATATATATATATATATATATATATAATTGCTTATACAATATATATATATATATATATATATATATATATATATATATTGTATAAGCAATTGTACATATATATATATTGTATAAGCAAGGCGATTTTTTTAATTTTCTAGCAGATTATGAAACAGAAGAATGAAATAATAAATGCAATAAAAACAGGCCTAATTAAACAGAAAAAAAGGAAAAATTCACAAAACAAACTAAAAAAACTGCCTGAGAAATAAAATGCAAGCACATCAATATATTGAGACGCTGATATCGATAAACAGTTTAGAATCTTTTGTGCTAATTCACTTCAAAATATTAATTCACCCTAAAATAAATAGAATTTATATTTACTAAATTCCACACCAAAATTCAGAAATGTCTTTTAAAATTTTTTCAAAAATGTATCCATTATTTTTTGCCTTACGTCTCCAAAGGAACTCACACACAAAGAAGAGTCTATTATTCTGCAATGAGTCCTGAACATAAACTTATTCTCCCTCAGTTCAAAAATACTAACCGTAGTTTTTATATGCACACATGTATGTTTGAGTTAATATTTTATCCTTAAGGATCACGATTTGAATCATTTCAGGCGATCTGCGGTTGAATCCTAATTTATGCTTACAATCTTCTCCGAAAAAGTTCCTAAATATATACGATAATAGTTAAAATTATATCTATCTATCTATCTATCTATCTATCTATCTATCTATCTATCTATCTATCTATCTATCTATCTCAATTTGTTCATATCTATCTCAATTTGTTCATATCTATCTATCTATCTATCTATCTATCTATCTATCTATCTATCTCAATCGGTTTATATCTGTCTCAATTTGTTCATATCTATCTATCTATCTATCTATCTATCTATCTATCTATCTATCTATCTATTTCAATCGGTTCATATTTATCTCAATTTGTTCATATCTATCTATCTATCTATCTATCTATCTATCTATCTATCTATCTATCTATCTATCTATTCAAAGCGGTACAAATATAAAATATACCAGTATGCGTATACATTTCTGTCGTATCATTTTTGTAGTCCAATATAAATCGTCTTCTTGATGATACATGCTAAACAGAAACAACAGAAGAAAACGCCATTTAATGAAAAGAATAAAAGATGTATGTTATTAACTAATTATTTAATTCATGACATAATAAGGAATAAAAGGTAACTGGAACTAGAATGAATTGGATTTAAAAAGACATCTCAAAAGCAAAAATAACTGTAAACACAGATGCATTCAAGCGTATAAACAAATGATATACAAATAGAAAAGAAAAAAAATCATTTTAAACAATCTTGAAGCAATTACGTACAGATAAGGAACTATTACTTTAATTCACCCTAAAATAAATAGAAATTATCATACTTATTATAAAACCCAGGTTGTGTGTGTATGTGTGTGTGTGTGTGTGTGTGTGTGTGTGTGTGTGTGTGTGTGTGTGTGTGTGTGTGTTTATATATTGGATCGGATTTCCTACATTTTTCAACCGATTTCAACAAAACTTCACAGGACTACGAAAAATTACCTTGCGGTGGTTCTGACAGCGCCAAAAATTGGAAAAACACAATTGTTTTTGCACGAAATCAATTTGAAAACACGATTAAAAGGCATTAATGAAAGGGGGACAACTCATATCGAGTTATACTTAAAAAATATCGAGTTATCGAGTTACAATTATTATAAAACCCAGGTCGGTTGTTTGTGTGTGTGTGTTCGTTTATATATGAGATCGGATTTCCTACATTTTTCAACCGATTTCAACAAAACTTACCTTTTTTTGGCAGATAGTGTTTCTTATTGTCTTGTACACTTTTTTCTTTATCTTACATTCAGAATGCTTTAAAAATTCCATTTACAAGAATTTTATTCAATCGGTAGACTCAAAACGATTGAAAACAATGTTTTTGTTTGAGTTTGGGTTTGACCAATTCGTAAAAGAAACAAAAAACAAAACAAAACAAAAAATAAAACTAATTAAGACATGCGTGTCCGTCAACCTTAAACAATAATCTTTGTCAATTTTATTTTTCAGTCTTTATGATGGTCAATACTTGATCTATCTCTTACTGTTACATCGCCGAGCAACGCCGGGCTCTACTGCTAGTTTTTACTAAATTTCACACCAAAATTAAGAAATGTCCTTTAAAATTTGTTCAAAATGCATCCATTATTTTTTGCCTTACGTCTCCAAAGGAATTCACACACAAAGAATAGTCTATTATTCTGCAATGAGTCCTGAACATAAACTTATTCTGCATTTTAACGTTCTGCCAGTGACTTTCGTTGTTTGTGTGTGAGCTAATGTCTCTGGGTCAACGTAATTCATACTGTGATTTAAAGTCAGATGAATATAATCGGGAATCATCCTTCAATGATGTATATATATATATATATATCATTTCCACCGATCCGACATAATCGGAGTCCCAGTTAAAATACCGTTTACTCTCTGTAAGAAGCGAACACCGCTCTCCTTATCGTTAAATTCTTAACTCCAGGAACTTCATGGCAAACTAAATTAATTCTAAATTATAATTTCAAAAGTGTGCCTAAAATTTAATAAAAAAGCAAACAAACTTTGATTTAAAATTTATAATTTCTTGGGGTGAATTAATATTTGCGATAAGTAACTTTACTTTATTTGTGGTGAATTAACAGAAAAGATCTGACAGATTATTCTATGACCTATCAGCCAATTCGTTTTTTGCATTAGGATGGTTGTCTTGATTTAGTATAAATTGACTCAAAGACTTTTAAGCAATAGTCGGAATGTGATCTGTAATTTCAAATTCCAAACTAGCTTTCAGCACTAATATGCAAAATACGTGTTTCAATTTCTTCTCATCGTCAGTTAAATCAAAACGTAGATTGGATTATCCAGCTTTTGATGGCTTCCAGATTAAGAGCAAAAGTTAATTCTGTATCCAAAGATGAGAAGAACCAAATGTTCTTCTATATTTTCAAAAAAATCATTGCGATTCAAATATTAAAGAAAATAAGGAAGCACAGAGTTATGATTTCCAACGTCGTTTAGAAAATTGGAATGAAAGAATCGAAACGTAAAGTTATTTTCGCCTTTGCTAATATAGATATTTAAAAGAAGTTTTAAATAGATATTTTAAGATATGGCGCTGTTTTACAGTGAAGAGGAACATTATTATGCTTATAATATTTAAAATAATGAGAAGATTCTGTCTATATTACTGAGATGAGGTATTATGATTACTTACAGTACATATTATTCGGAGTGTTATCATCATTGCTATATTCACAATGTTTCGACCGTTGTACGCTTCGGCCTTCTTCAGGTGATTCGAATTTCGAACCGAACCCTTTATTTCGTCCACAGGGGTAGATTATTCTAGTTCCACTTCCATACCTCATCCAGATGTCAAAGTTATTTCTCTTTAACTCAAGTCTCCACGATTTTGTTAAACAATTTGGGTCTAGTCATTGGATATAACAAATGTCACTGGGCCATCCTTGAGGACAATGTGTATGAATTTTGGGGGCTTATAAACCTAATATCTCAGAAAAGATTTTTTACCACTGTTCATATTGCAATGTTTCTGTAATTATTGCATTTTTACCAGAGCTTTTTTTTGTTGTTATTCATTGCTTTTCCCTAACACCCCTTAGCACTGGTTTCCATAATGTATTCATTTCTATGCTTGGTCAGCTCAAGAGATTTTTGTGGCATGGCATATTTTCTGATTACTTAAGTTTTCGTATTTTCCAGTGATGCTAAAGCCGAGATGCGAGGTCAAGACTAATAACATTGCAGATTTTGGATTTTATGAAGAATCTCTAAATACATAACGTAATAATTTCACCTTTTCCCCTCCATATGCTGTCAGTTACGCCTGCTTTTTCTATTTCCCCTTGTGTTACCGCTTTACAATGTTCTTGCAGTTTTACCTTAAGGGGCCAGCCAGTTTCCACTAAAGAGAAACAAATCCGCGTACAACAGCCGAAACGTTGTGAACATGGCAATGAAGATGACGATTACAGTCCGAATAATGTAAGCAATGAGAAGTTTAGAAGTCATTTTACAGGTGCATATAAAAGAGTAAATACTTTGTGTCGTGGAAGCGATACATTTTTTTATTTTGTATTTATTTACTGCTCATAAGATAAGCATACATTTCAAAAATAAGTCATCCGCATTTATCAAACTTAATGTTTTTCACAGACCACACAGTTACTACTATCTAATCCTTGGAAAAGATACGAGGACCGAAATTTCATCCATATCAGAAGTTCTGATCAATACGCAAATTTATTCTTGTGCAACAAAACAAATATTGCTCCGCACTGGTTACTCTTAAATTTATAATCACTATGATTAGTAATGGCCATCCAGAGGCTGCATAAAATGGTTTGAATAATTGTGTTTGTGTATATTCAAGACGAAACACGGCCAGTAACATTTACCGTATAAACATTTGGTCTGGAGTTTCTGTTATGTATTTAGAGATTCTTGATAAAATCCCAAAATCTGCAGTGTGATTGGTCCTGACCTCGCATCTCGACTTTAGTCACATTCCCGCTGCCATAAAGTTTGCTTTTCCTATAAATATTTTCATAGTAATTGTTCTGAGGAGCTTTCATCTTGCGTACCTATATTTCATGAATTCAGGCACAGTACTAGATTGGCGATTAGGTCTTATCATTTTACAGTTGTAATGGCTAGATGGCTCTATGTTAATTCTTCTCTCGCACTTCTCGATTTTGGAACTCTCATCCATCTTCTTGCTTTCAAGTTGTGTATGCAATGTTAATTGTTATCTTCTGTTATCCTAATTCTTATTATTTTATTGTTCTCTCGAATAAAGTTATTTTTTTCTCATACTTTCTCGCACTCAGTAACTCCTTTCGTCTTAGAGACTTCATTGCTTTGCTTGGGGTGAAATGATAAAAAAAACTCTGCAAATACGTCTGTCTTTTCGATTGAGAAGTTTTATCTCGTGAATAAAGTAGATATTAGAGAATGTTTATCAAATTGTTAAAATTCTTTTCAGATAATCTTTATCACTGGCCTTCCTGTTTTCTGTTTATTGTCAGGCTTCTGAGTTTTAACTGATTGTAAATTCTGGTGCCAGTTGTATGTGTGGGATTTTACAACATATCTGTGTGATAGATAAAGGCACCTTTTCATCAAGAAGTATAGCTACAAGATGAAAAAGAAGAACAACAAATCAAACAATGGACGACTCACAAAGATGACTGAGGAAAAGTAAAAGGAAGATTAGAAAATTGGAAGAAGAAGAGGAAGAGGAAGAAGAACGTTTTCGTTTTTTTTTGTTTTGTTTATTTTTTTATTTTATTAACGAACGTTCCTTATTAGTCATTAGTTTCCAACAAAGACGGACGAAATTTTGCATTTTTGTGTCAAATGTATCTAAACATGAATACACGCTTGAGTACACGTACATATATATATATATATATATATATATATATATATATATATATATATAAAAAGAGAGAGAGAGAGTTTTAAGGTGTGTATATATTTATGGTATTTTAAGGTGTGTATATATTTATGGGATAAAATGGTCAATATCAGAGACAGAGCGTATGTGAATATAAATATAATAGTGAACATTGAAGTCAACACACAGAGGCGAGAGGCTGTTTCATGCTGGACGCAATCGTCAGGCCGACGATTGCAGCATGAAACAGCCTGTCATCTCTGAGTGTCAATGTTTACTTTTATATTTATATATATATATATATATATATATATATAAAGAAGAAGAAGAAGAAGAAAATCAAGAAGAAGAAAATCAAGAGAACAAAAAGAAGACAGGAATTTATATATAATATATTTTAAGTATTTGGTAAATTAATCAATAGATATTTATTTTGCTGGTTTTGCAAGATTAACAATTTAATAAGGAAATTGCAAAGAAACAAAGGAAAACTCGTATCCGATAAAGATTTCTTTATTCGCTTCTCTACACTTCATCAAATAAAGGAAGATAATAAATCTCTATGTATAAAAGGCAGGATATATGTGTGTGTGTGTGTGTGTGTGTGTGTGTGTGTGTGTGTGTGTGTGTGTAACGAATGCACGGCCGCAATTTTCGACGGATTTGCACCAAAATTTACATGCACATGCTCCAACTTAGCGGGAAGGCCAAGACCGCTATTGCATTTCCCAACTCCCATCGATAGTTGAAATAATCGATATTTTCATGCTTCTACGGCAGTTTTCATGTAGTATGCGGCCAGAGTGTGAGCCTACAGATGGCTGCCACGAATAGGCAGGAAGATTCTATTGGCTAGCGTGAGAGCCAACAGCTGACTAACACGAATGTTAACTAGCATGCTAGCATGCAAAAAAAATCGATAACTGCATTCGTAACAAGTGGGAAAAATTTAAATCTGCATGGCACTTTACTCCAATTGGCCCATTCGCTTGCTTAAACTCAACGTTGATTCTGATCCCGTAGAACTGGGTTGGGTGTGAAAAAGTATTTGTTGTTAACATTCTTTTTTCATTCGGTTCTTCCAGTTACGAGTCCTTTTTTAAAGCTGATCTTTTTGTGTTCATTTTGTTTAGTTCTTTTTTCGTAACAGATTTAATGTTTAGAATAGAGCTTAGCAAAAATTCGCAGTGTGAGATAGGCAAGAAGTAAGGCATGTAGCAACATCAGCACGGCAAAGGGCACTCTTTTAAAGGCAAGAAAGGGCAAAAATATTTTAAGTCAAGTGATAGCGATTGCTGTATGAGTAGTACGATTTTTGAAGCACGGGCAACGCCGGGCCATTCTGCTAGTCTTTAATATAAATTCTAATAACCATTATATTGTAGTTGACAAATAATGAGAATTCTTTTTTTAATATTTTAGAGTTATAGGAGAGACAGACTTTCTATAATGCGCATGCAAGATATACACGAATAATAATGTACTAAAAATGACTTCATGCTAAATATTTGAAATACACCGTGAACATTGTCTCATGAGATAAATTACGCTATGGACAATGGCGATTTTTTAAGAGTAGCTCAGATGTAGCACAAGGCTAGAAGCAGTGGGAATCGAACTCACCATTCAGTCTTAATCGATCTAGCGAGATATACATGCTAACCATTGCACCATGTCGAAGTGTACCAGGCCCACGGATAATTTTTGTTAAGAAAACTCATCATAAAATAAAGTAACTATTACAGAAATATAATTTTGCAATAATCAAACAATTTAATGACTATACACTCAGTCAGTTATGTTCCATGCGTAATACGCACTTAGGCGATCATGTATTTTTCGATACATGACTGACGAACAGTAGGTTGCCATTTTCTTTCTGCGGTAGACCAGATGCTATCCATAGCTATAGAACCCGGTCTGTCCTGCTACTTACCCATAGTTGCGGGGAGAAGAAAACGATTCATACTTTTCTTAAGAGTATTAGCACGTAAGTGAATGTAATGGATTCGACTCAATTTCTGCTCTCTCTCTCTCTCTCTCTGATTCCTCAAACTGAGTCGTTATCCACTACTCCACCGAGCCTTTTTATATATCGAACAGCATTCTGTTTGTAAGTTTTATTTCATAAACAACGCTAGTCTATATTTCTTCATTGATTTAATTTCCAAAATGTCTGATTTTCGAAATAAACTCTGGAGAAGTGCCGGTGAATAAAGGATTTCCCAATAGTTTATCTGGTAACAATTTTAGAAATTCTGTAAGGAAATCTCTCTCATTAGATGAATTTCAGATAACATCACTTTAACAAATACAAGGAGAGATTTTAGTATTCAGGAAATGGAATACGTGAGTCGATCTAAGAAGAAGAATAATATTCGGAGGTTTGCAGAAGCAGAGCCAAAAAAAAAAATAAGAGGCAAAAGAAAGAGAGAAATGAGGAAAAGGTAAAACAGGAGAGTTAAAAGAAGAAATATTGAAAGAAGGAAGAGAAATAGAACAATAAAGACGACATTGACAACAACAGTAGGAAAAGACTGCTAGCAATGTTAAATATAGTATTAATTATTTAATGATGCAGCAACATAAAACAAAAGTGGTAATACCAAACTATAATGAAGAGAGGGGAACGTTTAGAAAAGTGATAAGTATAAATATGGTCAACCCAAAACTAAAACAAGAATTTTGCTCTGTTTTATTTTTTTATCAGATTTTGACGTGCCTTCGTTTGGTTTGGTTTGGTTTACGGCATATTAACGTCAATGGATTATTTAAGGAATTTTTTTTTTTTTTTTGCTGTTAATATTTTTTTTCAAAAATGTATTGCTGGTAAAAATATTTCCAAAAAAGTATTGCTGGTATTAAAACCTGTTTTTATACCTTCATAGTGTCTTGACCCCTTTTGTAGGATTAACTATTTACCTATAGCTGAGAGCCTGACAGGCGCTACCACCCCGGGTCAGGGTGGACCTGGGAACACCAGCAATTAAGAAATGGTTCTACGCTCCTGAAAACCTGATCAAAGGCCTTGCCGACGGATGTAATTTATCGTCTTACCCAGGATGCGGATGTAGTTTATCGTCATAACCAGAATGGGCCATCATTCGTCTTCCATGCTTCGTCTGGTTGTTATTAATTTGATTTGTTAGCAAGCAACAGATTTAATTAGAAGGAAAGTCGCTAATTAAATTTACATTTTGTTTTGAAGTTCACGTTTCAGACTTAAAGGTAAGAAGTAATGGCATCATCCGAATGAAGGTAATTATAAAATAATGCGAGAAATGAAGAAAAACAAAAATGAGAAAATACATTCATAACGTAATAAAAAAATATCCTTCGTTTCTTTTTCCTTCCGTGAGAAAAGAAGGCCTTTTTTACATATACATATTCACTATTTCATCAACCTAGTTGCTTTTTTCGTGTCATGATGCCTGGCAAATTGCAAACATAACCATGTTGCATTTGCCTATTCATTCTGATGAAGGCACGAATACATCTAAATAGCTTCAAGCGAGTGACCAGTGTCAAACACTTGAGTGTCATTACTTATGGCCATTAGCGTCCAGAAAAAGGCCCCGGGCTTCCATATTGGGATGGCATCTAATGAAAGAGTGAAATAAAAATGTAGTTTATATTTAATTTGAATAAAGTGTTTATTACATGTTTCATCTAATTTCACATATTTAAAATGTCTTTCTTTCTCACATTTCTCCGTACTAGACCCTATAAGCCCCCTATTTGAATCTAATAGCTATGCAAAGATTTGCCACCGGGCATCACATAACCCCTGCACGTTACCTCTTATACTTAGACAAGAAATGTATTCATTCACTCACACATGTGTGGGTATTCTGTATTTTTGTATACACAAGCCTCTTTATAGACAAACAATTTTTCACCGCATCAATATACTTAAAATCTTGAAACTCTAAGTTACATTAAGAATGTTTCTGTTAAATTCGTTTGCTTATTTTGGATGGTAGAAAGAAATCAAAGGAACATAAAGTTACTCATCATTGATTCAATGTTTAATCAAGAGCTTTTGAATGTCTCTCATATGTGCAGCCTTTTAGAATACAAATAGGATTTTTATGCAAAATTCAAGTTCATTAAAATTAGAATGTCTCTTAGAATATCACAATGAGACATCTAGACAACATTATTTTATGCAAGAAGTTAATGAAGGCTATCACTAAAGAAAGAATGAAAAATCGCAGTGATGTTCCTATGAAGACAGTTAAGGAACTACGAAAGTAGAAACGCGATAAAATCATCTAAAATCAAAGAGCCTTAAGGATTAATAAGTTATTGTCTTTTAATAAATTTATTATTTTATTTTTATTTTTAGAAACAATATTAACCAGGTGAGTAATTTTAGAAATATTTCATTGTTTTCTTTTCTGTGATTATTCGTATATCATCTAAAAAAAATTCATTCTTTTTCACTCCCAGTTGTCCCTGACGTCTTATTGGCATTATCACCTTTCTTGAGGTGAATTGATCAATATATATATATATATATATATATATATATATATATATATATATATATATTATTATATTATTTTTGTCTGTCGATATAATGAAAGTCAAAGACTTTGAATAGTTTTTTTTATTATGTTAACGTGTAAATAAAACACTAAATTAAAGATTCAAAAGCCTGGTAAACAGTTGGGTCAACATAAAGTCTGTGAGATTGCCCGGAGTGTCTGTCTCTTACAACAGATGAAGAGTATTGTTTTTGCCATGTGACAGAAGAAAAAAAATAGATCGACTTACACAGTCAGACAATTTAAACGGTGCCGATATAAATTAAGAAAAAATACAAATAAAAACATTAATCGTTCACCGCCTGAATGAAAAATTTTCTGCATAAACATAAATATCTTCGATGGACTTCGTACCCTTCCTGTTTTATTATGATGTCATGATTCGTAGAATTTTTAGCTCCAGACTCTCGTTATGTAAACGAGATTTAACGTGACTTTTTTTAAAATATTACGAATTTTAAAGAAATATACTCTTTTTTTATACCTTTATTAATTGAAGGAAAAAATTTAAATCTGCTTTCTTACAGGTTAAGTAAAGCTTACATTTTATGATAAGATTACTTACACAAACAATCAATTATTCAATACTAATTGACTATCTAGTCCAAATAATCAACGTATATATATATATATATATATATATATATATATGTGTGTGTGTGTGTGTGTGTGTGTGTGTGTGTGTGTGTTAGTAATGGCATGATAATATTATCCATTTCCTTATCAGGAATCTATCAGCATTCACTGACCGTGCAGCCTGTGCTACCTTTGGTTAAATGTTATAACAACAATTTCTCAAGAAAATACTTTTTCAAGGCCAGTAACTGATCTTGCTCTTTTCTGTATTCATGACAGTTTCCATACAAGATATTTTTGAAGATGTGTGAAACGTTAACATATTAATTGTTCCATTATTTTCTCTTCCAATTACATGTGCTATCCATTTTAGTTATCGCTTTTGTTGTCTATCCTCAAGTGATGTGGTTTCCTTAATTTAGTACAGTTTCTCCTTTATGATTATGTAGCTCGAGTCTACAAGTTTCGAAGAAGTATGGTCCTCACTAAGTGTTATAATCTTCATTCGCTAGATGGCATTTTAACCAATGATCTGAGAAAGAAACAGCTTATACATTTCTGAACGCATTTGATGTCATGCGTGACATCCATATGAAAGTCTCGGTCTAACAAATCTGTTTAATAAAATGACTCAAGATTTTAGGTTAATGTCTTGGCCTTTATCATTTTACGTTGTTGGGTGAAACTAAAACTAAAACAACCTATTCAATTTCCTTATCTGATATCCTAAATTAGTTATAACTGTTGCATACACTGAGGAATTTGAAATGTTTAGTATTTACTAATTCCACATGCTAAATTTATATGAGGGATTCAAGGTCAGATATATCATTGCTTTCATTCCAATTCTAGATTATAGCTTCTATTTTGAAAATTTTATCTTGAGTCCTATTTTAAGGAACATTGGATAAAGGATATTGATTTTTTTTTTTGTTCAAGATCAGGCTATTCCCAAATATGTATACCGATTCTGTCGGCAGAGGCCCACTCATCATCAGTACTTTGTTATCATCAGTACTTTGCTATCATCAGTACTTTTGCATAAGAACGCTGTTTTTTGTTAGTATATTCCTTTGGGATATAGCATGGAATCCTTGAATTCTCATGGCCCATCTCGCAATATATGTACTTGTATATGCGCAAGACATAGTCTAGGATAAGATTAATAAATTGACGTTTTCATTTCAACCTTCTCCACCTGATTCTACATTTTTCTATTAGTGTCCTCGTAAGACATGTACAATTTTATTAAATGATATAGTTCGTCTATCAGATTAAAATATTCAGTTCAGACAGTGTATGGA
>CAHIKZ030002079.1:1410000-1412500 GCA_903632075.3 Acanthosepion pharaonis | reverse complement strand
ATATATATATTGCTTAGACAAAATATATACACAAAGATAAATATGTTATTTTGCTTGTTTTTGTGTGTGTGTGCATGCGCGCTATGCAACAATGCAGTGATTTGAACAGCGTGTGTAAACCGGATACATCACAGACTTGTGGTGACAAAAAACTAAGTAAAGAGGATGTGAAATCTAGGGGCTTTTATAAATAGTATTGTCCTGTGACCAATCAAATTCTCCGAAAATTTTGTTACCACATGGTGTGCGTGCGGATGTGAGTGTCTTTGCACCCCCACGCGTGTATGTGTGTGTGTGTGGGGGGGTGGTGTGTGTGTGTGTGTGTGTGTGTGTGTGTGTGTGTGTGTGTGTGTGTGAAGGTTCCTAGCAAAAATAATGTGCCTGGCCACATCAAAAATATTGTACCACACCAGCACAAAAAATACTGTGCGAGACCACACCAAAAAGACTGTATCTTTCTTGCGTTCTTTCAGGTTCGTTTACACTAAACTTACTCGATTCATATTACGTCAACGTGAACTATTTTAAACTGTCAGCATTGTAAATAATATCAGGAGGTAGGCAATAATCTCTATCCCACACGGACAGCACATGTTTCTTGCAAATGACTGAGACTATTTAACGTTCATTTTGAAACAAAACGAATAGGAAAAAACATAAACCTTTGAATGTTTATGGAATATTTATTATGCGTATTTCAAAAATTGCATAAAATTGATGCATTCTTTTGAGTAGGGTCCTGTTCCCCTTAACCTTTACGCATTACGCCTCAGGGGACTATTTTAAATTTTCAACTTTCTAAAGAATATATATATATATATATATGCACACACATACACACATATCTATACACACACACACACACACACACATATATATATATATATTCTTGCTTCGCATATGTAAGTAATGCTGGTGCATATTACAACAATAAATCATGCATGAGCCGTAGATAAAAAGAAAATGGTCCACCTCTTTTTTTTTCTTGTTCGCCATTTTCTGGCATGCGCTTCGTTGCTTCTGAAGTTCATAAAAGAAGTCTCCTTCCCTTGAATATCAAAAAATGTTTTCTTTAAACAACGGGAAATGTCGACTGGTACGTATTGCCATGACAATGATCCTGTTGCCGCTCCAATGAGTTCCGATGGGACGAAAACGATGCCGGAGTTGGTGACTTTGCTGAATGATTCCTTCAGTGTGTTAGCTGTTTGCTAAGATTGGTGAGGAGGGTTTTCCTTGATTCATATAACAGATTTTACAAGCACATAAAGATATATGCGTGATGAGACACTTAATATAGTTTTGAAAATCAATTAACATTTCTCTGTAAGAAATATCATATATAATTATTGGGCTTAACATTGTATTGCAAAGAGATGTCCAAAATTTTCGATACGAAAGCGGCATTATATATTTTACGTGTTTTCGCAGACAAAAGAAATGTCAGATTTAAAAAGGATCAAATAAAATTTAATAATTTATGTATTTTATTTGGGTATTTTGACTTCAAGCTTCAAGAGAAATAACGATAAAATAGACACAGCCCGTGGAATTAATGACTAAATAGCTAATAATAATTAACGGCGAAGCGGTCATGGATATTTATTTAATTTAACGCTGAGACATCGTAACAAGTGGGTGACTCCCAGTGAGGATGGATGGGTGGATGGATGGATCTATCTATCTATCTATCTATCTATCTATCTATCTATCTATCTATCTATCTATCTATCTATCTATCCCTGTCTCATTATCTCGGTCACTTCTCTATTTATCCATGTAACACGATCTGTTTTCTATCTATCTGTCTATTCAATTATTTATCTCTATCAGTTCACTATGTATGTATATATGTATGTACCTATCTAACTATATATATATAAATCTTTTTTATTCACTATATATATATATATATATATATATATATATATATATATATATATATATATATATATATATATATATATATCTTGATCTGTTTATCTATTCATCTATATATATCTATCTCGGATATGTCATCTATCTATCTACCTCCATCTCTTATCTATCTTGATCTGTTCTCTATCTATATATCTATATATCTATATATATATATATATATATATATATATATATATATCTGTATATATATATATATATATATATATGTATGTATGTATGTATATATTGATCTATCTGTTTATTCAATATCTATCTATATAGCTATCTCGATCTGTTATCTATATATCTATCTATATCTATTTAATATCTATCCATATACTCATCTCAATCTGTTCTCTATCTACCTATCTAGCCATGTCAATGTGTTCTCTGTCTATCTATCCATCTCGATCTGTTCACTATCAATCAAGATTAGTTCTGTGTCTGTCTATCTCAATCAGTTCTCTATATAACTATCTCGATCTGTTATCTATATATCTACTTATATATCTATCTTGATATTAAGTTTAAAAGGGTTCAGTATCAGGGATCATAGATAGATGATATGTAAATATAAAAT
>CAHIKZ030002079.1:1405000-1407500 GCA_903632075.3 Acanthosepion pharaonis | reverse complement strand
TATATATATATATATATATATATATACTGAAATACAAAGTTGTTTGAAACAAAGTTGTATGACTAAATTATATAGATTTTATACAATGTAACTTGTAACAACAATACTACTATTTCTAATAATAATGATCATATATATAAATGCATATATATAGACATATATAGAGTGTATCCATAAAGTTCATGTGCACTTTAAAAAATTTCTAACTTTATTTGTATTTAAGATAGAAATATATTGTAAAAAGGATTACAAAGACGTAAATCTAACCTTTTTAAGGTTTTATTGAAATTTTATTTATGTTTCCACATATTCTCCATCAATAGAAAGGATAATACGATTTTGCAGTTCACGGAAAATATTTGCCAACTGATTTACAGTAATGCCTGAAATTACATTAGTTATTTTAACTAACTTTAAAATTAGGTTCATTAAACTTTACAACTTTTTTTACAGATTATGTCTGTCGCAAATACAAATAAAATTATAATTTTTAAAGTGCACATGAACTTTATGGACACCATGTATATATATATATATATATATATATATATATATATATATATATATATATATATATATATATATGAAGAAATATAGTCTTAAGGTGTGCTATATTTATGTGATAAAGTGCTCAATATCAGAGATAGAGCTTGTGAAAATATAAAAGTGAACATAGAAGTCAACACGTAGAGGTGACAGTCTGTTTCATGCTATATGCAATCGTCAGGCCATATATATATATATATATATATGTGTGTGTGTGTGTGTGTGTGTGTGTGTGTGTGTGTGTGTGTATATATATGTATGAATATATTATATTAATTTTTATACAATGTATATCTTAATAGGTTAAATTTCTTTGATAACTTTCTTTAAAATATTCTAGAAAATATCATTTTATCATCTTTTTGTATATATATATATATATATATATATATATATATACGCAGAATTATATATATGTTGAATATATTTGTATACTGAATATATATGCATATATAGAGAGAGAATACAGGGTGCTAGGGGTAAATTGTTGCCCATCTATATTTTTAATTTCGTGCATGCGCGTTGTTTGTTTTTTAATTCTATTCGCCTGCGCAGTTTCAGTTCAGCATCGTCTGTGGGAAAAAGTGCACTATGACGCAATTTAGTCCGTCCGAAATTTGGAAACGTCATACTGTACTGTTTGGCATTCACTTCGGAAGCTCAGATACGAACATTTCAGAGTTTTGGGGTGTCAATCTGAGAAGATTGCAGAAGATTCGGAAGGATCTGGGTGAGTCTAATAGTGATTTCGAATGTACGGCAGCTCAGAAAACTAACTCTGATCAATCTCTTAAGAAAAGAACTCCCGAATATGTTGATGGGTGCCTCAGACTAAACACGCAGGCTTACATCAATTGCCTTGAGGAGATAATTCTGCCCTGGATCAAGAGACATTATGTCTGGCAACTGTACTCTTCATCATGTCACACAAGCAGGAGTAACCAGTCATGGCTATCAGAAAATTTATGCGGCTATATCACCTCTTAGCGCTGGCCAGCTAACTCCACAGGCTGCAACTACACTGATATTTATGTATGTGGCGGAGTTGAGCTAGAGACCAACAAAACTCCTCGTAACACCAGAAATGAACTGAAGGCAAGGATTATGACAGCATACACCAACTTTATATATGTGCTCTACTTTTGTATTGAGCACTTTTAAGTTAGTTGAGTAATCGTATCGGTTTTTTTTTTCTTTGGGCTTTAGACCTGTATGCTGACCGATTATTTTCGACAGACGTTCATGTTCATAGCTCTCTCTTTTTTTAAAAACTTTTTTCCGTCCAGACTGATTTGACAATTAGCAAATCAAAAACCGAAGTTTTCCGGAGATGAGTGTATATATATATATATATATATATATATATATATATATATATATATATATATATATATAAGGTATGCTATCTTTTTGGGATAAAGTCCACAATATCAGATACAACGTATGTAAATATAAAAGTGAATATTAAAATTCATCACGCAGAGGTGATAGACTGTTTCATGCTAAAATGCAATCATCAGAGCAATATATATATATATATATATATATATATATATATATATATATATATATATATATATATATATATATATTAGATAAATTTCCAGAAAAGGAAAAAGGAAGAAATATATAAATTTACCATAAAAAGAAAAGAAAGAAATCCACAGGTTAAAGCAAAAAAAAAAGAAGTGGACAAGAAATCAATAGACGTAAAAAGAAAGAAGACATATAGAAAGATGTAATAAAAGAAAGAGATAAGAAATCTTCCCTTCTCCGAAGAAAAGGAAAAGAAAAGGAAAGTAATATATCAAAAATTACAATTGGAAAGAAAAAGAAAAAAAAAAGGAAAAAAGAAGGGAAAACAGATTTTATTGGTGATATTAACATTGAGAGGGGTGTGAGAGATAAAGTATTCAAAATTTAACCTGGAATGATGGCAACTAAATAATCTTTT
>CAHIKZ030002079.1:1380000-1400000 GCA_903632075.3 Acanthosepion pharaonis | reverse complement strand
ACGCAGACAGACAGACAGACTGGATATATAGAATTATTGCATTCACTGACAAGATGGCGTTCAAAATTATCAAAATATTATATTTGTGTTTGTATTATATCCGATTCTAAAATGTGTGCATATTCATATATACTCATATATACATGTGTGTGTTTATATATATATATAATATAAAATGCAGGTAAATCGTTAACGGAATGATATATTCATAGAAACAACTTGTATATTTGTAAATTAATTCCCTGTCCGTCATGTTCATGCGTTTAATGCAAATACATTTGATTAAATCAAAATATCATATATTCATAAAAGCAGCAAATCGTATGAAATATATATTCACAACTTTCCGGTTACAAATACATTTGATTAAATCATTCATATATACATAAACTCGCATATGTGGTTATTGAAATAATTGTACAAGTTAATTATGCATTTCATGCAATCTTTAACAACAACAACAATAATAACAATAATAATAATAATAAGTTGGCTCATCCCAACCAGATTAGAAGACCACTTCCGGTCGTAGTAAAAGGAAGATAAATTATAACAGTTGATTCGATGTTCCGTTGAACTAAAGAGTAAATATGAGGGACAACAGTAGAATAGATATGTATTTTTGTAGATTTTGAATGTGACTGTCGTACCTTTTGTTATCGGAATACTATGAACAAGACTAAAGCAACGTTAATTTATAGAACAGATTCAACTATCCCGACGACAATATTTCTGAAAAAAGTTGTAATACTAATAATAAACCTAGAGGAGCGAAGAAAATTGCTGACCATTAATCTGTAATGTAGGCAAAAAGTTACTACTGGTGTAAACAAGCAATGAATGAACAAGAACAATAATAGTGGAACTTATTTTTATTATTATCATTATATTTCGATTTCTACTGTAGTCGTTATAGAAATTAGAAATTCGCGGACTAATTGAAACTGTCGATGCAATAGAGTCTGCAGTGATGTTAATAAAGCTTCAAGCGATTTGTGGAGATTTGTTGTCACTAAATGTCTAGCGATAATCACTCGACGTGTAAAGAAAGAAAGAACATTGGAAATCCGAGGAAGATTTGAAACCGTCCTTATAGATTACTGAAATTGACAAAAACTGTGAGAAACTGGCAAAGTGAGAGAATTGTTGTCAAATGATCTCCAGATTCAGCTCACATGAAACCTCAACGAATCCAAGAAATAAATAAATTCTCTTCTCTTCGTTTCTCTTCCCGCTCATTATTCTGTTCCTAATTCTTCCACACCAAGTAAATCCTTGTGTCTTAGTGGCTTTACTGTCTTGCATGGGGTGAAACTGATTTAAAAAAAAAAGATCTATTCCCATGCCAATCAACTGAACAACTGGGATTCCAGTTCTTAGATCTGTATAAAAATAATAGGAGATACTTATTGGCTGAAGATAACAATCTTTATAAGACCTATATTTCCATATGGGATATAGAAAGGCCAACAAATGAAATTTATAAAATTCATGAAAACATGTTTATAATTTCTTGAAATAAAGCGTATATCACATTCTATTAGTGGATAAAGATGTTTTAATTATCTTTCTATATCTCTGAGATAAGGTATTGTTTACTTGCATTATTTACATTATTCTGTTTGTTACCTCATCTTCATTGCCATATTCAGAACGTTTCGGCCTTTGTACGCTCCTGACTTCTTCAGGACATATGGCCCAATGGATAACGGCGTTGGTTATATGCAGTGTCTAGACCCAAAGTGCTGTGATTTCAATACCAAGCCACAACAGTTGTGAACCAAAACTTGGAGAGTTGAGTTAAATGGAAATAACTGAAACATCCGGAAGAGCCATGGCACGTGGAACTTGAACAATCTACCCCGGTGGACGAAATAAAGGGTTCAGTTCGAAATTCTAAACACCTGAAGAAGGCCGGAGCATACAACGGCCGAAACTTTGTGAATATGGTAGTGAAGATGAGGATAACAGTCCGAATAATGTGAATAATGTAAGTAATGTCATAAATATATAAAAATTATATCAGTGTTTCCAGAATAAAATCATTGTTAAGCAACGGATATTGGGAATGTTTTGAGAATATACTTATATTTATACAGAAAATATATTCCGTGAATTAGAGCTACTAATAAGAGACCTTTCTAAATATACTGACAGAAAATCATTTCGTGTATATTATGTTTTATTTTGCAAACGATTTGTGTATCATAAAGATATATTCGTAAATCTAGAAGATATATAATGCAGATATATATATATATATATATATATATATATATATATATATATATATATATATATATATATATATATAATTAATGCAATAACACAAAAATATGAATAAATTATTATATTTTTAAAATTTTACATAACTCTTGGCATTTTATAACTTTTTTTTATCAAATATTCATTCATGAAATTTGGACACTTCGTTGTGGTATAATGGTTAACAAGCTTGTCTTGCTAGATTCATTACGACTTGGTAGCGATCCTCACCATAACTCTACACCTTCGGCCTTGTGCCACATCTAAGCTATGTTTAGAATATCATTTAGGGCACCTCGACATGGAGAATTGGTTAGCAAGCTTGTCCCGCTAGAACTACAATTGAGTAGTGAGTTCGATTCTTACTAGGTGCCGCATACTCTTGAACTATATTTACTGTTTCTTTTGCATGAATATTGTTCTTCTTTTTAATATAACTCTCCTTTATAGAGCAACAATAAATTTTACTATTTGGTGAACAGAAGCTTAGGGTCATACCATTGATGTGGTGTCTTGGAAGATAATTTCGCTAATAGTCAACTTGAACTAATGGGGTGGAGCATTGCTTTGCAGGAATTATATCATTAGCATGAAATTCTCTGAAGATTCTTTGTAGTTACATGTACCACTTACAAATGATCTTGTCCAAAAACGTTCAGTAAAAATATGCATTTATTTTTATGCAAATATCAACGTTGAAAGGACTTTGTTTTCACTGCTTAAAATACTATTCCTGAAAATTGATGCACTACCAACTTGTGATCTCCTAAGTTTTGCTGGTAGAATATTTCCATGAAGAACTCAGCATCAGGTCCGTCAATGTATTCCGACATTTAACACTAAAAACTTTACGAGCATAACCAAACATTTGCTTCACTTTTGGGATATTTACTTCAAAGTGGCAGTTCGGTTGCTTTCATATTTTAGCCGGTGTACGTAATATTCTGTATATATTCTTTCTGTTTACATTCATAAAACCAATTTCCTTCTCGCCAGTGAATCCACAGTTGCTTAATAAAGTTGTCATTTTTCTTGGATCTCTTTTTCTTTCATCCATAAATCCATTTTTCTTGTTCTTATCATGTTGATTTTTTTTTCATTTTTAAAATATTTCTTTGGTCCCGTTCATCTATTTCTCAATTTTCAAATGTGTGCACCTAAAATTTCATTCTGTTTTGAGTTTTTGTTTACTTACGGCCCTTGGAAATCTTAGTATATCAAAAATAAAAAAATATATATACATTAACAAGTATAGTATTATATATACGGACTTTCAATACGTTGAACAACAATATAGATAGAAAATAAAATCTCACACCATAAATGTTTCAAGAAGCAAGGTATATGATCAGATGAAGTTCACATGGTATATTTTTCATATATATGACTCTCCGGTCGAATTTGACGTATGACGGTCAAGCAGATCAGATCTAGGAACCGACAGACGGCAACAGCATATGTGATTTGATTAGAGTAGTGAAGTTTTTGTGCAGAACCAAAATGGATGAATGCAGAAACTTGGTGCACTACGTGCTACAAGATCTCAGCAGGTTTTGAATTCAAAGTTGTCCTTATCCTAGACCAGTTGCCATCCAAGGCTATAGAACCCAGTCTGTCCTTTTATTTACCCATAGCCTTAGGGAGAAGAGGTTACAGTTACATAGCTTTCCCAAGGGTATTAGCACGTAAGCGAATGTAAGGAATACAAAGTTGTTTCCCATTTCTTCAATCCAAGCCACCAGGCCTCCATATGTCATATATATATATATATATATATATATATATATATATATATATATATATATATATATATATATATATATATATATATATGTATGTATGAAATACCTCGAAGCGGTTTAATCGTTAGCAAGTTTGTCTCCTTCTAGATCAATGACGACTGTGTAGTTCGATCCTCACTGGTGACTCCAACTTTTGGCCGTTGCCACATCTAAGCTACGCTATATAAAATCACTATATATATATATATATATATATATATATATATATATATATACTACTCAGTCGTAATTGATCTAGCGAGACAAGCCTGCTAACCATTAAACCGCGTTGAGGTGCCCCTATATATATATATATATATATATATATATATATATATATATATATATATATATATATATATATATATGTTGTCTGATAGAATTATAAACACTTGTAAAATTAAATCTTTTTATATTTGAATCAATTTTGTCTTCATCTCCATAGTTCCCTTCTTTCTACATCTTTAATAAATTTCTATTTGAATTTCCGAGAGAAATAAGACTACTTATTATATACAGGGAGGTTTTCAACTTACGACAGATTTCCCTTCCTACGATGCTTCGTAACGCGATTTTCCGTGTAAGTCGTAACGTACATGCGTTTGTCCATGAATAAGTACTTATATCATTCACCTACGTTAGCACAATAATAATTTATGACATAACAACACATTTCTATAAATTACGTTAACTTTCTTTTGCCATGCTGTCTGAGTCGTATGTACGAGGCAAACGACATAAGTGGAAACAAGGTTAATGGAGATTATGTTGTAACCACAAATCGTTGTAGCTCGCGACAGTTGCAACCCAGGGACTTACTTTCTATTCCGTTTGGTTATTATAGTCCCAACGATTCGCCTGTTAAACGTCCCGGTCTTCTTTTGACGGTTGTTGCATTAACATAGAATGTAATGTTACTAACAAATTAACATAGTCTAATACAAAGTATCCCCTAGAATTAATTAAAATTCTAAATAGGACAGAAAGATGGTCTGACAGAAAAAACAACTGAAACTATAACAGTGAAGATGAGAACAGTTCACAGATATCATTGTATAATAATGTGCTAAGTAATTCATAAAAATAAGAGCATGAATGTATTTAAGAAAATATCTGAGTTGTAATACGATATATGCATGAAACCATACGCCCATGCGCAGGAAAATATACTTGAAGCGATAGATAGATAGATAGATAGATAGATAGATAGATATAAAAAGACAAAGATAGATATGAATAGAATGAGATAGATAGATAGATAGATAGATAGATAGATAGATAAAAAGACAAAGATAGATATGAATAGAATGAGATAGATAGATAGATAGATAGATAGATAGATAGATAGATAGATAGATAGTGTTTAAACGTGTCTTATAACAGCGAGATGTAACGTGAGTCTTTCTGATAGTCATGTAGTGTTATGTCCAATATAATTATTCATGAATTTGGCTTGCTCAGGAACGCAGTTCCTTAATAGACATATAAATTCAATTGGGCATAGCACTACATGCCTATCAAGATGACTCATCTTACATCTCTCTGACCGTAGCTCAATTAGAACCCATTTAATAATAAACAGAAACCCTACTTAATGGCTAATAAAATAACCGAAAGTGCTCGGATATATAGTATATTTGTCCGGTTTTTACACAATTTATGTCCAGAAAGAAAAATACATTGAATAAAAAGCTTAATCGCAGTAACGTGTCGATTGTTTTTAATGATTTTTTTTTTAAAAGACAGAATAATTGGTATTTTCGATTATGTTTTATCATACTTAAAAATACCAATTTTCTGTTTTTTACTCTGTTTTCTTTCAATCTCTGATGAAGCTTTAATAAAAGTGAAACATGTCAGATTGATATACATTTCTTATTTGTTCTTTATTTTATCATCCTCTCGGATTCCGATTCATATTTGATTTGCATTTGATCTTTAACTGAGATGGGGTATTGCAATGAGAATTGTCTTTTGCGCTTTCAGACAATTTCTTAAACATTTCAAGGTTTTCTTTTTTTCATATTTTTTATTGTTTGAGTTCTCAGTTGTGTTGATGTAGTAGCGTTTCTATGGTATGCAAGAAGAAATGTAGTCGTGATTCTATTGTTGGGGTCACTTTTAAATGACCGCCAACACGTTAGCTTCGTTGTCAAAGGAAGTAAAACGTTGATCATTGGCATGTATCGTTTTTAAACCCTGTTTATAACGTAAACCTTTGTAAAAATATTTCTGTCGATTAACGTAAAACCGCAACCTACATAAACACTATAAGTAAATGTATATGTGCACACAGACACAGACGCAGGCACACATACATACGCACAAACACACACATGTGCACACACACTGACACACACACATATATGTATACACACACACATATATGTATACACACACAGAGAGACACCCCACACACACGTGTGTGTGTGTGTGTGTGTGTTGAGGCATGTGTTTTTAAAGATTAAAGAACTTTTCCGTTTAATAACCATTTTTTTTCTGTTTTTCTTGCTTTCGAGCATGTTTTTTTTTTAATATTTGAGTCTAAGTTGGTGAAATATCACTTTCGGTTGTCGTCAACCTTCATCATGGCTGTATGCTTTAGTTTAAAGTAAGTTATTGATTCTTTTTTATTTTGTAGATACTATTTGGGGTATTTAGGCAGTGTTGTTGGATTAGTTCATTAGAAATTCGGAGGGGTTTGGCGGATTAGTTATATACATACATACATACACACACACACACACACATATATATATATATATATATATATATATATATATATATATATATATATATTATATTCATGGAGACCTACCGACACTTCTCGTAACATACTTGTTGACAACACTAATATAATAGCATCATCTCCATACAAAAAAATGCTAACAATAATGGAAGACTTATTAATATAAACAAACAAACCAACACGTAATAATATTAACTTTGAACATGGACATAATATCTTGAACGTGTTTTGAAAAATGAAAACATTTTATAAAACATACATACAACAAACTATTTCTTATTTTAACAGTTAAAATATAATCCTTAAAAATGGCTAAATGTATAGCCGAAAGCGCTCGGATAAAAAGAACATCCGGACAGTTAATTTATCATCCGGAAAGAAAAATCCATAGGCGACAGGCTGTTTCATGCTAGACGCAATCGTCATGAAACAGGCTGTCGCCTCTGAGTATTGACTTAATGTTCACTTATATATATATATATATATATATATATATATATATATATATATATATATATATATATATATATATAAGCATTTAACGTAAGCCATACCTGTCTCTGTTTTTTAGCTATAGCAATAGAGAATCAGGTATGGAAAATTAACAGAATAGCCAAAATGCAAAGAGGCTTGCATGTGTTAAAGGAACAACTTAATTACATGCACATTAGATAAGTAAAATAGATGAAAAACAATATAGATATTCGGATTCCAAGTTAGGTTAACTGCCATATTGACGTAGATAACATATGGCCATCCGATGTTCATGAAATCGGAGATGTTTTTTTCTACAACTATTATGTCTCAATTTTTAACCCTTTTCATTTACGTATTTCTCAATTTGACCAATAGTTCATCTCTGTCTTCATATTACATTTCCCCATTTATATTATGTCTCTCTTTTTCACTCAATTTTTTTTTTCTTTTTTTTCTTTTCCATTCTCTTTATTGCTATCATGTTTTGGTAACATTCAATCTCAAAGAACAATACAATGGCCATCTCAGTATTGTTTTATTTTCTCTTTTCCTATTTATGAAATGAATTTTTCTACAAACGCATGTTATATAACTGATTATAAAACAATAATAATAATAATAATAATAATAATAGCTCTCTCTTTTCCATATTGCTAGAGATTGAAGTTCGTATCGCAGAACAGGATTTTGAAAGCTGATTTTTAATGCTCACAGGAAATAAAATTCTGTTGATAAGAAGATTGACTTAACACAATTTGTCCGTTCATATTTCTCTCGATCTTGGATTATCTAGCTAGCTAGCTAGCTAGCTAGCTAGGTAGATAGATGTGAACATACTGAGATAGATAGATAGATAGATAGATAGATAGATAGATAGATAGATAGATAGATAGATAGATAGATGTGAACAGATAGATAGATAGATAGATAGATAGATAGATAGATAGATAGATAGATGTGAACATACTGAGATAGATAGATAGATAGATAGATAGATAGATAGATAGATAGATAGATAGATAGATAGATAGACACGTACCTATAAATAGATAGATAGATATCTATCTTTCTTTCTAGATAGAAAGAAAGAATCGAATGGAGACAGACACACTGAGATAGATAGATAGATAGATAGATAGATAGATAGATAGATAGATAGATAGATAGATAGATAGATAGATAGATAGACTCAGATGAAGCTATCGATATTTTATCTATGTGTGCGTGTTCAAATCTGTTTAATAAAATACATGAGTGTACAAGTTTCATGAAAATGCTTCATCCATCTTAGAGCAGGCGTGTAGACTGAAAAACACACGAAAATTCCGATATAAATAAAAAAAATAAGTTGTTTTTATCATCATTTTCATGTACAGTTCTCGTTATGTATTTTGACTGTGAAAGTACGTTTATCCACATATATGGAGATATAAAAAATCATGCTCTCTCTCTCTCTCTCTCTCACACACACACACACACACACAAGAGAGAGAGAGAGAGAGAGAACACCTACACATACATTATTTTTATCTGATCAGTGACTCATTTTGTCTGGTCTTGTGGTTGAGATAGTTGTGTATCAATGAAATGAATGTGAGCACTCACGTAAAAACCAAACGTTCGAAAGTAGTCAGAAGTTTGATTTTCATTCTTTCCAATTAATGGAGGATTTGTTTGCGTGGAAAATATTTTTTTAGACCTAAAGATATTGAAAATGAACCGGAGCTCATTCCCTTGTTCGCGGGCGCACATCGTCATTCAGGTACGAATCGCATACCTTTTGGCCTCTTCTACCGTTTGCGCTCATGTGAGACCAATTTTTCTTTTCCCACTCCCAAAGAACGCACCTTTTATATTTCTTTCTTTTAAATCGATTAGCCTAAAATTACTACTCGACGTCACAAAAGTGAAACGGAGGTGGGAGGGTATGGTGTAAAGAAACAATAAGAGAAGGGAGCAGAGTGTAAAAGAAATAAAAAATCATTCATCTACAAATTCGTTCTGTCATTTTCTTCGTTGTTCCCCTCCCCCACTCGCATGTAAGCAAGAATAAACGATGGGAAAGCTTTATGTTGATCAGGTAGACATTCAAGAAATAAATGCCACTCTTTGAATGCCAATGAAACAGACGGATAAAATAGTGAACTACAATTAAGACTTGAATCATTATGAATTAACAGCAAAAACCCAATATGGAATTATAAATACAACCTTATTGCTACTACTACTACTAATACTACTACTACTAATAATAATAATAACTAAAAATTCCTGTGAAAATCTCACTGTTTTCCTATTTTAATTTTCTGATGAATTCTTAAGTTAATGACTGAATAAACTCCTTGCGAGTTGCAATATTATAAAATAACTGTGGAAATTACCCGATTGCAAATATTTGAGCTTGACAGCTTTAACATAATATTGCATTGACAATCATAATTATGAATGTTGATCATTATTTAATAAGCAGAGAGGTTACAAATGAAATGATTAAAAATTGACAAGTTTTTCCATTTTGCTTAAGCAGATGCTAAACACATGAGAGCATTATGACCTGCTTTATGTTTCCTGTCTTTCATTTTCTCGCGGAAATCAATACAACGTCTTTAATATGTCGTTTCCGGCAAATCACAATAGTAGGTTATTTATGAGGACAGAAGGGTGTAACGTGCCCGCTAAGAAACCAAGGAATAATAATAATAATAATAATAATAATAATAGTAGTAGTAGTAAATGTTGTATTAATTATAACGGTTATAATATCCGGAATATTGAATAATAATAACAATAATAATAATAATAATAATAATAATAATAATAATAATAAGAAGAAGAAGAAGAAGAAGAAGAAGAAGAAGAAGAACAACAACAACAACAACAACAACAACAACAGTTACAACGACAGACTCGATAAATTCTGATGAAGAAAAGCATTGCAACTACTCAGACTGCCGCATCATAGAAATCGAGAATTATGTTCTAATGAGGATAGAAAATTTTAAGGAAAAACTGCTGCAGAAGTTGAGATTTTGAAATCCAAACAGATCAACGATTGCAAGCCAAGAGATTAGGTTAGGCCACTGAAAACAAAGATAAAATAAATTGTCTCAACTTATCTTTCTCCAAAATGCCACAACATGAAATTAAAATAGGATGAAAGGCTAAATGTCGGCATCTTACTAGGTATTTAAAAATGAATATGAAATATGAAGCTGATTGTCGTATTCATGATTATTTGTGCACATGGAACGATTTGGAAGACACAGCAAAACAATTCAAAGATCATGAAAGAACGGACAGCATTAAAAAAAAAAGGGATTATAGAATTCAGTAAGAATTTGGGTGTATTTAAGTGATTGCTGTAACTTGATTCCGAGTGAAAGACGCCAAATATTATGGATACATCACGACAAAATTATTTATTCTGCAGCAATGCCTGTGCAACATACACACACACACACTACGCACGCACACGCACACACACACACACACACATATATATGTGTATATATATATGTGTGTATATATATGTGTGTGTGTGTGTATATGTGTGTGTGTGTGTATATATATATATGTGTGTGTGTATATATATATATATGTGTGTGTGTGTGTGTGTATGTGGTGTGTGTGTGTGTGTGTGGTGTGTGTGTGTAGTGTGTGTGTGTGTGTTTATGTGTGTTTAGACAGCAAATTCTCTTTTAGGCATGTCTGATTGAATATATTTGTTATATATATCAGGAAATGTGCGTTTGCCTTGATAAAATCTCCCAAATGACGAAACGCTTCGGCTAAGATAATTTTTTCCTTTAGTTTTTATTATTGATATTGTACTTTTACAAACATTCTCTATTTTTAGAATTTGAGTACACAATGTAAAAGAAATAAAGAAATATAAAAAGAATGTATATATATATATATGCACATTATTAAAATTAATTGATTTAAAATATGGTTATTTTTTCCAATTCCAACCATGTTTCAAAAATAAATAAAAAATTTTATTTTTGCAAATAAATTAAAAACATTAGTTCTATTTCATATATATATAAGAACACATTTTATATCTTACTGTTATATAATTTATAATATATACATTATATATTTATATATATAATGATAAAATATAATTTTAAGGAATGCTATATTTATGCGTTAAATATCAGGGATAAAGAGTATGTAAATATAAAAGTGGATGTTGAGGACAACACCCAGCGTCGACAATGCGTTTCGTGCTAAAACGAAAGCATCAGATCATCGTCAGACCTTTCCTTAAACGCAATCGATATAAACCTACCTGTAGCACGATAGATAACGCGCACGTGGATACGGGTTCTATTCCCGTAAGGAACGTCCAAAATGTTTAAAGTATATGGGCAAATGCATTTTTCCTGATATATATGTATCATATCATATCATATTATATATATATATATATATATATATATATGAAAAGTGTATATAAATATAAATAAATATATATATATATATGTATAATTATTTATATATTATATGCGCGGTACTTATTAGAAAGCGCTCAATATCAGAGATATTTGGTTGATAGATGTATATATATATATATATATATATATATATATATATATATATATATATATATAGATAGATAGATAGATAGATAGATAGATACATCTAGGGAAAGTAAGGACTTACATTCCCTGACGATTCGTTTAGGTGAAACCTAGGTAGGTTTGTCTGGCTCACTAGGTGTATCTAGGTCGGCTCTACGGTTGTATTGAGCTCTTTTGTTAGTTAGTTGTTACTCGTATCGGGGTTTTTTCTTTGGGCTTCAGACCTGCATCTGTGCGATTTTTTTGTCGGCAGAAGTTCATGTTTGTAGCTCTTTCTTTTTTTAAAACCTTTAAAACTTAAAGCTCTTTTTCTTTCGCTCGAGATTGATTTGATTATTAGCAAATCAAAAATTAATATTATGGTGGAGTAATGGATAGCGGCTTGGATTGAGGAATCGCAGAGCCCAGTTCGAATTCCAGTCGAACCATTACATTCACTTACGTGCTAATACCCTTGGGAAAGGTATGAATCCTCTTCCTCTCCCTCCAGCTATAGCAGGACAGACTGGGTTCTATAGCCTTGGATGGCAACTCGTCTAGGAGAAGGACAACTCTGAATTCAAAACCTGCGGAGGGTCGTTTGGGAACCTTGTGGCATTCGGTGCACCAGGTCTCTGTATTCGTCCCTTCAAAAGTGTGGATGGTCCTGCACAAGCCCTTCACCACTATAATCAAATCTCATGTGCCGGTGTCGGGCTGTCGGTTTCTTGAAACTGATCTGCTTGGCCCTCATACGTCGAATCTCGATGGGAGAGTCGATTATATATATATATATATATATATATATATATATATATATATATATATATATATATATAGATAGATAGATAACTAGACTTGTTTTCGAAAAACTCCTCGAATTTTTGATTTGCTAATCAAATCAATCTCGAGGGAAAAAAGGTTTTTAAAAAAAGAAAGAGCTACAAAAACATGAACTTCTGTCGACAAAAAATAGCACAGATACAGGTCTGAAGCCCAAAGAAAAAACCCGATACGAGTAAACAACCAACTAACAAAAGCGCCCAATACAACCGTAGAAAGAGACCTAGATACACCTTAGTGAGCCAGACAAATTTGTTTAGGTTTCACCTAAACGAATCGTCAGGGAAAGTAAGTCCTTTATTTCCCTGACGATCTGTTTAGGTGAAACCTAGCTAGGTTTGTCTGGCTCACTAGATGTATCTATCATCTATCTATCTATCTATCTATCTATCTATCTATATATATATATATATATATATATATATATATGGCATATTAAATTGAGTAAACGATCATGTCCTCCATACTCGTTTTAGCCATCAGGCTCTAGATCTTTGTTGTGGTCTGTGTTGATACTAAGAAGGATTCTGGATATTTCAGGAGAACTGAGTCTTCTCTGTTGATCAACATAAGGCTGAATAATAATAATGATAAACAATAGAAGAAAAGTTTCAGGCAAATTTTAAGATTAAGAAATACACATTAGCAGTCGAAATGTGTAGACATAGTTAAAAAGAAAGGTATAAATGCTAATAGTGCTTTTCTGATTGTAATAGAAAAAACTATATCAAAGTCAAAACTGACAAATCCCAAAAAAGTCATCAACTATCTCTCTTGTGAAGAAAGCAAGAAGATTGTCTCATTATAAAATAGGCTCAAAAGAAATATAAATTCTAGAGTGGGAGAACAGTGATATACTAAAAATTATTTTAAAAAGTTTTATTATTATACTTTATACATATATATATATATATATACACACACACACACAAATATTTAAAATGCTCTGTTTATAATAAAGTATTAACCGACCTTAAACATCCGTGAAACTTCATAGAAAATATGCGTCCTCCGACAGGAATCGAAACTGTATCGTACAGGGGACTGCAATATAGCCTGACGTGCTATACCAGTTTAGCTACAAAGGAGCGTCTGGGTGGTAAGTTCTGTTTTACTGTTTTTTTTAAAAAAAAAAACTTCCCATGATTTCCCGGGAACGTTTGTATCTGCTTGAAGCGTATCTTAATGTAAACAAATGACGTCACACACTACGAAATGGACAAAGTCCGACAACTCTCTTAATATATCTTATTGTTATACGTTATTTATATATACACAAATATTTAAGAAAATGCTCAGTTTATAATAAACAGTATTAATGATATTTACCGGCCTGAACTAAGAACTGTGCAAATAACATTGTTACTTTTTTATGGATATCTTAAAAATAACAACTATAGAATTATCGATAACTCTGAGGTCCATATCGTACACATCAACCATAGCTAAAAGCCCAAATGTGATTGGAGTAAACACGAAACGGAAAGAAGACCTGCCATGTTGTAAATATGACAATACCTTTGAATCAAATAAATGAGACGAAGGATAAAGAAAAAAAAATCAGAAATATGAAAATTGGATATGCTTGTGAACTGGAAATATTCTGAAGCAATGAAAATAATACAATGTCTAGTGGAGCATAGAATCGACTAGTCTTCAACTGTAACCAAAAGTCATTTGAACGGTTCACTTCATAAAATAGTAATAAACTGGAGGACTGTGCAAATACTGGGACATCAACTAAAACCAACAGTAAAAAGTAGAAGGTGAATATGAACTTTGATATTCAGATAGATTGCTCAATCAAGGTCAGAAGAGCAGATCCAATAATCGTGAACAGGAAGATGGGCATTTATCAGATGATGAATGTTGTTGTTTCCCGTACACAACAAAGTAAAATTAAAAGAATGTGAAAAGACAGCAATATATCTAAACCTTCCTAGTGAAGAGGCAAAAGAAACAAACTTTAGCATATGGAATTTTTTTATTGTTGTCATTGGAACGCTTGGAAAATATTCCTGAAAGCAAGGCGAAGAGACAGGAAAGACAGGAAATCTGTGGAAGAATAACAAACATCTAAACGACGGCATTACTTGAATACCAAAGAGAGTGCTGGAGTACTGAACGATATACTGAGAGAGGCGCCAGTTACAACTGGTTTGAAATCTCAATGAATACAAAGAAAATATAAAATGGCTTCTTCAAGTTTTATGAGGATTCAAAAAATTGAGGTCGATATGATGTCACTTACCCTTCCACCGTTCCTAAAATGGAAATCTTCATTTAACTCGGAGGAATCAATTGAACGTAATGATCAATTTGACAACAATATCAAAATACGGAAACTAAGAACAAAATAAGAAATTTAATTAAAAATATCGTTTTTAATTAAGATAATGATAAAATAAAGAAATATTGTAATTTGAAGAGTAAAATTAAGTTAATGCCTCACTTAAAATTAAAGAGTGATAAAATTTTAATAAAACTTGAGAAAAGATTAATTCTTAAGACAAATAGCGAAGAGTGAAGTAACCGATGACTTAAAACTTGTGAAACTTAAAATTTTATATTATTTAAAAATACAATTATTTCGTAAAGCCTGTATAAATAACATTATTTCATAAGTAGTTTAAGAAATATTCTTGTAAACGAAACCATATTCACTTTTCGTAAAGCTACATTTAAAAAAAAGAGAACAAATCTAATTTTATAACCTACGGAATAATTAGTAATATTTTATTACTTTATTAATGATTTTCATTATTATAATTAGTCCCTAATCTTATACATGAATTTGTATGAAGAACATATGGAGATGAATCAGCCTAAGATTGTAGACTGAAACAGTAGATAAAGAATTTAAAAATTTAATTGTATGTGATTAAAGAAGAACCTTGGACAAAGACGTAAATTATGTAAAATAAATTTGTGTAAAATAGAACATAAATGCTTTCGTCTTCATTAAGTTACGATCTTACTACGATCTAATAAGTATATTTGTATTACACACACGCAAACACACACACACACACACACACACACACACACAAACACACACACACACATATATATATATATATATATATATATATATATATATATATATATATATATATATATTTGTTTTAAACGTTATTTCTAATGGATACTCATATTTGAGTAGATGCTCTGTTTTTATTATTAAATAGTATATTTATTTACATCCACGGTCCTGAATATTCGAGAAATTGTGTTAGATAGATAGATAGATAGATAGATAGATAGATAGATAGATAGATAGATAGATAGATAGATAGATAGATACCTCCAAAGTGATAGTAATATATGCTGAAATGTGCCTGAAACTAAATAAAAACAAATCTTTATCGTCGACATATTGCTGTTATTGTGAAGAGGAAAGAGAAAAGGAATTTTTGATGACTCAATTTTTTTTGAAGGTGGACCATAAATTAGTATAGGGAAATTTGTGCGTCTTTTTGCAGGGAAAACGCAATGATTTTGAAATTCTTGCAAAAATCAGCTAAAACTCGGATTTTAATGAAACTTTGAAATACTTATACACAAATGAAGGTAATTATTTTAGAAAAGTTTCTTTTGGATTAATTACACCGCACTTATTTATCGTTGTGAAATTTCAAGAAATTCATTAAGCTAAAGTACCTAAATTTAAGAAAATACTAGAATGTTTAAAATATTTTGAAATTTTATGATTACTGGGTAGTAAAAAAAGCGTTTACATTGTATTCGCCATGTAATTTTACTACAGGTATTTTATGTTTACCTAAATCTCGCAATCGCCAGGTTATCGATAAATGTGTCATCACCTTATAAAAACACCCATCCGCGAGTTAAACAATATGATTTTATGTGATATTTAAACTGAAAGTAATATTTGTTTAAATTCAGATTAATTAAACTTTAAATTAGTTAATTATTCTCAAATAAAGTTTCGGAAAACATATTTCATTTTTGAAAGAGATTTTAATAAAGAGAGTTGCGTAATGTTGACAGATTTGTCAATATGGCCAATTTTAGCGATTTAAAAAGCCATTCCAATCACTTTAACTTCGGTTTGAAATACAACAAAGTATGTTGCTTATGGGAAATATTAAATTTACTCCATTAGCTTGAAATTAAAAATTCTAAAATAGAAGCTTCAAGAAAGATTTTTCTTTTTAAAAGGCAACTTTTTGTGGAGATACCTTGGGACGGTACTTGGGACACATGCCCCCACGAATATGAGATACCTCCTCTGAATCTATGATACGCCTCCCGAATCTATGATATATCGCCCAACTTTAGTACATCTCAATTTACATTAGTAATTAAATACAAAATTTATCGTAACCTAATTATGTACACTAATGAACTGTATGCAATATAAGTGAATAATTCAACCAGGAAATGTAAACATACTGTGTATCTACATAAAAATTAGAGACATGTCATAATAGATTGTTCCATCTTAAATAAAGCAACAATGTTTTCTTTTACGGCATTTTTATTATCAATTTGAGAATTCAATAATTTGAACACATACAACATACTGATTTAAAAAAAATGAATTTTATACAGTTGTTTTCGCGACTTTAGCATAAAAAAAAACAAAAAAAAAACAAAACAGAATAATGTCAAAATCCGCGAAAATTTGTCGGCTTTTAATAGTTGGGCTTAGTTCAATTTGCAACGTAGGTAGAAAAAAAGAAAATATTGATAAGATAGCGAGGGACACAAAGCACTGATCGAGGCCCCTATCTCGCACCGGCTCTGTATATATATATATATATATATATATATATATATATATATATATATATATATATATATATATATATATATATGCGTGTGTGTGTGTTTTGGTATCTTTCATTCAAAAAACAAAAAATAGTACCACCCATGAATGATTCTCATATATTCTCAAAGTATGTTTCCCTCCCACTTTTCCTTGAATGCATATAAAACTCTGAACATGAGTGTGCGTGTATGTTTATGTGACTATGTCCGCCACTATGTACATGTGTGTATGCGTGTATAAAAATGAAGAAAGGGAAAGATAACTTCAATGTATTTACCTATTTTATAGCATTCGTCTATTTTACATATACGTCTACACTCTACTTGCATAGGTACACAAACTGGCATACACACAACTATAATAATTCTATACAAAATGTGTGTGTGTGTGTGTGTGTGTGTGTGTGTGTGTGTGTGTGTGTGTGTGTGTGTGTGTGTGCGTGTGCGCACGCAGGGGTTGCGCGCGTGCGTTCGTGTGTGTGTGTGATTCGTAAGGCAGTGGTACCACCCAAGATTGGCTGCAACCAATTCTTTAATACTGTATCTTCCCGCCCTTTCTCTTTATCTTCCTTCCTTTTTTTTTTTTTCTTTCTTCCTTCTTTTTTTTTCCCTTTCCTTCTTGCCAGCTCGGAGTAACTGATACAGTATCCCACAGTCACCCCAACCGCAACCAACTGGCTTCTTCCCATGGCGACCCACGTAGAGTAGCAGCCCTGTGCGTACATAATCTCAATTCCTTTAGCAGGCAACCAATTACCGACACTTCCCTTCGTTGAAATTCTATTCTTCGAAAATTAGATTTTGTTATGTTTCAAAAACTGTTGTATGTGAAGCTAAGAAATGAATAAAAATTAAGCCGCAATAAAAGTATCAATTAAAAACACGAACGTAAACGAAAAGAATTTAAATAATTATTTACAACGAGACTTCATCCACTTTATTAGTTAAAGGCTCTATTATTCATAGAAGTCATGCTTGCAAGTTGAGCTTCGTGGTACAATATAAGACAGCGTTGTTTAAGGTTTATAGTTGGGTTTCTGATCAGTGCTATTAAATAAAAATATTTAGAGAGAGTATGTGTATGCGTTTGAGAGAGAGGGAGAGGGAGAAAGAGAGAGTGGGAGGGAGATAGAAAAAGAAAGATATTAAAATTTAGTTACCTTTAAAAATTCTCTAAAAAAAACAATACAAAATGAGAAATAAGCCCAAGGCATAAAACACAATTTTACCGTCAAAATGTTTGTGCTATTATTAAGAAGAAAGTGTTTGTTTTATGTAAATATTATATTTTGTTTCCTTTTTTGAACCTTGGAAATGTTGGTTATTTTTTTTTTCTGGCACCAACACGTGACCTTAAATTTTTAGAGTAAATATGAGCGTCTTTTTGCAGTGGAAAACACATTGTTTTTGGAAATTACCGGATTCCAATTAACTTTTCAGGCCATATTCTGAAATAAAGGATATTATTTTTAAAACCGTTAGTTTTTTTTTTTTTTTTTTATGAAATCTTTGCTTACATTTACGTCTTTTAAAATTCTGTATTAATTTGTAGAGATCAGAGGAATCGTTATTCGACTAAAAACTGTATTTACTAAGCGAAAATGAAAAACTCACTAGAATTCAAAGTTACCAGTAATTATTTTAATTTTTTTCTGTATATAAACGCGCCGATTTTTTTCTATACGAACGTCCATGCACGACATTATCAGAAAATATAAGTGATCTATATGAAATTTAAAATATATTGGTAATTTTCTAACATTTTCTCAACAAGTCACTTCATAATTTAAGTCAGAGTAGCTACAAGTCAAAATATTTGAATACTTATGTTATTTTACTTTTTTATAATTAGTTAAAAATATATATATAAAACAGCCGCTCGCTTCGTATTTGGCATGTAATTTTTTGTCAATTATGTGCCCCTTACTTAAATTTCCCAAACAGCAGGTTGTCAATAAATCACACATGTCTAAAATACACCCTCTCCGTCTTAGGAAAAAATGTCTTTCAGCGATATTTTAAACTAAAAGTAAGTAACATTTGTTTTATTCAGATTAATTAATATTTAAATCAGTTAATTTTTCTCAAATAACTTTTCAGAAAAGTATATTTTGTGTTGACAGATCTATCAATATGGACGAATTTCCAGATTATAGTGATAAGGAGTAAAAAAAAAAAGATTCCAATCAGTTTACAGTCAGTTTGAAATGTACCAAAATATTTTGTTCGTTGGAAATATTAAATTTAATCTATGAGCTTGCAATTAAAACTAATATTAAAGGTCCAAGAAAGATTCTTAATTTTTTTTAAATTTAGCTTTCGCTTTTCTGTAGGCACCTTCAAATAACCCTCTAAATCTATGTACCTAATATGTAGTTATCTATTCAGATTACACCCTTAATATTCTTCAAATATAATATATAAACTTGATATTTCGTCCCTTCGCTTGGAAGATAATAATAGATTTTGCAAGTATAGTAAAGGCAGCTAGAGACAAAATGTAAGCAAGATAAATGCTTCGAAAAT
>CAHIKZ030002079.1:1347500-1360000 GCA_903632075.3 Acanthosepion pharaonis | reverse complement strand
GTTTATAATCTTGTAAAATCCATGAAACATGATTGTGTATGAGTTTTCTTTTCCCTATAACTTGATATAAAACAATGTCATATCCATATCTGGCTTTTTGTTCTTGGTTAATTCAGTTCTAATTTCTATTTTAATAAATTAAACCAAATGTGGTTATTCGTTGGTTTTGCAGACCGGTCCGTTAGCGTCCGTCGCCTGAGATAAACTGAAGATTCATTCCTAACATTTAGGTCTTAGAGTCTGCAGAGATTCCGTGTCAGTTTTGATTTATTTATTCACTGAATTCTCTGCACATCTCTTCTCTTCTCTTCTCTTTAAATCAAGCAACAATAAATATTCCTCGGCCTACCGTTTTTCTTTGGAAGGCGTCCCAGGCCTTTCAAGGGAACAGCGAAATAAAGTAGATTTATGAACGATAAACGGTCGACACTTTGCGTCATTAAAATCTAGCAGATGGCAAAGAGGAACAAATGAGAAAGTTCCGTCCGGGAGGGAGGGTCTGATTCTAAGTGTCGGAGACAGGGGGAGTGAAAAAAAAATTATCTATCTATCTATCTATCTATCTATCTATCTATCTATGTGTGTCTGTATATTTAAGAGAGAGAAAAAGAGAGAGAATGAGTAAGAGAGATATCGTGAGAGGTAGAGAGAAAGTGTGTATTATATCAACGTATCAGTTTATGTCAATGTAATTGTTTTATGAGTGAAGTAATATTGATATTTTCTTATTTCTATCTATCTATCTATCTATCTATCTATCTATCTATCTGTCTGTGTGTCTGTATATGTAACAGAGAGAGAGAGAATGAAAGAGAGAGTAAGTTAGAGAGATATCGTGAGTGGTAGAGAGAAAGTGTGTGTATTATATCAACGTATCAGTTTATGCCAATGTAATTGTTTTATGAGTGAAGTAATATTGATATCTTATTATTTCTATCTATCTATCTATCTATCTATCTATCTATCTATCTGTCTATGCACACAAGAGGCAGTCAATAAATCCGTACCTTGGTACAGTTTCCTAAACTTATCTTTATGTATATAGAAATACGTATGGATGTGAGTGGATACATGTGTATATATGTGTGCGTTCACTCATATAATTGTGTGTGTACTTATTATATATTTCTACAGTTTGTAAGAATACTCATATGTAATATGTGTATAGTTGTTTGTGTAACTATGTGTATAGGTGTTTGTATAAGTATGCATCAATCTGATTATTTATTAAAATATGGTAATTGCATTTACGACATTTTTTCTGTTTCATTTTTATGATTGTTTTTAATGTTGTGTCAAGGGATTTTATATTTCGTCATCTCATTAAATTCAAGGAAAAATCAAAGATATGAAATAATGATCCTTAAAGAAAATTGACCGTCTCCAATTAAGAAATTGGCACAGCGGAATGTTTCTATCTCCTATTTTTACCCAATCGCTTGTTTCGGAACAAAGTTTATGCTAATGAGGCGTATTCTTTACTATTTTTCAATATTTTTAAATGAGAGTCAGGCTGTTTCATGCTAGATGTAATCGTCAGGCCACCGATTGCATCTAGCATGAAACAGTCTGTCGCCTCTAAGTGTTGACTTCTATGTTGATATATATATATATATATATATATATATATATATATATATATATATATATATATATATGTGTGTGTGTGTTTATTTTTAATTCACAATTATTATTTCTTCAACCGATATTTCTAATGGATGCCTGTGTTTTAAATAGGCTCCCCATTTTTTTCAAAATATTGTGTAATGCATGTAGCGGCCATTGCCATCGAATAAACTTAATAAAGAAAATGTGCACTCCGACAGTATTTGAAGAATTTGTAGGAAAAGCCACTGTTCTTTGGACCGCTCGTTCACTGAAAGCTTCTATTTAGCCTTTTAAGGAATGTACACCCTCTCTTTCAGATTTTTCTGAAAGCCCATATCATCTAATAAAAATGTAAAAAAGAATTAAACAGTTGGATTAAAAATAAATCCATTATTTCTTTAGAATTTGCTTTGTTTACGTTTCGGAAATGAAATTGACCAAGGGCAAAAATGGGACGCATATTCAAACCTTACCGGAGAAATCACACTGTGTTTGGTTTCACAGCCGGCAAACTTTATCAGCCTTTATTGCAACCACATCCCTTCTACACTATTATGTTATATCAAAGAAATAATGGAGGGGAAGGTATATGGAAAATTCTTTGTCACATGAGGTAACTGTAATAAGATTATATACATGCAGATCGCACCGGGTGTAGCTAGAACCACAGAGAATTGAAGGCCGCCGTCATGCAGAGTTCATTTGCCTTTTAGAATATGAGAGGTGTTTCATTATTTCATCACCCATATTTATTTTATCTTATAGGAAAAAGTGATATAACGACATTGAACGTTTTGATATTTTATACTGATGTATTTGAACACATCAGAGCATTTGTGTATACGACTGGAAATGGGTGAACACATTTTTTTTTCATTTTTCTACATGTTTCCATGAAGGAAAAACAGCACTTAGGACCTGAAGATCCATTTCCGTTGTAAAAATCGATTAGCCGATAAGTAGCGGTGCAAGTTGCTTTATATATATATATATATATATATATATATATATATATTTAAAACAAAACACACGATTAGATGTAATCGTCAGGCCACTGATTGCATCTAGCATGAAACAGACTGTCGCTTCTAAGTGTTGACTTCTATGTTGACTTATATATATATATATACACCAGTCGACCGGTCGACTGGTGCGTGTTTTGTTTTAAATCTATCATGGCCTACAACATAAAATTTCTTGTTTTAATGCCTTAATACGCTTTTTGTACCGTTTTCAAAATATATATATATATATATATATATATATATATATATATATATATATATATATATATATATGTGTGTGTGTGTGTGTGCGTATATATACGTATGTTTTCGTGAGTGTGAGTTCTCGATCAATCCACTTTCTAAAATCGAAATACATAACCATGAATTTTTTCAATTCTATCGTAACCCAAAATTGTTAACCCCTTTCGTGCGTACATCTGTTGATATATATATATATATATATATATATATATATATATATATATATATATATATATACCATCTACTAAAAAACCTGACGTTATAATAGAGTTAGGTGTGTAGAGAATGTGATATTTTGACAGATTTTCTTTTATTACGCAGTGTAATTACTTTTCTGTGTAATTTCAAGTTTTCTTTCAGTCCACATTGTTATTCGTATATGCTCGTCTCTGCTGGAGATGAATTATGACTATCTCAGCGCAAAATTCATTCGTACACATCAACAAAAAACATGGCATCCTACGTGCATTTGTCCGCCTTTTGTAACACAAACCTGCAAAAAATTTGATCGATTGTCTTTTGGCGTATTTCGAATGTGTTAATATGCATTTTTATTGTGATTCTTCGTGTCGGGAAATAAACGTACAAAGCCTTTTTTGTAATGTTTGTACGTGTGTAAAGTGTGTGTGTCTGCGTATTTGTATCATTTATAATAAATTGCTTTTACTGACTTCAGTTCTCTCTAAGTGCCAGTCTTAGCCAAATGCTCTTCTTTTCCGCACACTTGAGTCTAAATCTTGGGGAGAAAAAATTGTTATTTTATACCTTTCTTTCTTATTAAACTTGATCCTCCACCCTCTGTGTCTGTGTATGTGTGCGTGTGTATGTGTAATTCTTTTTCTATTTCCTTTTCAAAAATATTACTTTAAAATAGAAAACACCGTACAGTTATTAATTTCAAATTTTCAAATTCGAGTAACTTTCATCTATAGGGGTTTGCTGCCTTCTGTGGTGTAGTTGAATAAAATTCTACATTCACATTGCTAATTGTTTATCGAGTAGGTTGGGAATAGTTAACCGTAAACATTAGAAGAAAGGATCATTTTTTTCTTCAACGAAAAGAGAACTTCAGGACTTACACACGCACACACACACACACACACACATATATATATATAATTCGCTTGAGGATGAAATCGAACTAATGTCTTTAGTTTAATCACAAAATTAAATTCGTGACTTTTAGCTTCCATTTTTGAAATATGGTTAGGACTGTGTAGCGAAAAAAAAAAACATATTTTAAATCAATTAATTTATAATATTAATGCTCTGTAAATTTACATTGAACACTATTTTGTAAAAATAAAAATATCTATAAGAACACCGGATTATATATCTTGATGTTCTTTCTTTATATATATATATATATATATATATATATATATATGACCAAATGGTTAAATATAGGTAAAAGTATGAGCGAGCGTTCGTATACAAATGAATATATATATATATATATATATATATATATATATATATATATATATATATATATAGATATACAAACAGTGCTCAATATTAAATAACGAGTTGTGTAATAGAATATTATAATATATAATATTATGGCAATATAACACATAACATTTAATATCACGCGAAATAAATTTGCAACAAAAACAAGGTCAAAGTTAGCTCGAGTTGTGCTACAAGCATCAACAAGTAAAATAGCCCAGCACCACTGTTCTATTATAAAAAGATACTTCAACAACCTTCAAGACAGCAACATCCCACCACTAATAATTCTAACTGCAGAAAAAACAAACTTTGCCCATGAAACGGCAAATGAATGCCTAAATCGTTATTTTATAAAGCTGAAATCAAAATGACAACGGAGCCAAGTTTTATTTGGGCTCTACGGAAAAATCATTGGAAATTGAGCTTTTAACACCACCAAACGACATTAGGTACTATCAGATATAGTAAAAGCATTGCCCTCTCTAATTATTTCTGGTAACAGAAAAGCGAGAATTAAACCCTGTTATCACTTGGGAAATAGTAATGAAATCTAAGCCCTTCACTGTGAAAGGCAGCAAATGTAAATTATGTCTTTCCGAAATATTAATAATCCTGAAAAAAAAAAACAAACAAAAAAACAAAACAAAACAATCCTAACCTCTTAAACAAAAGAAATGAGTTAATGATACGCTACTTACATAGATCGAAATTTCTACTCACACAAGTTGACCCAAATTAGTATAGTCTAGCCTGACCCGGGACCATATATACTATTATTGATATTATTTATCTTTATTATTTTTTTATATTTTGCTAAATTTAATATACATCTATTTTTTCTAATCCATTATTTCCATTATCTTACCTCTACATTTTTTGTTATCATTGTTTTGTCTTTTTTCCCTACCTTTAGTCTTACTATTATTAACGTGTTTATATACTTATTTAGTTTGTTTTGCATTTATTATTTATTTGCTCTATTTATTTACATATATCTTTCTATTTTATTTTATCTTATTTTATATTATTATATTTTCATTGATATATATTATTTTTATTAGTACTGTAATTTTAATTTTATTTAACCACGGCATATTTTATATCATGACGCTTATTTAGTTTATTACTATTACAATGACTATTATTATTAAATACTTTATTGATTATCATGGAAAAAAGAGTTCCTCCCCACGACTTGATTTTTAAACGTTTTTCTTTATTCATTTCTTTTGATTACAACAGCGTTTCTTCAAATTAGAATTTACAATTCTTATTTATAAACTTATTTTCAAACTTAAATGATACTTTTGGCCTAAATTCGAATCCAAAATTAAACTACAATTCATTTAAATATTTTAACAACAATAATAATCCAGTCCTACAATAAAATATCTCACGAAAACAGAAATATTATAGAAGCGGTATTAACCGAAAAAATTGCACCTGAAGAATGCAAAACGTATGAAACTCCGATTTAAATTGTAGGTGGCCTGGAAGCAAGAAATTAGAATGCGCATCAATTCTTTGTTTTCGCTGAAGGCATCATTTGGCCACCGTTACGACATGCTTTGATTTTATTCACTATTTTTTTTCAATTCGTTCTGCAGAAAGAAATTATAATTTCTTCCTACGTTGACATTTTTCTGTTTGCTGTTTCTTTCATTATTGAAAGAATTATTGTCTTTATTTTATTATTATTTCACAAAAATTTTCTTTTCCCTTGATATGATCCCTCTTTTTAGTTTTGTTTAATCTCTCACTTTTCTTTTTGGTCTATTTCTTTTCTTTTCTTTTTTATCTTGTTCTCTTTTATTCTTGGTTTTACTCTTTTTTTTTTATTATCTCTTTTTCTTTTCTCTTTGTCTTTTTCATAACTTGTATTTTTTGTTTTTCCTTTTCGTTGCTTATTATTCTTTCCTATCACTCACGTCATTGATATATATATATATATATATATATATATATATATATATATATATATATATATTCTGAAAATTGCAATATGTATGGGGAAAGACAGTTCACTATCGGAGTGTTGTTTATGCCTGTGTGTATGGTGTGTGTGTGTGTGAGAAAGAGATATAGAGAGAGATAGCACGTGTATTGAAAAAAATTGTCGGCTTGATCAAGAAGCATGACCTCGAGCCATGAACCCAAAATGTTATTTCATGTTATTCCCCGGATTCATCCGGAACTTCAAAACACTTACTTGTATTAACGATTAATATTTCTGTAAAACGCGAATGTGAACAGGAATGCTTTTGTAAATGTTGTGCAACAGAACTTGAATCCGACATGTGTAAATAAGCTTTCTTGTTAGTGTCGTCGTAGTGAAACCAACATATATATTTAAGTTTTTGTTAGAGATACAATTTCTCAAAGGACATTTTAATTGATATAAAAAGGTTGCTCTTTTGCAAAGCATTAGTTGACGGGGAAGAATTATTATGGATGATTAAGTTGGTTGTATTAAGTATATTGTATGATTAATTTCATGTTTTTTTTACTGCGATCAATGTGGATATAATAGAACTCATGATTTTTTAAGAATTTTTTCGTCTCGTTTGTAATTAAAGTGTATTTGACTGCGGTATAGTAGGTTAATACGTTTAGGGCTATTTACTGAAGTATTATGTTCTTATTTGTTTATGTTATAATATTATGTTCTAATAGCTCGTCTAAATTGTTCATCAAAAACGAAATTAGGAAATTCATTAATAATGAGAGTTTGTTTAATGTTTTTAATCCCGTATAGAAAATATTTTTTGTAGAAGAGTTAGCGTTTGTATGGTTTATTAAATTTTGTATAATCGCTGTTTTGTAATTGATGCGTGAATTTGAGAGGATTAAAATGAAAATAACTAGACATATGCTGTTTTTGATTTTTAATAAAGATGGATTAGAGAATTTGTAGTTTCTCCTTATTACGTTCTTGGTGAAGTATACAGCTATTGTCGACTAATATAGTTCTAAATTGTGAATGTAGATTGAAATTTTTTTGCAGATGTTGTCCATTGGAGGATGAATCATTCATGTGTAGAATGAGCCGTCTTGATAGTGTTATTGAAGAATGACAAACATATACATGCACATTTTTTCGGAGATGCAAGGGACATTTAAATTGATAATTTATTAAAAAATAACATCCAACTCTAAACAAAATTAATGATGAATATAGCACAAATGTTTAGAAATACTTATAGTACAGAGATTTTGGGGTTTTGTTACAAATATCTAAGTTAAAACTAAACAGTTAAAAAACAAAACAAAACAAGCAAATTATAATCTGCTACAAGGATTCATTTTACTGCCGCCAACTAAATTAACTAAATAAAAAAATATCATATATATATATACTCGACTCTCCCATCGAATTCGACGTATGAGGGTCAAGCAGATCAGTTCATAGAAAACCGACAGCCCGACAACAGCACATGTGATTTGATTATAGTGGTGAAGGTTTCGTACAGGACCATCTACACTTTTTGGAGGGCCGAATACAGAGACCTGGTGCACTAAGTGCCACAAGGTCCCCAAACGACCCTCCGCAGGTTTTGAATTCAGAGTTGTCCTTCTCCTAGACCAGTTTCCATCCAAGGCTATGAACCCAGTCTGTCCTGCTATTTACCCATACCGGGGGGAGAAGAAGAGGTTTCACACCTTTCCCAAGTGAATGTAATGGATTCGACTGGCTCTCCGATTCCTCAATTCAAGCCTCTATCCATTACTCTACCGTGCCTCCACGGTATTTATAAAGCATTAAAAACTTTAAAAAAAAGACCTTGTCGAAACGACAAGGTCTGTTTTTTTAAAGTTTTTAATGCTTTTTTTTCAATTTTCTGATAAGGAGTTGAATATCGCGCTCGAAGTTCTGGATAACTGTCTTAAGTTTTTATTTTGTTATTTTTGTTCAAGTAACTTACGATTTTCCCAGTCATTATCAAGAAACGATGTGGTGTCTGTGTTGTTGTTCAAATTCTTTTGTCTGCCTCCTGCTATTCTTTGCGAAGATGGACGTTTGAAATGGTCTAGCGTGACGTCACGTGCAACGGTTATTGGGAACAAGGCCGCATATGAAGAATGTGATTTATTTATTTATTTATTTATTTAATTTAAATTTTTATTTTTATTTTTTTATTTAATTATTATAATACTGATAAAATATGAACACATATTAATTATATCATATGCACTTCAAGATCCCTTCTCCTGTGTTGAATGATATTTTATTTAATGCGGGCTGTTTATTTTAGTATAAGAATAGCTTCTATAGTTTTAAACTTTCACTTGCATTGGGTGCTGTAGAGAATTTAGGTGTTATCTACTTGTATTTGTATTATGTTGATAGCTGTACTTTGATCATTCATGATTTGCTAGTCGATGTGGGCGATAGGTGAATGGCTAACCTGTGAGAGAGTGTGGTGCAAGTGTGTCCAATATAAGTATTTTATATTGTGTACTATTATTGTGAATCAGTTTTAATATTTTATACTACTAGGATCCGCTTGGATTATATACCAACGGATTTATTACCTTTACTATATATATATATATATATATATATATAACAGGACTGAACACTGATATTTAAATGATGATATTTATTGTCACTACGAAGAACAAATTTGTGCTGAATATATAAAATAATGAAGAAATGTTTTCCTACAAAAATGTAATACTAAATAAAAGAAATAATACCGGGCAGATGTCCTGAACACATTTCGAAAATATTAATGAAGTCGAATAATAAATGCAGCTTTACTGATCTTCAAATTAATAATTAGCTAATTTCTGTCAATCAGTTTGAGTCCAGCATGCACTATGATGGAAGACATAAAACGTATTCGTATATTTATAACTGTTATTGAAGAGTTGGCTTACAAGTGTGAAGATTTTTACAATGATAATCTCTCGCAACAATTTCGTCATGTCAAAATTACCACTCATAGTTGTAAAAGTGGATGTCGAAATATGTTCACTGAGCTCAAGTTTTCCATTCTTGAGTCACATCTGGAGAAAGAAGGCCATTTCATATGACTTCCAAAATACCATTCTGATAGCTAAACACGTTAGTGAAAATCTGATTGGTCTTTGTATTTCGTCCATAAATATGGACTCACAGTATATCATCGAAAGGATATTAGATGGTCCTTTGATAAAAAAGAAAGTGCTTCTATCCGAAGTAATGAATCGAAAGAGACATGATCGGCTAAACGTGTATCACGTGGTTTCAGGCGAAGATATTAAGGGTTTTAGAATGTATGTGTCAATCGACTGACCTAACTCACATAAGAAATCTTTGGAAGGTGATTAACATTGTATTCTTAAGAGGAATCAGAAAATTTTGAATGAACTTCACACGATTTGTCAAGAGGAGGAAGATAAAATTGTTTGCAGAAACAAGAAAAAACAAGACGCGGCCCTCAATTTCTTTCAAATATCTGACAGCTTTCATATCAAATATCTGACAGCTTTCATATCAAATACTGTAATTTTATTAAATATTAATCACTGCTTATCGTTATTTGCCCAATATTTTATGTATTATTTTCTGATGTTTTTGACAAAAAGTTCAGGCATCAGAAACCATTTCTTTATTTCTCCATATGAATTCTATTTCTTAAGTATTTACAATATTTACATCAAGTATGAAATTAATAGTATTAATATCAATTATTTTCTATAAAATCCCTCGATCGTTGGTCGATGTGTCCATCTCCTTTGTATAGGAGTTGGTCGTAAATCTGGGGCCTTGCAGGAAGATAGGGGTCAATATGATAGGTCCCTCGTTTCTCACTACCCCCATCAGCATTACAAACGACGTCAGCTAAGAGGTTATCACAGTGGGTAACCCAGTGATGTCCGCACAAATTCATCCCTCTATCTTCCCGTTCAAATGGACACTTTCATGTATGGTACCTCCGAGTCGCTGTAATTGGCAGCTTGTGTCACGAACACATCATTTCTTTCCTTGTCTAGTGTCAGACGATAAATTGTCATATTAATCTTTACGATACTCCTGAAATTGAATGTTAAATTTGGTACAGGCTGCATAATATTCCGTTAGGCCTTCTTTCATTTATGTTCTCAAATACCTTTAGTGTATTACACTTTCATATATTAGGTTGCGTCATAAGTAATTTCCGTTTGGAGGAATCAATTGTAATGACGACTATGTCATCTTATTTGTTTATCATATGTGGCAAGTATGAATAAATTTGGATTAATCTAACTTGCCTTTCCTTTGAATGGCAGTGGCAACCTCTGCAGCGGATTAAAAATAAACTCATTAAAACCACTAATTAATTAGAAAATATATATAAATGTAAATAACCGATAAATTAAAATTATTAGGAAAAGATTTGTTCTGTAGAAACATCATGGAAAGATGAAGTGAGACTGCAGCGTTCATTGGCCTTTGATGATAACGTTTTAAAGAGAAACTTCTCGGAATTAGGAAAGATGTTATACGCACACATTCTACAATATGCCTCCACTTCAGTATCTGTCTATATTTCTGAGATGAGCTATTATGTACACTATTTACATTATTCGGACTATTGTCCTCATCTTTGTCGCCATATTTATTACAACATTTCGGCCATTGTACGCTCCAGCCTTCTTCAGGTGGTTGGAATGTCGAACGGAAACTTTTATTCCGCTCACTGTGGCAGACTGTTCTAGCTCCACGTGCCATGTTTAATGGGTGTCAGTTATCAGTTATCTCCTGTTAATACCCCTCTCCATGTTCTCTACTTTCGTAACCGGTTAAGTTTACCCCAGTGAGCAAAATAAAGGGGTCAGTTCGACATTCCAACCACCTGAAGAAGACCGGAGCGTACAACGGCCGAAACGGTGTAATAAATATGACGACAAAGATGACGACAATAGTCCGAATAATGTAAATAATGCCTCCAATTATTCAAGACACCTGCCACCAACTTGGATATTTTGGTTCCACACGCTCGAAGTGAAAGTAACAAAGCGCGTCCTTAAAGTAAATCAACAAATCTTCTTTAACAACAGAAAAATAACAAGTTTGATAATTATGTCTCGACAAGTAATGAATAATTGGTTATATACGAAAATGTTACAATGCAAAATACAGTGAATTGACAATGATAAATCTGTACTACATAGAAGGACGAAAATGTTATGCGCGCGCTGGGATCCTAGTGGTATTATTAATTTAGAGTCCTTACAACGAAAATGAAAAACTAAATGCACATTTATACATCCAGAAGTTGCAACATGTCTATAAAGGATTGATCGAAGAGCGCCTTGTATCGCTTGTGAATAAGAAATATATTGTTCCCCTCCATGACACGGCCGCATGCAGCAAGAATAGCACAAGACAACTCTTTTATTAACCTTTTATAAAATCCATAGAAGGGGGAAAAGGTTTCTCTCACGTAAACTAGATTCTAGAGGTCATCGAAACATTTTTGTATTAAAACCTGCATAATTTTACTCAAAAAATATTAAAGTATTGCAAATAATGATGAAGATACTACTATATAAGATATGGTTAACTGTACTGCATTTTTATGAATATACGTGCAAACATAAACGGAATACGTACGTAATCAAGTAAATCCGTAACCTAAAGAACAAAACAAATATTTTTCAAGATTTCTCAATTATGCACATAGATCGAAAATCATATAGGATGAAATTTCACATAAAAAATTCGTCTAAAAATTCTCATTGTACGTCATAACTGATTCCTTTTATTGCTAAAATTTGCTTCTTTGATAGATAAAGTGTGTGTACAAAATACAGGGTGCCCAGTAAAAAAAGCGGCAAATTCAGAAATATATTTAGCGATCATGAGTCATGCACAAACTGACAATCATCCTAGATGTTCGAAATCTTTGCCTGAATGTCCAACTTAAAGTTGCTAGCGTGGTAAGCAGGAGGCAGACGCTTTGTGTATAGTGTCAAGAGGAATTTCATTCCACGATTCTTTAAGTTCCACTTCAATGAATCAATGTCGACGATGTCACGACGACAGTTTTGGAAGCCAGTTAGGTGTATAGTCCAGATACAATAATCCATAATATTTAAATCTGGGCTTTTAGAGGGCCATTGTGATGGACCAATTAGAGCTGATGGTGTATTTTATCGAAGAATAAATTTACCACTTTTTTTTTTACTGGGTACCCTCAA
>CAHIKZ030002079.1:1220000-1345000 GCA_903632075.3 Acanthosepion pharaonis | reverse complement strand
ATAATACTATATTTTGCTAGTTAAAACAGTAAAACTATGAGACCTAGTTGCCAATCTAGAAGTAAACTTTAATTCATTCATCAGACATGTAAATATTTATAGAGATGTCAGAGAGAGCCTACGTCAGTGTGGTGGGAATGTGATTGAAGTCGAGATACCAGGTATCAACCAGTAAGGTTACATACCCTATTTATGAATTGAATTTCTTGTTAGGAGTTTGCTCAACCGTGTGCATACACATACACGCATATACACATAGAATTATTATTATCATTATTACTTTTTTATTTCTTTTCTTATTTGTTCATTTTGTTTTCAAGACTCACACTCTGTTAAGTCATATCTCTCCCATTCTATCACTCTCTCTCTCTCTCTTCCTCTCTTCACCTCTACCTTTTTATTTCTCTCTCTCGCTTTCTCTTCACCTCTACATTTCTCTCTCTCTCTCTCTCTCTCTCTCTCTTTATATTCGCCTCTAATTTCCCTCTCTCTCTCTCTCTCTCTCTCTCTTTCTCTTCGCCTTTCCTTTCTCTTTCCCTTCACCTCTACGTTTTTTATCACTCTCTCCCTCTCTCTTTCTCTTTTGCATAAAACACATTTCTGAAACGTCTCCATCAAAATCTTTCATATTTTTTAATTATTCAGATATGCTTTCTTTCTTTCTTTCTTTCTTTCTTTCTATCTATCTCTTCCATTCTTTCTTTTTAAATCGTAAGGATATATTTCATACACTTATTTAAAAACATGTTAGAAAAAAGACAAACGAAACATGTTGAATGAAAACTCTTAATATTGTATCTATTATTATGCCCTATATTTAATATTTATTTATAAATAATATCATTTTAAAAACAATATTTCTTTTAAAACTTTCTTTCTTTTTCTTCTGGCTATTCGTTGCCTCATTATGCCTTTAACCTGAACAAAAGAAGTTAATCTTAATTACTCAAATTTTACGCACCTCTATCTATCACTTCTCTCTCTCCCCCCCCTCTCTCTCTCTCTTTCTCTCTCTCTCTCTCTTACTCAGTATTTTTATCTTAATTCTCTTTATTTCTCTGTCTTTCTATATATCCCAACCTCTTTCTCCTTTCTCTTATATCTTAAAAAAAGGGAGCGATGACCTTAAGCAAAAATAAAAATAAAGAATATTGCAGATTATGAAAAATACAACCCTTTGTACGTGCGAATAAACGAACGGCGAAGCGGAGTATGACGCGTGCGCGTGAGCGCGATTTCCCGCGCGCGCGAAAATGCAAATCGTGCTGCGCGCTGCGAAATGCCCGGATGGTCATAACTCACAGTCAGAATTTAATTCCTTGTATTGTTGATGAATGGCGCGCCTTCGACTAAATAATCCGACAATGTATTTGGGCCGGACGGAGACACAGGGTAGTAAAAAAAAGAGAAGATGGATGTATTGAGAGATAATATGACAGACCGGCATGTCAAGAAAAGATAGAAAAGGATTAGAAGAAAAAGAAGTTAAAAGGGGAAAAAAAAAACAAGAGAGAGAAGAAACGAATTAGTGCGATAGAGAGAGAGGAGGAAGTTATTGAGAAGATGTGGAAAGAGATTAAACGTAGAGGAAAGAAAATTATTTTTACTACTGAATTAGACATTAAGGATGGGAGCATTGCTTAAAATATAAAACAGAGAGTCAGAATCACAATGAGATGGATTGGAATTGGGTTATATATATATATATATATATATATATATATATATATATATATATATATATATATATGTGTGTGTGTGTGTGTGTGTATGTGTGTCTGTGTCTGTGTGTGTGTGTGTGTGTACTCAGTTGTATGTATATGGGTTTAGATTGGCTTTACGTTTTGATCATCAGACAAACTGCTTGTCTGATGATCGCAAAAAGCATGAAACCCAGATTCACAAACGCATATCCATACAGCTGAATATGTTAGCTCTGTCAACGATATTGAGCGCTTTCCACTAAAGTACTACGTATATATATATATATATATATATATATATATATATATATATATATATATATATATATATATATATATATATATATGTGTGTGTGTGTGTGTGTGTGTGTGGCAGAAGATTGCACACAAGACTATGTTAACATGAGTGCATTTTTTTTACATACGCTCTATCAATGATATTGAACACTTTTATCTATAAATATAGAATACCTTAAAACTGTTATTTTTATCATGAAATTTATAAGCTCGGAATTTAGGGGGGGGGCTTATCTGAAGAGATGTTCTTCCTCTTACACTTCTTCTTCTTAGTATATTTTATGTCCTGTAGTTTTTAACTTTTGTACTTTATAGAGTGATCTGTGCAAATTTTATAACGTTAGCATTTATAACGAAAATTATAAATCTATATTTTTTTTTCTTATTTCAAAACTAATTTTCATAACGTAACGACTGGTGTTTGAAATAAACATCCAAATATTTTTTTATTTTTATTTTAGATAGTGTGTATTACTTCTATCGGCTTACGCACTCAAGACAACTTAATAAAGAAACCTGTGTCTCTCTTTGTAGGAGAAACCCTCAGACAGCATGGCCACCGAGAGAGACAAAGCTCAGAAAGACTTGATTTGCCCTTTTAAGGAATGCACACTTCCTCATTCAGTTATTATTAAAAGCCGATAATAACGCAGTTTCTTATTTGAAACGTAAAGATTTCAATTTCTAAAGAATTAATGCATCTATTTTTAAGCAACATTTTTATTATTTTAACATTATTTTTAGTGGATAATCTTGTTTGAAATAAATCTCCCGAGAGATATTGTGAAAAAATGATGCAATTCAGAAAATGTCTTGATTAAAAACGAAATCAGATGGAGCAACTTTTGCTTGTAGATTGTGCTTTTAAATTATAATAGAATTTCATTTTTTTCGTAAATCCAAACTATTAATATCATAAAGTAAAAATTACAACTAGATCAACATTTGGACAAGTTGAAGATTGTCTGCATCTTTTAAAATCATTTAATATTTAAATAATTTAATTCTATTATTTACAATATAGATACTGAGAATCTTTGTCAAGTTCCGATAATTCTGCTGCAGTATTGCATCTAATCATATTAACAGAAATACACAAAGAATAAAGACAAGACAAACCATTCCTTAGCCAGATTATAGCCTCTAACAGGATGAAACAGCAAAAATTTATATCGGTTAATCTCTAAGTAGATTAAAGCAGATTGCCATATAAACTGTTTATTAAATTAAATATTATTGCTTATTTTTAATAAATCTTTTAAAAGAACCATCTATTTTATTCAGCGTCACGAAACCACGTTGTTACTTACAATGGTAACCTCAGAATCTTTCTGTAAAATCATATTTTTGTTGCTTCAAGTATCTTCTTCGTCTTTGAGGAAAATGTCCAACATTCACTGCCATAGGTTTTCTTCAAAGTCAGATTCTTCACTTTGGTTACGTGTCGATTGTTAATAAATGTTTGTCTCATGAGAGTCATGATAATGCTTCAAATATTTTACGTACCTTAATTCCCGATTATGAGAATGATCAGGATGTGAAATTTGGGCAACTTCATTTTAAAGCAGCCCAAATTTTACAGAGACTACTAGGTATAGATGCTGGCACAAATATGTCATTATTTGTTCTTGCAGCAAATGAAGATTTTCTAATTTTGATGGCGGAATTAAAGAAGATTTGAAAACAGCCATCCTATTCAATCGACATCGCAACAATTTTCCTCTTTGAAATTTATTAATATAATAACTCTGTTACGTGTTAGATGACTGTGCCCGACTCACTGGAAGTCTCTGAACCATCTGAGCGTAACGACCCTGAATGTATTACGACTAGTAAAACGACATCATTGCATGGTTATGGTTTTCTCCATTACAGCCATTTACGAAAACAAAAACTTCTCACAATTTCTGGAATAGTCGTGCTAACACAATACTTTATTAATACCACGATTAACATATGTCAATGGACAGGACTATGGCCAGCTGGAGGTTCTTCTGTCTGCAGATTTCACAGAATGAATACTAAAGACCAACAACTATCATTATCTGAAGTAGAATGCATCTACACTATCAAATCTGTGAATGGGATTATTTTGCAGATGCAATCTGTTTGGCTAGTTCTGAATATTTCATAAACTACACCGGTTTTTTTTTTTGTGTGTGTATATTCTTCTTTCTTATAACAGCAGAATTATTCTCACCCATAATTTACTGGCTGTAATGTTATCAATAGTACAAATATCCAAATTCTGGTAAGTTTCAGGGTATAAATATAGTTAATGTCTTCCTGATGTTAAATTGGGCCCTTCTCCAAAGTTATCAAGATTGTGGAAACTTTATATTTGCTAATAATTACCTGAAAAAAAATATAGAAATTTATCCTTTGAAAAAAAGACAATGATTAAGTTGATTCATCTGAATGAAGCAATGTTATTCATCATATAGTTTTCTGGACAAGCTGATTTTCCTACTGGATAAAATGTTGATTTTTCAGATATAATGGTGTCTACAAGTAATGGGATTTTGGCAAGTTAAGCATCAATGTTGTCAAACTGCTTCACACACTCACGCACAAAAACACACGCATAAATTTGTGTATGTATTTTTTATTATTTTAAAATTTATATTTTAGTGGATACGCTTGTTTGAATAGACGTCTAACTGTTCTTAGAAAAAGTATAATACATCTACCGGCCTGTAGAGTTTTAATAAAGAAAATGACCGAACTTGCCTCCCATTTGTAAGAGAAAACACTGCCTAGCCCAGCTTGCGTTAGGGAACTTCACTGCGCAGTAATATTGAATACTCTTTTAACGAATGCATATCTTCTCGTAGAAACATTCTCGAAAGCCCATATCTATTATATTCATATCTTGAATGAAAACAAAGTAATTAAGAAGGAATTAATAGAATTTTATTTTTAATCCAACATAAATTCTTAATATTTTAAACATTAGATTTTAGTTGATGAAAGTTTTTGAGTAGACGATCTGTTTTTTAAGAGAGGGAATGAAATCGCCGGCCTGTGCACTCGAAAGTTAATAAATAAAAAATTGTCATCCGATACTATTTCAAACTGCCTCCACCACACGTTGTATCGTAATTGATCTATGTTGAGATGAGTAGATCACTTTGTGGCTAAGGTATCTAAAGTCCCTCTATTCAAGAGCTGATATCGCCTACAAACAAGCTACGTCTAAAGAAACGAAGGTTGCTAAAAATTTCATATGCTGATTATGAAGGACTGATGCTAGAGCTGTGAAATCATTCATTAATTCCAAATCATCTTATTAATAACTGCATTGTTTTTTTTTTTAAGAAATCTTCAAATGTAACGAGTAGCGACTTATCTTGGAAATGGACAAAATTTGGCATTGTGCTTTACCGAAAGAAAAAGGGTTCAGCCCCCAAGGACATTCAGGTTGACATATTTTTTTTATATTTATTAGGAGATGACGCTCCAGCTTTATCAATAGTGCAAATGTGTACAAGTAAATTTAGGATGGGAAGGCAGATTCTTGAAGATGACCCAAGGGTTCTGAACGTCCAGTAACTGCCAGCACAGAGTAAAACACTGATCGTGTTCGTCTCATGGTGATGGATAACAAACGATTGACGATAATTCAAATAGCCAATGCTATCAGAATAAACAGTGATGGAATTAATAGTATTCCCCACAATGATCTTGGTATAATAAAAAATTCTGCTCTGTGGGTGTAACATTTGATTTGATCACATCGTGGGAAAATTTAACATTGAAGATGGGTTTTTTCTTGAACGTTTCCTAACCAAGTCTGAGCGTTGGGTTCATCACTTTGAACCAGAAACAACAAGACAAATAATGCAGTGGAAACACCCATATCCTTGCCTTCTCCAAAGAAGGCTACGGTTATTTAATCTGCAGGGAAGATGATGGGCTCAGTTTTCTGGGATTCAAAATGCATTGTGTTTATTGACTATTTTCGAAATGGCTACAATAGCAATGGAGAGTACTGTATCAACTTGTTGAGGCATATACGAAAGTTTATCAAGATCAAACACCAGGGGAACTATTCTCCAGTAGACAAGACCTTGGTTTCAATGGCTGCTGTACATAACTGTGTCTTTGAACGGGTTGATTACCCACCCCTATTCTTCTGATTTGACTGTAATTTGTTCTCCAACTTGAAAAAATATATGACTGGGAACCCAAATCGAAAGCGATGATGACGGCATATCTGCTTTTTGACCAGAAGTACGAACAGTCTTCTCTGAACAGTCAAATGTCATTTTATCTAGAATGAAACAATCAAACAGTTAATAGGAATTGCCGAAACGCATGCAAGATTTTAAAGCTCTAGCATGATTACTTCATAATCAGCCTATGAACTTTTTAACTCATCCTTGTATAAGGAAAAAGAAAATGAAAGAAAGAGACAAACAGACAAAGATAGTGACACTGTTTACATATAGACATTTTCTACATGCAAAATTCTTATATCAGTTTTGAGCATTCTTCCACAATAAATAAACCAGAAATGACAAAATATATAAATATTCAATGTTAGAGACAAAGTGTTTATATATATATATATATATATATATATATATATATATATATATATATATATATATATATAGGGTGGACGCAGGAATCAACATTCAGCACTTCAGATTATGTTCACTCTCTCTCTTTCTACACAAGCGCGCCCTCCCATATATATATATATATATATATATATATATATATATATATATATATATATACACTAAGTTCAACGCCTAGTGTCGACAGTCTGTTTCCACAAAATTTGACATGCACAGAAGAATGCTCGAGAGTCAGAGCATTTCTAAATCTCAACAATGTAGACGAAGGAAATAATATTGCACGGTGACATTCAATTTCATGCCTTTATTTGTTATTTGGCCCCCATATATATATTATAATTTTTTTTAAATATGATTCCATCGCATCACAAAAATTACTATGTTTCGAAACTGGTCAGCAGTATTTAAGTTTATTTCCAATATTAAATCTTAACCACTGGGTGGCAATTTCATTGTCAAGCACAGTTATGGAATAACTATGATATGGACTGTTTTATTCATTTATAGTTTTGAATGGAGGTGTGGTCTGGATTTTGCTTTTTTCTTTATCGAGTGGTCTCTGCTTTGATGGAAGTAGGGGTGTTTGTTGTATGTCAAGTTTTTGGAGTCGTGTAAGGTTGGGTTGTTTTTTTTTTTTTTTCTGGCTACAATGGCAAATCTTATCAGAGTCCCTGCTAAAACTGATTTATGCAGTAGTTCTGTTTTTCTTTTTTATTATTGTATGCTAAGACTTTAACATTAATGATGTTGTAGTTCTGGTAGTTTTTGGTGCTTATTTATTTAGTTTTTATTGACGACCTCTTAAAGGGGCATTAAGCTTATAATTGGGTTGTGTTGTTAAACCTATTGCTTTAATTGAAATTTTTTTGATTTTGAAATTTTTAATTTTTTAAAATGATAATTCTTTAAGGCGAATATTTTTTGGTGTCGGCAAAACAAACCCGTTCTATCATGTCTTTGATCTTATAAATTTTCGTTTTTTAGAAACTTAATAATGTGTAGTTTTTCATGTAGGCATAAAGGGCATGGATCATCCAAGGTTTTAGAAGTTCTTGTTCTATTTATTATTTTCCATTTTACTTTTGGTATTTTATTCGTTTCTTTTAAATGCCAAAAATATTTAGATAAGGATGACTGATTTCTATTTCTAATATTATTGAAGGAGCTTTTGGGTTGTCTCCACCTTATTTTAAATTCATTCTTCGTGGAACCTATATATATCTTTTCAGTATTTGTATTCATGTTTGTAATTTCTGTTTCGCGATGGAATCATATATTTAAAAGTAATAATTATAATCTAGGCTCTACTTGTGTATCGAACATTGTTTTTTGAAAATAAAAACAAAAATACTAAGAACTTCGAAACATAACTCCACCTTTTCTATTATAGCAATATAATTGCACCCCCCACAAACACAACCCCTATATATATATATATATATTGATAGATAGATAGATAGATAGATAGATAGATAGATACACCTAGTGAGCCAGACAAGCCTACCTAGGTTTCACCTAAACGGATCGTCAGGGAAAGTTTCCCTGACGATCCGTTTAGGTGAAACCTAGGTAGGTTTGTCTGGCTCACTAGGTGTATCTAGGTCTGCTCTACGGTTGTATTGAGCTCTTTTGTTAGTTAGTTGTTACTCGTATCGGGGTTTTTTCTTTGGGCTTCAGACCTGCATCTGTGCGATTTTGTTGTCGGCAGAAGTTCATGTTTGTAGCTCTTTCTTTTTTTTAAACCTTTTTTCCCTCGAGATTGATTTGATTAGCAAATCAAAAATTCGAGGGTTTTTCAAACGAGTCTAGTTATATATATATATATATATATATATATATATATATATATATATATATATATATATATTGGGAGTATAATACAGGTAAAATATTCGGGAACGCATTGAATTTCTTAAGGAAGACACATTAAAATCAGATATGATTTTAAAATAAAGGATAACATTTCGTTAAGCAAAGTGTATTTGCTTCTTTTTTTTTGCCAAAGAATAAATTATCATAAAAGAGCATTATATTTTATATTCGTCAATAATACCAAGACCTGCCTTAGTTACTGCTTTACAAATTCTTGGCATTCCTTCCATCAATTTTTGAAAAAATAAAAGGTCATGGCAGACTTTCTAAGCAATATTCAAGCACTGTAAAAGTGTTGTGTATTCGCTTTAAAATCTTCTATCCAATTCGTTTGAATTTTGGCATAATTTAGGAGAAGGTGTTAAAGATGTTATAGCGTGTCTTTGCAAATTTGAATGATATTTACTTTTTCATGGTAATATATAATAATTGAATTATAATAACATATATATATATATATATATATATATATATATTCAACAACAATATTAACATTTTACTCTCATTCGTTTAATAGGTATTAAATTACATCAGTTTTCTCAATAGTTTACTTTTACTTACAGATTAAGCCTTAAGAATTTTTGAGTGTTCGGAAATTTTAAAAACGTCAAACCAAGATATTTTATTATTTTGTTTGCAAAAGAAAATCCTTCAAATTTACCTTGATAAAGTCTCTGCTGGAACGAAACGCCTTGTTAAATTATTTGTCTTTTTACCTTAAATATTTTTTATTTATACTTGAATTTTTACACACACACGCACAGAAACCTACATTTGGTCTCTCAATCGTCAGCCACACTTAGGCTTTATGAGAAAAAGTTCTAAATTGAAAATGAATTTTCCAAACGGTCTGTAATATATATTACTGAATTGTTCTTGTATATTCTGTCTTCGGTCTTTTTTCTCATATTTATTTTCGACCACGTGGAAAGACGTTCACTACCGTCAAAGAATCTCTATTTCTTTATTCTTTTATTCCGTATATAACATTGATCCTTTTAATCAATACAAAAGTTTATGTCAAATATCAGCCATCTTATCTTCGCAGTCTCTCAAGTGCATATCCGGTGAAGCGTTTTTTCAAATATAGGTGAAAACTCCAGGAAATAGCATACGAGAAATAATACGGGATAAATAGTATATGTTTCGATATAGAGAAGTCTGAATTAAGATAAACACGTGTGGAGGAACAGACGAACACCGAAACAGCAAAGCTTTTATTTATTAGGCATTTTTCAGACAGCGATCGAAAAAGTAGCGGCCCAGTAGCATTGTTGAGGACAGAAGGATCAAATAATATGAGGTTCGCTTTAAGGCACCATATTTTTCGGAATATAAAACATATATTAACTGATGTTTTTGATATGTTAAATCCACTTAAAGTAATCCTATTACATATCGAACCTTCGGCAGTCGATGTCCTGCTTATAATACTATCGCTTGTAGGCAATGTGAAATTTTGATGTATGTTTTATTCTGGAAAAATGCGTCTTATGCATCGACAAATATAATAATTACAAAACAACAATTTTAATCTCTACTCTTGTTCAAAAAGTTAAAAGAAAATGACTTTTGATTATTAGAAATATTTAGTATTCTAGCTACCAACCGCATGTATATATATGTTTGTAAAATCTATACTACATATATTATTCTATCTATTTTCCTACAAGTGCAAATAAACCGCAAATTCGGATTTATTTGAAACCCAACACAGATATCCGTATTTAGTGGAAAAAAATTGTGTTAAGGAGGAGGTACTGGTCTGTTTTTTGTATCTCCAGTAACTAGGCATGCTTCATTTTTGCTGTAACTCGCCGGAAGATGAGATAAAGTTTTCATTATCTTCTTTATACCGAAGGTGACAAAAAGCATATATGTGGCTCGAGGTTGCCTACTCCCCACGACGGTTTTTCTTTTTGTCCAATTGTTGATTCTTACAGTAACTGCCAGGTATTAATATTTACTTAATCCCGACAACATTGGTCGATTTGACACGAGTGATTTACGAAGAAAACCACACGCGTACATGTCAATAAGGTCAAATTTGTTCATTTTCCTCGGCGCTTCCCTTTTTCCACACCTCAGACATCAGGAATTATCTAACCTTCCCCTTTAACTGAAATGTGAAGTATACAACCTGTGAGGAGAGCTCATTGGTATGAGACTTTGGTTTCTTTGAACTTCAGAATTAGAAAACCGGCGATATAACATATTATTTGATTAGATTATGATTCTAATAATTGCTATCTTTATTGCTTCAGTCAGTCAGTTATGTGACATGCGTGATACACGCTTAGGCGATCATGTATATTTCGAGACATGACTGATGAGGCAAATGTTTTTCCCGCAGTCAGTTGCCATTTCTTTCTGCAGTAGACCAGTTACCATCCAAGGCTATAGAACCCGGTCTGTCCTGCTATTTACCCATAGCTGGGTGAGAAGAAGGGGATTCATACCTTTCCCAAGGGTAAATATGCACGTAAGTGAATTCGACTTTATTGCTTAAAGTATATAAATGAAATTAAAATGATAATCAAATGTTCTGGTCGCTTTAGTTTACACCCGTTCCAAGGGGGCTATAAGATGGCAGAACCAATAAAAGTAGTCCTCGTAGGGAGTTTATGATCCCATGCAAACTATGGTAAGCGAAATGATGGAGTTGAATCAATAACGCTTGGAATGACATCAGGTTGTTTGTTGTACCTTTGCAGACGTTTGCGAGGTCCGCGACCTACTACTTTAATATTATATTGCAAATTAGATATGTCAACACCAATAAAGTACAGAAGTTTAAATATCTAGCAAATGTTTTCACAGAAGATGGAAAATATGTCACCGAAATCATAACAAGCATTGGACTAGCGTAAGAGGTATTTCAAAAGAGTGGTCAGAAACAGAATATATTCGTCAGTAAGAAATATAAGAAAGTAAAGAAATGAAAATTTGAGAAGAAAAAAGGAAGAGAATAAAAAGAAAGGAAAAACATTAAGGAAAAAGGTGAGAACGGAAATACAAGAAATACAAGAAAGGATGGTGGTAAGATGTAGAAAGATGGAGATATGTTGAAAAACTAAACGATGAAGAAATAAGAAAAAGAAAAAAAGGAATGAACAAGTGAAGTTAAAGCAGAGATATAAAAACACAGAGTCTAGAATTAAAAGAGGAAGGTAAAATGATAGCGATAAAATGTCAGAGATAAAATATCATTCGTCATAAAATAAATGGTTAAAATCGATGTGATCTTAAAATTAGTTGACAGCTAACATAAACAGCGTGAACGAAAAGGTGTACGGTAGAGCCATTCTTTTGTAAAAGTAATATGGTGGTGTGTATTTCGACCGGAAGTGCCTCTGTCTACGACGCCATTTGGAACTCCCGGATGTTAGTAGTTTTCTTGGCTCACCACTGTCTGCCGGTGACACACGTAGCACCGGAACTGGTCTGCTAAACGCCAGCTGACGAACTCACAAGCCTTCTGCTTGGTTTTGGTGGTTGGGGCGTTAGTAAACATAAAATGGGGGATTAGAGAAATCTGAACCACACGTGGACACCGGTCGTCTGCATTTACCTTAATCACTTTGTCATTTTCGTTGCCTCCAGCTGTACAAAATCCAAAGTTAAGATCCATCACCACTACGAAGGGGAGAAAGCAATAACGAATATTGATAAAATGCAGTGTGTAATCCATATTTAAATATTTCGTGCAACACTTCACAATGCACAGATGCGAAGACTTACTCCATAGACAGTGAACCAAAGCAACATTTTGTGTTCGAACAGAACGTTCCAATAATGCGAACCCAGGTGGAAGTGTGGATTCATACGTATATGATCTTTGTTTTGTCATGAACTTTGCTGGTAATAATGATAACGTTGATAGCCAGATGCACATGAAAATGAGGGAAATATGGAATATGAGAAGAAAACGAACATAATTCATTTTGTAATTATATAAAATAAACAGTCCATCATTTTCTCTTTGTCTTTCTATCAGTAAAAACAGAATCGCTCTTTGTCTATTTATTAGTTGCAATCTTAATACGTTCACAATGTGAGAATATGTTTATGCTAAATAACACACACACACACACACACACACACACACACATATATATATATATATATATATATTTCAACCACCAGATGAATATTCATGAACGTTCTAGAATTCAAAAGCCTTGATGAACCAATGACATCCTTGCTTTTGTATATAAAAACTTGCAACAAAAGAAATCCGACATTGCCTTGATAAAGTCCTCAGGAGGCCAAACGCGTTGAATAATAATAGTTTTTTCTCTTGTTTTTTATTGGGTTTATATTGAGTTTCGTTTGCAAAAAAATCTTACAGATATTCGAGTATTTCCCTGGAATTTTGAAATGTAAAATAATAAGTACATATCAGAGAGATCCAGTTTCAACTGCTGCTTATACAATAACAAAATCATCATATCATAGCGAGATTTTTATAAATTAAATGAAGTTTAAATGTTAAAACTTGAAAAATAAAATTATATAATAATAATGTGAAGTCCGCGTACGCACCATCGTAAAGAAAGAGTTATTAATGTTTGTTTATTATAGGTTTTGACTAGCAAATCATATTTTCATTGAAATAGAGGCAGGAAGGAAAAGCTAGGACTACTGAATGATGTTACCAAGGAAATAATTTATTTTAATATATATATATATATATATATATATATATATATAATATCATAAAGACATCTTTCGGTGTACATACATTCATTTCATCTTAGAGTTTACCTGTAAATGGAAAAATTACGCCCTGAGGATGAAAATGTGAACTTTTCGAAAGTACTTAACCCAGCAACAACAATTCCATCTGATAACAATTTAAAAATAAGATCGCGTTATTGGATAGATTGTTATTACGTTAATGCATTATTAAGCCTTGTTAGCAAAGAGATTTCGCCATTAATTTCATTAACATTGCTAATTTATTATGTGTATGATTACCTCTTTATGTTAGAATATATATATTGCACAATCTCATATATATATATATATATATATATATTATTGTTTAATATACACATACATGTATATAAATATATCTAAAATATATAAATATACATACATACATACATACATACATACATACATACATACATGCATACATACATAGGTATTTACGATTCCAATGTAATATGGATCGTATTTACGTACAATTCAATGTAATAAATTATGACCATGGAGTACTAGTGTTTAAGCCTTTTTATATATATATATATATATATATATATATATATATATATATATATATATATATATATATATATAAGGAGACATTAGTGAAGTGGGAAAAAGGAAAAATGAAGGAATAGGTTTTAGGAAGACAGAAAATAGAGATTGACGTTGCATTTAATTCTTTAAGAATTTACGTGGCGGGGAAGCAAGAAATAGGAATTAAATTCCATAGTGCAAGAAAAGAAACTATTAAAGTAGGTCTGACGGTTGCATCTATTTAGTCGGGCAGCAAATTGATGAGACCTAATTGCCACTGTAGTAGCATGCTTAAATTCATGCGGTCGTGGCACTAAAGAGAGAGAATTGTCATGAAAATATTTTAAGAAAAGGGATGCCACGTCTATAAGAAAGTGACTGAAGTTGAAATGCCAGTTTAGGATAGATTCCATTCCAGTCCATTCTTTGAATGTTTGCAAGAATATCGAGATATATAGTCGATACTCCCAACCAGAGATATCTACTGTATGTAATGTACGGGTGAAAGTTAGATTTAGAAATATGCCAGAAGGATTCTTACGAAAAGAATTGTCTGGCACGACACAATGAACGAAATTTCCTAGCAGTTGACGTAGAAATTGATTCGATATAATCACACTACTTCATGTAATGAAAACTATGAACCCAAAAACTGTTTCTCGCCCGGAGTTTAGCAACACCCATCCTAATGGAGGACAGAAAAAAATTCAATGACGATTAAATAAAAACAATTTTCTTTTGGGCGCATCAGAATTCACAAGCCTTTCCTTGCCCCAGTTAACTACTGATTGGAGATACTTTTTAAGAGCAATTGCCAGTTTTACTTTGTCGGGTTTGTTGGACTTGCTACTAAGACTGGAGTAAATAGTTGTGCCATCTGCTTATGTACATCATTTGGAACTGATGACTTTTGGAATGTCTGGGAATAGAATCCTGGGTGACACCTGCATTAATATTAAATGAACTAGAAGGTTGTCCATTCGACACACTTTCATTATGTTTTGTTACGAATAATCGCATTAAGCAAAATATTCGTCATGTGACACCATAGCCCGTGAGTATGTAGAGAAGGTCAGCATGTCAAACTCTGTTGAAAACGTTCGAGACATCAAGGGCCACAGTCGGACTTCGAAGTTCTTATCGAAAGCTTGAGAAACAAATTCAACGAAGGCCATTAAGAAAACAGTGGTCGACCTGCAGAAACGGAATCCATATTGTTTATCCAAAAGGAGGTGAAGTAGAATGCTTAAACAATTCGGCGTTGATTAGAGCAATTCCTACTTTACCAAAAAACGATAAGAGACTAACAGTGCGATGATTTGAGAGGCCTGAATGTTCCCCAGGTTTCTTAAAAACAAGAACTACAGAGGAGGACATCCAAGAAGCTGGGAAGCAGGAAGAAGCGAGCCATTTATTGTAAAGTTTGGAGAGAAATGGAGCCAGTTCAGGAAAACATTTCTTTAGGTGAATTGAAGGGATACTGTTGAATCCACAAACCTTGTAAAGATCTAGTTCAGAAATAATAGCAGAAAGCATGGACGGCACTATATGCATATCACTCAGTTTCAGGAGGAGATACTCTAGATGAGCCGAGACGGAAGATGGAAAAAAATTTCAGAGCAAAGCAAATTGATTGAGAACAGAAGGGACTGAGGATTTGCTTTTAATCGGTACACACTTGATAAACCGCTACTAATCTTTCGAATTAAACTTGATCTCTTAAATAATTCTCTATAAAATAAACAATTATTTCATTGATGTTTCATTATTCTATGAAGCCAATATTAATTTGCCTATTTCCCTTTAGTTTTTATCTGTAATCATAAACATTTCCACACTTTATTACAAAAACATTTTTTTTGGTTTGGTTTATTTTGGTTTACGGCATATCAACCTCAATGGGTTATTTAATGCCGACAAAAATTTTTTATTGCTGGTAATATTTTGTTTTGTTAAAAATCTGTTTCTTGTAGTATTTATCATTCAAAATTTTTTTTCTAGTAATATTTTTTTCAAAAACGTGTTGCTGGTAATAGTTTATTATTTGCCCATAGCTAGGACCCTAACAGGTGCTACCACCCGGGTCAAGGTGGATCTGGGAACACCAGCAATTAAGAGATGATTCCACGCTCCTCAAAACCTCCTGATCAGAGGCCTTGCTGCTGGACGTAGTTTATCGTCTTATCAATGACGCGGCTGTAACTTAACGTCTTACCCAGGATGAAAACAAGTTTATTATAATTTTATGATATAGACAAAACCATTTTACTCACCACAAAGAGGCTAATTAAACCACCGCAGTGTTGGACTGAGACGAATACTGAAAATGTATCGGTACATCATAGGGGGAATATTCGGACTAGCAGTAGTCTATAATAATAATAATAATAATAATAATAATAATAATAATAATAAAAATAATTAGTTTTAACCCGTGACAATTTCACGGTTTTCCTATATTAATATTCTGATGAATCTTAATTCTAAAGTTAATGATTGAGTAAACTTTTGGAAAAGTCTACGAAGAAATTCGCTTATCGCATCATTAAATATTTGAGTTTACTAACTTTAACAAAATATTACAATAACAATCATAAATCAACAGGAATGCTTCTCGTTTTTTTAAGAAGTGGCCACACTAAAAGATTTGAAATTGACAACTTTTTTCCACTTCACTAAAACAGGCGTTAAATACTTCTATCTATCACTCTTTCTTTGATTCATTCCTTTTGTCAATGAAACCAAGTCGTGTCTTTTTTATTTGTGAAGGACTGGTAGGAGATATTAAACATTTCTATCTTCTTTCTTTTATTTTTTCATTGAAACTAACTAATGTCTTTTTTTCTCTCTTTTCACTCGATCAAAACGGAATCGTCTATTATTTATGATGTATCGCAGGACATAAGAGTCGCGTGAACTAAACGAATAAAGTGAAAAACTCAATTATAATAGGATAATAATAACAAGAAGAAGAAGAAGAAGAAGAAGAGGAGGAGGAGGAAATTGTTGGTAATTGAAAAGGAATAAAGCAAAAATGCATGCTTAGTTTATTTCTTTCTCATTACTCCCGTTCAAAATGGAGACACGTAGAAATAAATGCTGTTCTAGAATTTATTTTTTTCGAAGGGAAATTTGATGTAAACGTTCACAAAATCTCTAATGAATGTTTATTGGAAGGATGTACTTGATGCAAGCACAATAAGGAAATGATTCAACGAGAAAGGAAAATGTTCGTTGTGGTATCTTGGCTGTTGCGGCGTATGTGAATAAAGGACAAATTGCAGCTGACAGAAAAATAATAATTACTGAACTTCAGCTTAGGCATTTCAGTGTCTGAAGTTTAGTGCAGTCTTTGCTACTCAAATGTCTTTGCAATAATGGATTTGCATAATTCGCAAAATCTCAGTGGCGTTTTAAGGAACAGTGATTGTCGAAAACCTTATGGAGCTTTAGAGCAAGGATTTCACTCAATAGGCACCAATGGATCACTAGTGATGTTGAGATGAAATGTGCTGATCCCTAACAAAGCAACCAAGAAGCGACTACACTTGACTCTTTTCAAATTTGCAATACCACGATTGAGTAGGAAGGAGATTATGCAAGTCATATGGATTCATTATTATTATTATTATTATTATTATTATTATTATTATATTTCCTTTGATGTCTTTCCGGATCCCGCCCAGTGACCTAAGGTTAGAAATGGCATCATGACATTTTCCACTCTTTAGGCATTGACTTAAGGAATCTCTTCAGTTAGTCTACTGGGATCTTTTCCAACCAATCCGAGGGCTCCAACTACACAGGGATTGTTGATGTTCCCATGTGCCACATTTTTGAGATTTGGATTTCAAGGTCCTTGTATTTTGAGAGCTTTTTGAAGAACTTCAAAGATACATTGCAGTCTGTAGGGACTGCCATATCAATAAGGAGGCACTTTATTATTATTATTATTATTATTATTATTATTATTATTATTTCTTTCAACATTTTACACAGTTATCTGTTATTTATGTATAAGTATTTATTTGTTTTTGTACAACTAACTTGAATATTGTTTTGTATTATTTTACTTTCTGTTTTTGCTTATACAATGTGTATCAAAAATATTTTTTACAAACTTTACCTAACATCAAAACAAAGTAAAATATCTATATAAACATATGTCCAAAAGTGAGTGATCAGAGGGCGAAAGACCCTGCAGCCGTTGCAAATTATACGGATACAGGTGTTGCTCTTGAAGTACCATCCATGCGGTTCTATGAGATGTACGAGATGCTACGACCAAATGTGCTGATAGCTGGATTTACTCTGACAGCCTGAAGAATGTGTTCTTCGTGATCAAGATTACGAGCGGATCTTGGTCTTCCTTAATCCATAGTTTGTGGTGCCACGGAACCTGTCTTAGCAAAGCAACGGTAAACAGCAGCAAAGCTTGGATGACTTGAATGCCTTCGGTCTGGAAGCTTACTCTGATACAACCGTTTAGCCACGTGTCCATTGACATTCAAGCGGACATATATAAAAAGCATACCGGCCTGTTCACGATAAGAATATGCTACCATTGATAAGCAGAACACTTCTCAGTTAACTTACTACTACACACGTTAAACGTTGAAAACAGACTAACCACAAATGTACACGAATGACAAGTACGACCTAGTCTATATGGCAGCACCACGACATATAACGTACATTTTCTTTAAACTTAATAACTAAAATACAAAGGATTTGCGGACATAAGTTTATATGGACTTTTGTCCTTGTTTTGGTGCATGAAACCTGCCCTCAGTGTTTGTAAAATTCTGTATATATATATATATATATATATATATATATATATATATATATATATATATATATAGATAGATAGATAGATAGATAGATATACATATAGATATAAATATGTTTGTGTGTTTGCCTCTATGTGTGTGTTTATGGGTGTGTGCGCGCATAATTGGTTAATATGAAATATTCACACAAATACGTACGACATAAGACGTGGATAATTGTTTACTATTTTAATGTTGCTGCTTTGCTCCTTTCAGGAAAGTCTTCAATTCCTAACGGGAAAAATGTAAAGGAGCTCTATTGGGTTTAACCAAACTGTCTTCATTAAAACGATTTAGAAAGGTAAATATTTATTACTTATAGAATTTGTAGAAGAATTTTTTTTTTCTGTTTAATAATGCTGTGTATCTGTTGGGACTGTCTTTTACTGCTTATTATGAAGTTCTAACAGAACAATAAAATACCCTAGCTTCTGTATACTAAAGGCCAAAACAATGGTACAATGTTACGAACCAACAGTAAACGTGAAAATGATGCTCTTACGAATCCTATATCTAACAGATATAGATTATTATTTCCTTAAATCCATGGACTAAACTCATAGACAGATTAAATGCTCTCGAACCAAATTTACCCTGAAAGATATCATAATAAACATGTTTCAAACGCTGGTATACATGATATTTTTTTTATATTATTATTAACTTGGGAACAATAGAAGTAAAAGATTTCGCTGTAGTTTTTTTTTTTTTTTTTAGTTCAGAACATTCCCTATTTTTTATGAAACATATTTTATGACAATGTGATATTTGCTATTAATTTGCAGACTTGTGTGTATCTGCCATTTCCCCACACAAATTTTAAGGAGAGAAAATTATTTGTAATAATTTATTCATTTAATTCTTTTTCAATTCTAGATTTTCTGACGCCAGCTAGACGATTTGTCTGGTATCGAATATAATTGTGATTTAATATATATTTAATATCACTATTAACCCGAGAGCTATCACGGTAACTATATATATATATATATATATATATATATATATATATATATATATATATATATATATATATATATATATGCATGCAAAAAGGTTTAGGACTCTCTAGTTTTTCAATGAAACTGTGTAGTTTATATGTTCCACTTACTTTTTCTTAGAAAGAACTGTAGGAAACTTATACCAATTTAAACTTTTGTACACTTCCCATGAGTTGCCTGGCAACAGATTGCCACGTATCGCTTAAGATTTAACTTGATGTGTGCCTGTGTGTGGGTGTAAGTATGTGTGTGAAATGAACACTCTCAGCTCTGGTGAAGGCACTTCTAAAAGGCAAACTAGGATATAAAATCAAATTGGTAGGCAGGCTGGATTCATTAGCCCTCTTAATGTAAATATATATCCAGGAGAAGAAAACTCTGATATAAAACCAATCAATTTGACCTCACCTCATGACAATGCCTAATAATCTAATCGCCGAAAAAGGGCATACCATGATGGAAAAAATGCTCCAAACATAATAAAAACAAATTTTTATCGTAAAAAGTTTATGTTATTAAGAGGAAAGAGCAAAGTATTTCTAAATTATTTAAAAAAATTATTTACTCATTTTTAACAAGTTCAAAGGTTGTGTTAAAAATCTAGTGTTTTTTATGACGACGGTGAAATTATTGCTCGGCCGTTTCCGGTAAAATAACACATTAATTTTGAATTTCTTGTAAAAATCAAATAATTGTCAGATTTTAATGAAACATTCAGGACTTATTCATAAATGAATTAATTTTTTTTATATTATTTTAGAAAATCTTGGTACAAATATTTTTTTTACATATGTTAACCCCGCCACTTTACTTCATTACATGAAATTTTCTAGAATTTAAAATCGTCAACGAAATGTTTTATTAGTTAAAAGCAGGACACCTTGAAGAATGTAAATCATAAATTTCCTTTTTTAAAACTGTCATCAAGCTTCCTAAAATCTGCTTCAAATCGTAAAAGTTTGCAATAAAACTATCTCATTATTTAATTAGATGAGCTTTTAATTGCTTCTATAAATAATATATATCTTAAAGATATTAATGTCCGAAGAAAAAAAAATTCAATGAATACGGAATTTTTAAAAGAATTGTTTGCATTTTTCTTTTTTAATTATAAAGTTTCAAAAATGTTTTAAAATTCATCCTAACATCGATAACGTTAGATTGTTAAGTTACTAAGTGAACACTATAATTACTTAGCGAAAATTGAAGACCTTAACACAAATCATCCCTCCCCCAAGATTTATCCCTCTTACCCTCATAAACCATTATTTTTATTTAGTTGAGAAAAATAATTTGTTTTATGTAGTATTTTTTTAAAAAATTTAGTTTCTTTATTCTTTTTTGTGAGTTATATTTTGATTAAAAAACATTGAGAGGTTACCCTTTATTTTATTTTAAACCTAATATTTAGATGAATTATTTTTATACTTTATTTCACTTAGATTTGAAATTAGTTTTCTTTTCTCATTTTCTTTTCAATTGTGGTAGGTACCTCCAGTAATTATCGATTTTAAAAATGAATTTAAAAGGCAAAAATGAAAAGGTTTTGTTGAAGCTTTTCTTTTAGCTTTAACTGAAAGCTAAATGATTAAAAAATAAACTTTTACTATTTCCAGTACTCAGGTTTATTTCAAACAGAAATTATATTTTGATTAGAATGTTTATTTGTATTTTTTCCAGTAAAGAAGCGATAAAAATCTTGCCATTTTTTGTAAACAAAAGTTAATTCCCGTTTTTAAAAAAATTTGTAAAATTTAATATATTTTCCTGAAACGTTGAGGAAAATTAGCAAAATTAAAGTTAATTTAATCTGATTTGAAACAAAAAAAATTAAATGTGTAATTCGGTGTAGGAAAAATAAACCAAAATTTCGGACGTGGTAGAAATGATTAAAAAATTAGAGGTAACTCAATAATTTATTAAATGTTATTAATTTAAGAAATTTCTATAGTATCCTAAAGTCCATTATATTTTCAGAAAGTATCATCAATCGTAAGGTTAAGTACGTAAAAACAATAAAATATTAGATAATTGCTTAAAATATTTTGTTAATTTAAAAAAATTATATTTTAGCTAAAAGACAAAAACAAAACGTTTTTTACTTAGAATTTGTAAATTTATGTCAACTATGGCCCAACATACTTGTCAACACATTCGGCCGTAAATATATCAATGGAGACGTGAGAAGAATAAGACCCCATAGTTAAGAAATGTCTGCTTAGAAAATATTATGCTATAATTAAGTAATATTTATGCAGAACAAATTAATTTAACTTTAAATTTGTAACTTTTCCGCAAATAACGTTTCAGAAATATATATTTAATTTTGCAAAGTTTTTTAAAACCGAGAAGTATGTTTTGTTCACAATCAGTAAAAAAAAATGTCTGTTTCGATTAGTTTTTCTGAAAAGGTGTATCAATTAAAAATTATTCTAATTTCTATTCAAAATACACCACAATATTTTGCTTTCTGAAATAAGAACGTTGAATCATTTAGCTTTCAATTGATACTAAAAAGAAAACTTCAAGACAGATTTTCATTTATGAAAATCCATTTAAACCCTAGGTATATGGAATTTTTGGTGGTACCTAATCTGATTTAGTACCACATCTTCTGCTACGCGAGTTATATTCCGTCGATAACAGACACCAAGCCGAAGCCTACAATTCTACTCTATGTATGCGAAGGTGTTGTCAGTCACCTAACCTATGAGCAACGATTAAAAAATCGACTAGAAAATGTTCACTTAAAAGATTTCTGTCTATATTTCTAAAATGAGCTATTGTAACTATTTAAACAATTTACATTGTTCGGACTGTTGTTCTCATCTTTATTGCCATATTCACGGCCTTTCAGCCGTTGTACGCTCCAGCCTTCTTCGGGATATGTCTTTAATTCTAAGATGAGGCATTTTAACTATTTACTATATATACATTGTTCGGACTGTTGTTCTCATCTTTATTCTCATATTCCCGATATTTCGGCCGTTGTACGTCCTGGCCTTCTTTAGGTGAAATACATTGGAATTTCGAATTGAACCCTTTACTTCGTCCACCGGGGTAGATTGTTCCAGTTCCACGTGCCATGCCTTTTCTGGATATCTCAGTTTCAGTTATTTTCCTTTAGTAACTCAAATTTCCAAGATTCTGTTCAACTCTGCTGTGGCCAGGTATTGAACTCACATTTCCTTAGGTCAAGTCATTGTATTACTTCAAGCAACGTTTTTTCCACATGGCGCAGTAGATAAAAGTGTTAGTTGCACGTAGAACCATAACGTCTATTCCGGTGGAGGAAATAAAAGGTTTGGATTCGAAATTCCAACTATAAACTCTGTACATTAATAGAGATTTTAATTCTTCCTCTAGTAATTTTGAAAGTCATTGTTCCTTTGATGGTAACATGATGCAAACTTTTCAAACAGATTTTTCAAACAGCAATGAGGGAGCTTGGTAAATTTTGTTTTCAGAAAGATATCCCATGCTAAGCACATGGTTCGGACCTTCTATGAAGTGGTGGATCACAACATGGCATAGTCTAGATAAATCTAAAAAGTTTATTGCCTTCACCATCTTAGACTCTTGGCTTTGATAGTTTGTGATAGATGTTAGAGTATACAACTCCTACTTTGAACCTGAACACAGTCTTATTGTAACAAAAATAACAAAACTAACAGAAAAATTGTTCACTTCCGCTCACCTAAATCAGAAAAGATACCAAAGTATAACATCCACCCCATAAAAATGAAAGCTTACGTAGAATTCTATGATAAAATACAGTCCAAACTGACGTCCGTAAATTTTAACAAAACAACATGAAGGAATCAAATAATTTAATTCGTTTTTCGTTAAATTTGAAGAGATTGATGGAAGAATGAAACGAAAAGAAGCAAAAGAAATTGAAGGGAGAATGATAAACAATTGAAAAATAAAATAAAATAAACAAATTAGTTAATGAGGAGAGAAATCAATATTGGTAAGCAAGTTAAGTTTCTCACCATAACATTATGCTGAAATATGGAGAAAAACGAGCAATCTCCATAATATAAAAACGAAACTAACAAAGATGCTTTTGGTCTCAAATCACTTTGAGGTACATTTCAAACTTGACCACATATTAAAGATGGCCGCTAAAAAAGATAATACACTAACATACACCAATCATTGAAATGCCTGTCCCGAAACATAATGTTAAGGGTGCTATAAAAAAATAAAGAATAATAAGGCATCGTTTCTCATTAAAGTTAATTTTTGAAAATAGCTTCCCTTCTCCCGGAAATTCAATAACAAGTAACCAAATTTCATGAAGAAACGCATACCAAAGAATTGAGCTATATCGCGTATTATTTCACTATAGAAACAAAATGAACCTCGTACAGAGGCATTTTATTTGGGTTCATTATGAGGAAAGTGCTAATGAAAATATTATTAACTAGGCTCTCATCGTTTTATCGTCAAAACCTCACAACCCAATTTGCTTTTCGTTCTGGCAAGAGATGTAATAATAGAAAATATGTCATCAAACAACCTCAAAAAATTGTATATCTTTCCAATAGAAAATTGTATACCTGCTATGTCCAGCTTAGAGTTGCATATGACCACGTTAATAGTCACTTACTCATGTCATCCATTAGAAAGAGTCTGCAAAGCTTTGACGCCACTGAATGTCTAGATCTGATAGAGGAAGTATATTAATCCATAACATTACAGATGTCTGGCGATGCTTCCAGTGCGAAAACATTTCAAACGTCGTCAGATGTACAAGGAGGAAATGAGAGCTCTAGCCTATTTAATCTTTTCCTAGACCCGTATCTATACAAACCAATGTTGTGAAGCACTGTTAGTTTAAGTATTCCATATCACAGTTCCGAACGAATATACATGGGGTCCTCGACTTACGTCAGAGATCCATTCCTACGGCGTGACGTACCCTGATTTTTGACGTAGCTAGAAACTCAACCACATATGCACCCATTATTCTGCTTTATTCTTGGGAGCCATAATGAAGGACAAAAAGTCCTGCCTCCCCCACACCAAAAAAACGACACAAGCGAAAGATAGCGAATCTATTATAGCGTACAGCTGATGAAGAAACAACTCCGTCTTCCTCATATAGTACGGCGTAAAGACGAATTATATTATGTGAGTTGACGTCGTAACCACGAAATACCGTAAGTTCTGTACTAATAAAAAAAAACAACGTTCTTGTTTTTCCCTGCCAATGTTAATGTACTGATGATTGATTGAGATAAAAATGAATTTGAACAAAAATCTACAACCTCTTCCAAATGTTCCAATAAGCAGGGTTCAAGATAAAACTTTCCAAGACTAAAACTGTTACCTGGAATTGGAATAAAAACACTCATGGCACATAGACTGGAAACAACGGCAATCCAGTATGTGGAATTAATAAATACCACAGACGTGAAATACCTCAAATATTGATTAGCTACAACAATTAATAGAAATTAAACATAGCATAGGTTGTCCTAGGGATAGTTTCGCCCAACACCGCAAATTGCTACAAAACATTAACCTGAAATCTCATGTTCCGTACTTCTATAGCCTCGAGAGATCAAGACGTTTATATGGACATCATGCGTTCAGAAATGTCTAACTTGTCTAACATTTTCTCAGATCGATCATTAAAAATATCTTCCGGTGAATGATCATGTAGCTCTTAATGAAGACTGGCGCTACAGAATCACTATAAAAATCTATGTAAATATTAGAAATCTGATCACTGAGAAATTTCAACACAAGCAACAGGTGATAGCATATGTAACACGAAGAAAGAATAATGACATAATCAACGCGTTGACATATATATATATATATATATATATATATATAGCATACATTAAACTATATGAGAGTGTGTGTGTGGTTGTGTGTGTGCGTGTATATATATATATATATATATATATATATATATATATATATATATATATGGGCATAAAGATCAAGGACATTTTTGCTCTTTTTTTCTTGGTTTCTCTCAAGTTTTTTTTCATATTTGGTTTTAAGTTATTGAAATAAGACCCTAGTCCATGGTGTTTTGCCGAGCGCATTCGGTTATTGTCAACTTTCATCATGGCTGTATTTTTGGGTTTGAAATAGGTTACTTATTATATTAGTTTTAGCGATAATGTTTTCGCTATTTAGACAATGTGGTTGGATTAGGTCATTAAAATAAAGATGAAGTTGGTGTTTATTATTTGGAGAATTAGTTATTAAATATGTTTAAGACGTTCCTGCAAGTATAAATCCCCCCCCACACATATATATATATATATATATATATATATATATATATTAAGGAATGTTCAATAATCTTTTTTTTTTGCTTTCCCGCAAGTTGTCTTATATTTGGTTCTAATTTGTTGAAATAAGACCCTAGTCGATGGTGTTTTGCCGAGCGATTTCGGTTATCGTCAACCTTCATCACAGCTGTATGTCTTGGTATGAAATAGGTTGCTTATTATTTTAGTTTTATAGATAATATTTTGGGTATTTAGACAATGTGGTTGGATTAGTTCATTATTAATAAGGAGGGGATTTGATGTTTATTATTTGGAGGAATAGTTATTAAATATGTTTAAGATATTTCTGCCAGTATTAACTTACGAAAAAGCAAGAAAAAGCAGAAAAAATATTATTAAACGGAAAAGTTCTATAGTATGCGTGTGTGCGCGCGCGTGTTAAAATATAGATTTAAGGTCTACTATATTTATGGACAATAGTGCTCAATATCAGGGACAGAGCGTATGCAAATATAAAACGGTACACTGAATTCAACACCATGCGGCAACGGCCTGTTTCATTCTTGAACGAAATCTTCATACTAAAAACAATGGAAGCCTTATTAATAAAAACAAACAAACCAACACTTAATAATATTAACTTCGAACATGGACACAATATCTTGACCGTGTTTTGAAACAAAAAAAAATGAAAACATTTTATGAAACATACATACAACAAACTATTCCTAATTTTCACAGTTAAAATATAATCCTTGAAAATGGCTAAATGTATAGCCGAAAGCACTCGGATAAAATGAACATTCGAACAGTTTTTATATAATTTATCATCCGAAAAGAAAAAGAAAAATAAGGTCGCATGAGAAATTGTATAAAAAACTAAATAAGACCACCTTGCCTGTCGTTTTCAATGAAATGTGCATGAAAAAAGGATTGCTGCCTAAATACATAAATTTTGAATATATATAAAATATATATATATATATATATATATATATATATATATATATATATATGTGTGTGTGTGTGTGTGTGTGTGTGTGTGTGTGTGTGTGTGTGCGTGTGTGATAAGTCATAATAGTCTATTATTTTAGAATTGAATAGAAGCTTGAGGACACAGTACATGTAAATCATACCTAATGTGAAAGAAGAAAACTTGAAAACCGACATTCTAGATTACATTCTTTAATGGATTCCAATAAGTAGAGAGTCAAACTTGCTGTCGTTTCAGCCAACGAGTAAACTTCTGAGCAGATAATCAATTAATACGACACGGAAATAGTTTATGAGAAAACCTTGGAAGGATTGTTTGAGAACGAAGGTCACGTGTGTCATGGGGGATGTCTAACTGGAAGTGAATAAAACACGCATTGTTTTTCTTTTTTTTGTTCTTGTAGGTTTGTTTTACGCGAGGGCCTAAATTTGAACATCCTGCTTAAAATAAATAGGTTAATTACAGTTTAACTTTGCCACTGGCCCGTGTGTCCCATTTTTTCTCAAATCTCCCGCTCAACCCTGCCACACCTCAGCATTTTTAGAGTGTCCTTTCTTTTCAGTTTTCTTTTCTTTTATTATTGTATTTTATTTAAAGCTGTTTTTTTCCTCCTTTGGTTTAGTGTTTGTTCTGAATTCGAACCCCTTTCTTATTTGCCATTAATTTATCCTTTTTTCCTTCTTAAATACTTATTTCGATTTTTAATTTTTTTTTTCCTTTTTTTGCTGATTTCGTACACGAGGCCGAGAATAAAATGTACTGATGAACGACATCCAACTATCTTATCACAGGACGAGGAATTAGGTGAAGTAGATAGTCGATGGTACGCCTGGTTGACTGTACAAGGAGAGAAATTTAGGGCGTTGCTTCCTGATTTACAGACAACGGTCACAAGAGTTTTTGCAACATGAGTCTGACACTGAACAAATGCGGGTTTTCGGTCACATTACCTGGGATATAAAGAAGAACAAGTTTTACAGGAGGAAATGTATGTAGGTATGACAGAAAAACATAAACAATTGAAAAATACAATGTGTAAGAATATACAGACAATCGATAGATAGATAGATAGATAGATAGATAGATAGATAGATAGATAGATATAAACAAGATGAGATAGATATGAACAAGATGGGATAGATAGATAGATAGATAGATAGATAGATAGATAGATAGATATAAATTATATACAATAGATATAAATTACACACACACACACACACACACACACACACACACACACACACACACACACACACACACAGGCACAGACCCACAGGCAGACACAGACGCACACACATATTGACTGTTTTGAAAACGAAATAAAAAAAGCCAAAATCTAAAATTTCTCCTTATGCGTTTACAATTTCTATATAGTCTGCGCCTTACTAAGTTTAGTTGTAATTATTTTGCAAAATATCAACGATAATAGTATATTTCCCTCTGGTGAGAGATTAAAATAAATTGTAACTGTTTATTGGTAGATTTTTTTCGAATTTTAAAGAAAAAGAATATTCTATTTCTACTGCGATATAGAGAGAGACCTGATCAAATCTTTCCTCCATATATTTTAAACAAATCTTGTGGTTGATAAGCAAAAACATATTAAAGACAAGAACACTCACATACATACACATGTATGTTTGTGAGTGCATATATGTATATGCTGGACTCTCCCATCGTATTCAGCACCTAGGAACCGACAGCCCAGACACCTGCACAGATGATTTGATTATAGTAGTGAAGGCTTTGTGCAGAACCAACCATATTTTTTGAAGAGCCGAATAGAGAGACTTGGTGCACCATATCGGAGTTCAGAGTTCTCGAAGAGTTGCCATCCAAGACTATAGAACCCAGTGGGGAAAAGAGAATTCATACCATTCCCAACGGTATTAGCAAGTAAGTGAATGCAGTGGATTCGGCTGAATTCGAACTCGGCTCTCAGATTCCTCAATCTGAGCCATATATATATATATATATATATATATATATATATATATATATATATATATATATATATATATATATATATATATATATATATATATATATATATATATATATATATATATATATATATATATATATATATATATATATATATATGAATGCATGACAAAAATCAGTTAGATGATTTTAATTTATAATTTTTTTTTTCTGCTCTTTTATGAGATAATCATTAAGTCGTAACCGAAAAAATAAGATCTAAGATGAATTCTTACTATGCCAATCCTATTACTAAAAGTGCCTTAGTCAAATTAAAAAATTGCAGTAGCTAATAAATTTAAAATTTGTGAGTAGAGAGACATGATAATATTAAAGGCACGCACACTCACAGACACACATCGTAGACACAGATATCTGTCTCTCTCTCTCTCTCTCTATCTTTATATATATATATATATATATATATATATATATATATATATATATATATATATATATATATATGTATATATATATATATATATATATATAATGGGGGTAGCAGTGTATTAAGGGCTTCATCAGAACGAATTCTTCATATTTATGTTGATGTGACTATACATTCGCACGAATGAAACGGGGATACTGAGAATATGAAATTTAAAATTCTATATGCATTTTTATTATGTGCTTTAGGTAATATAATCTACTCGATTTCACTTTGAATATGCTTCTGTTCGTTTATGCTTCCATCACTTTTATGTGAAATATTTAATAACAAAAAATGAGGGGAACGTAAACCAAAGGAAAATGAATCCAAATGAAATCGGCTAGATTATGCATTCAAAAGACATATATATTTCATTTGTGCGCAACATATATACGTATCAACGTAAACAAAAAGTAGATGAATGCTCGACAGGAAATGAAATATGAAAATATTTTACATATATAAAATATTTTATATATATATATATATATTTTATATATATATATATATATATATATATATATATATATATATATATATATATATATAACGATTAAAACGACAGACAAAGTGCTACGATTAAGCGTTTTATTTAATTTTTCTTGTGTTCGAACAATTGTTTTCTTTTTTGGACACATAATGTGTAGAAACTTTCCTAATGTCCTCTAATTCCGAACGCTTTCGGCTATACATTTAGCCATTGTTAAGGATGATTTTATTTTTTCCAATTTCAATTGGTCTGCGTGTTGCGTATGTTTTTGGTGTTATAGAGATGTTTTATCTATTTTGTTGTTGTTTTAAGAAAAAAGCAACACTTAATAATATTAACTACGAACACGGCCACTATGTGCTGTGTTTGGAAATTAAAACATCTCTATAACACCAACAATATACACACAACGCACGCACCGAATTAAATTGAAAAAAATAAAATATGGCCGAAAGCGCACGGAATCAGAGTACATTTGGACAGTTTCTAGACATTCTGCGTCCAAAAAAAGAAAACACTTGTTTGAACACAAGAAAAATGAAATAAAAAGCTTAATCGTAGTACCTTGTCTGTCGTTTTTATTGAAATATGCATAAATGAAGGATTGCTAAATACACAATATATATATATATATATATATATATATATATATATATATATATATATATATATATATTTATGTATGTATGTATATTACAAAATGGACGCGTTTCGTCCTGTATATGAAAGAGATCAGGAAACTTGTTTTGATATGAATAGACGATAAATCGATAACATCAGAGAAATAATCTTCTTTCAACAAAATCACATTACGAGATAAAATATGCCGCATAAATAGAATACCTTTCTTTTAAAATCTGTAAATAAAGCCACTGCAATTATTCATATATTTACTTCCCAGACTATTTTGAGTTTGCATATAAATGTATTATATTTTTGTAACTGAATTGTTCTTTTAAAATTGTGGTAACTCAAACAGTATATTTTTCGCTCAATCTCATCCGACATGCTTTTTATTCTTTTTTTTTAATACCTAGTATTTTTTCTTCTCGCAGACAGAATTATACCCTCCATTTATTGAGCTTGTGAATAAAGGTAATATTTTGAAAATATGGTTTAGTATATAACGACACATTTGTATTTAGAATTAACAAGGCACTTGTTGATTTGTTTTATTGTTGGTCCTATACTATCTGTTTAATTTTATATATATATATATATATATATATATATATATATATATATATATATATATATAGATGGGTGTGGCTGTATGAACGGGAACCTATATCTTGAACAACTTTTTTTTTATACCCAAATGAAAATGTTTCTCCCTCAGTGAATAACACTGTGTATATTTTTTAAATCATTTCACCACAATCAAGGTAATAAAGCCACTGAGACGCAAAGGATTACTGAGAATTAATAAATATGAGAGAAATAAAACACTATTAAGGAAGGAAAACAATAAAAGGACAATTATTAAGTTTGGAGATAGGGATTGGCATTGTATTTAGGAATTATTTATAATAACTTTTGAAACAGTCTTTTTATTTCTTTAGATTATTAGATTGATTAAAAAAGGCTATGTTGTGCTTAATGACTGTAAAAACATTGAAATGTCTTCAATGTATCCGCAGAATATAATATATTCTTGGCTGTATATGTTTTACTTTTGCGTAGATATACCGATTAGAAAGTAACACACATTATAAAAATGAAATGCAAAGTTCTTTGTTCGGTTTAATCTTCAGAGTTGAAGAATATTTCTTGTTTTATTCCATGTAAGAGGCCTATTCTGATAATCGGTTTAAGCAAAGTGAAAATATTAAACATGTAATTAGATTAATACTGGAATTCATATTTTCATTTATTCATGCATAGAATATTGCTGCCACATATTGTCCGCAGATCCTACCATAAATCGAGAGATCTTTGATAAAATCCAAAGAAGAATCAGCCATATTTTTGGTCCTGATCTGCCGTTTTAACTTTAGTCACTTATCCATCGCCGTAAAATTGCATCTCTGTACCTTTTCTATAAATATTCTCATGGTAATTGTTCTCATGAGCTCTTAGCTATGGTACCTAGACTTTATGAATAAAATCTCAGTACTAGACTGGCGGCGAGATATCACCAGTTCAGTTGGCTAGATGTAACCGTAAGTTCTATGTTAACAGTTTCTTCCCTCGTACTTCTCGCTTGTGGAAGTTTCTTCTAGCTCCATGCTTTCTATTCAACTTTAATCTTCAAAAATAAAATTCAATGACAATCGTTATCTACTTATGATTAATCTTCTGTTGTTCCTCCTCCTTAGTATTGTTTCTGTTTTCTAATCCGTCCACACCCAGTAACCTCTTTCTGTGACTTTACTGAATTGCTTGGAGTGAGCTTGCTTATAAAAAATATACAAAGTAGTTGAATGATATCCTAAGGGCATATAAAATCAAGAAAACAATTTCATGTCTGCTTAGCGATGATATATGTATACATGAAAAACATTTTGGATGAAAATGCCGTAAAACCATGCCATCAGCGCGACTGCTATAATTGAAAAACATTTATCTATAAACTGTACTTTATCAATGTTCCTCCCTGAATACGATGTACACTTAAAGAAGATTAGCAAAAGCAAAATAAGAAAACAGGTAACACATAAAGAAGATCAGAAACGAAAGAAGCAAAGGTCGAAGTTTTAAAAAATCAAACAATACATTGTTGTGATCGATATAAGAGATGTGGGAGCATTTCGACGTGGTGCAATGATTAGCGAGCCTGTCTTTCGAGATCAATTACAGCTGAATAGTGAGTTCGATCCTCATTGGATTCCCAGTACTTTCGGTTTTATGCCACATATAATCTTAGAAAATCACCACAAGGGGTGTGAGGATGTTCCTTCATCGAAGTCAAGAAAACCAATTATTTCTAATCTAAATTTTTCAATGATATACCAGGTTTACCAAAAAGAGATGTCATTTCTAATTGAATTTTGAAACTGTTAGTGAAAATCCATATTTTTCTTGTTTTGTTTATTATAGTTGTTTTTTTAGTTAGAGCCAGGAAGTGTGTTGACGTCCAGACGAAAGTAAAAGATGAGTTACTTTTGTATATTTCTGTCCCTAATCCTCTTTGAAAATGTTCAACATAAATGAATAGAAATTGAATATAAGTCATAGATTTGCTTTCTTTCTGTGGGAATACGACTGCAAACATTCACTGTAATTTATTAAATCTTTACAAAATATTTGTGCTTACAGATGAACGAGCTATGCTGACCGGGCATCTTCAGTTCTGAGCTGACACCGTCATCTATGTGTGCCCATGAAGCAGCCAACCGGATGGAGTATTTCACCAGTGCTGATGAAATGAAAGCGGTATCTAGCGCATGTATGTAAGAAATCAGTCTAAGAATCTAAATATACCCTTATTCAAAAGTGGGATAACATTATTGAAACCTATGTTTAGAAATAGTTTTTGAATTGTAAGACTTTGCATTTTATTTAGGTATAAGATGTATTCTTTTATTATTAAATATATTTTAATTAAAGACTATGTATTATTTTACCGACGATCATATCTAAAGACAATTAATGAACGAGAACAGCTGTTGGATATATTCAAACAAGTTTTTCATGGTCGTTACATCATAACCAACATAAAAATATGTGTATAAATTATGTGATTCCGTCACTCCTGTATGCATGAGAAACTTGAACAACATATTGACTTAAAATGTTTCAGAAACGATTTTTACAAAACGCATAATTTTTAATCACCTCACACCAAGCAAGGCTATAATGCCACTATGACCCAAGGAGCTACTGGGAGTAAAAGAGAAGGATAAGACATTTGAATTAACCGGGAATCCAAACCTAAATAGGAAACAAGGGATAAACCTTTACTTATCAAAAAACAAGGAAGGTGCGTGATCTGGATTATAAGTAAACCTACCTATATATAAGTTGGGAAGAGAGAAAAACCAACATCAACATGTTAAATGAAGCAAGCAACACGTATTCAATCAGTGGGACATCAGGAAAGAATTAAGATCGTTGCACAATGTTATTCGGGTGTAAAATGAACATTTGCTGAAGTATAATTATGAAGTCTAAACTTAAAGAAAACATTATAAAAGTTTCGTTCAAAGAAATAGTTTCAAAGACGTCTATAAAGATAAAATGAAGAAATATAACATCGATATCAACAATTAGAAATCCAATACTAAAGACAGAATTCTTAAATGAATCAACAGCAGAGAAGGAATAGCAAGTTTTAAAGTCAACTGGTGTCCAGAAACCAAAAAAAAGAAAAAAAAAAATCGAAAAGTTATGTAGCCGAAACCAAAGCCTGATTTGTTCTCTGAATCTATCTTCCCTCAATGATGAAGAATTATCAACGTCAGCATTAGTTTCAAAAGCCAGCGAAAAAACCATTACAAAACTGAACAGATTGAATACCATCTTCCTCGATCTCGGGAGATACTTACGATGACAAGAACGCAAAGAAATAACATGTTTTCTACTAATTCATATCACGCTAACAATATTTTTTCTATAGTTATGGTATTTCAGATATCAAGAGAATGATTTATTAAGAGATGTGTTAAAACCTCTCTTATTTCAAGTGATTATAGTTATCGTGACATTGCAATTTATACAGGTAGAGAAAAAGAAAACAAAATTCCAGTTTTGAAAGAAATATTTCATGGTTAGATTTTGTTTCCATATTTCAACCCACAATCTTTACCACTACTCCAAAGTTTATTTGCTTTACTTTCGTTAACATCTATTTTGGCAAAAAAAAAAAACGAAGAAGAAAGACACTATGATATTCAAGTGACAAGTTTTTCAATTTTTGCCAGAAGCTTTTTCTTTTTTAGATATTTTCAGCGCTCAATTACTTTGTTGTGTATTTATTAGAAAATATAATTTACAAATATAGAATTGTGTGAACACTTCTACATATCACAATATATTGCTCAATATTTTACTGTAGAAATATACTTAAATGCATACTGTAGAAATGCATTAATGTGCAGAAGGCATAACCCTTTGTTCAGAGAATACAGATACATTAAAAAATAATCCAGCATTTATTATGGACACTTTGAATTTGAAATATACGCGCATTTTTATTTCTCAAACAGTGTGTGTTACCTCTATCGGCCTGTGCATGCTAGAAATCTTAGTGTAGAAAATGTGTCTCTTTTGTAGAGTGAAACCACCGTTTGATACGGTGTGCTTTACCTCTCGGCTCGAAAGTTACAGGAATCAAGGTTCTATTTTCACATGTTAAGGAAAGCGCATTGTTTTTACCTAGAATATTTTTTTCTCCACAGACCGCAATCGCTCACACATTTTCGTATGCAAAACATCAAAGTTATTTCTAAAGAATGAATGGATTTTATTTTTAATCCGACATTAAAATTACTTCAAACATAAATATCATGGACCTTTTCTATTTAAAATTGATGGCCCATTTACTTTGTTATACATATGTGTGTATATATATATATATATATATATATATATATATATATATATATATATATATATATTTTGTTGGATAGATGTGAGTTTGTGACCCTGGGTTTCAGGCTTTAAGGATCGTCAGACAAACCCAGGGTCACAAACTCACATCTATCCAACCAAATATGTTAGCTCTATCTCTGATATTGAGCGCTTTCTAATAAGTACCGCGCATATAATATATAAATAATTATACATATATATATATATTTATTTATATTTATATACACTTTTCACACACACACACACACACACACACACACACACACACACACATATATATATATATATATATATATATATATGAATGTATGTATGCGTGAGCGTGTGTAAGGTAGAAATGCATTACTAATAATTATACTCTATTAAATATTGAAAATCATTTCGTTATAGAAATGCCATAAAATTCATTTGAGTGAATAAGATTATATTATTTACTGTAAAAGAAAATGACACTTGAAAAAGAATCAGTTAGTGTGAGTATGCATCATTTTATTTGTGTATCTGTTCTCTTATGAAAAACAAATATTAAGAAGAGAGAGAGAGGGATAATATTTGGAAATCTTGTAAAGACTGATACAATTTTGATAACGAATAATAATTTGTTTAGGATCTCGGTGGGATTTAGCAGAATTGTATGCCATCCTCTCCATTGCTCTCCTTGTAAGGAAAGAAAGAAATGAGAAAGAAAAGAAAACTTATAAAACATATGTATTGGTATAGTAAATAAAAGAAAGAAAGAAAGAAAGAAAGAAAGAAAGAAAGAAAGAAAGAAAGAAAGAAAATATGGTCACCTCATTAAGTGTTTTTAAAACCTTTTCTCGCTATTGTATATTTCATTGCGAATTCATCATTGGCCTTTATTTCTGACTTTTCTCTTGCTGATCTGCCATCATTCAAATCACTGCTATTCGATTTCAGTCTTTCCCGCACGTCCCTTGTTTCACTCTGACACATATTTTACTCCCTTGATTTCTTCAAATATTTAAACAAAAAACAGTCTCGGCTCCCCATCTGCCCAGGATGCCTATTCGTAATCTACCTTCGTCATATGAAAGATCACTATTGTCTACGCATTTGTTGTCCATTTATTGCAACTAGCCCGCTTTCCATCTGATCCAGCATCGACGGTGGGTGTGATTGGGAAGCCGGTGTAAAGTGGAGATCGGACCTTTCTCCTCGACGATAATTGTTCGGCTTATTTTGTTCACAAGCGCGAAATTTCTCGCCAGTCATTTTGGTGGGCGGACCAATATGCTTCGAAAACTAACTTGTTTCACAATTAATGTGACTGAACGCGATTAAAAAAAAATGTTTTTTCTTGTTTTTCCTTATTTCATGTGTCGTCCTCCGTTTAATTCCTTTTTATCACTTATTCTTTTTTTTCCTTGAAAGATTGAAAGATTATTTTCATATTCTTAACTTGGTTATTAATCCTTTTTTTATTTTTATTTATTCTTTTAGATGCTTTTTTTTTCTTTTATATTGTCGTTTATTTCTTTTAACCAGAATTTGTCTTCTATCTTTAAAGAACGCCTTACACTTTCTTTCTTTCTTTCTTTCTTTCTTTCTTTCTTTCTTTCTTTCTTTCTTTCTTTCTTTTCGTTCTTTCTGCTTATTGTTGGGGATAATTTTGGTTCTTATTTTCTCTTAGCCTCATACTTACGTCTATTTTCTCATCATTTCATGTTTTTATTCAATTTGTCTACGCGTCCATTTAGTTATTATCATATTTCTCTTTCTTTATTGGTTTCCTTTAACCTTAGAACACAATCTACCAATTAAAGTTAAACCACTAGTAACCATGGGTATATCATACCGGATTTTGAAAATATCAAAAAATATTTTAAATATAAATCTTTATTTGAAATATTTTACATGCAGGCACTTCAAACTTTGTACTTTGAGTTAACATTAATAGGAACTGAAAAACATATTAATTAGGTAAGAAAATCAGGTACTGAAAATTGTGATTAAAAATAGGAAAATTTTGCGCTGGGTACTATATACCCATGGTTAATGTTCTAGGGTTAATAGCTTATACCAGACTGCAGGCATAAGTAAGCCAACTTTTTATTTCTGGAGGTGCATATGAATCATCTTTAAGAGCAACCCCCATTTAGCAATAGGTTAAATTTTAAGTGTAGCTCCAGTTTGATCACAAAATACATTTAAACAATGGAAATCCTTTTTTTGTGCGAATAGATTTTAGGTTTTATCTGCTACATCAGTTAATTTTGATTTACAGGATATTGTGAAGTTGCTTGTCCTTTACAGTTTGTTCGCACCGTTAACCATGTTTTTGTCTCTGGGTTTTTTTTACGTATATCCGCTTCCTCATTATGACAAAAATGTCATATATTTTCAACATAATTTCCTTGTCAATTCAGATAATTCAGTAGTGAATATTCATCACATAGCTTGAAAATAATACAATTAAAATATTGGATTAACCCGAGAATACTAAACACCAATTAAAATTAAGCCACTACTAACCAAGGGTATATTATATCCGATTTTGAAAATATCAAAAAAAATATTAAATATAAATCTTTATTTGAAGTATTTTACATGCAGGCACTTCTAACTTTGTACTTTGAGTTAACATTAATAGGAACTGAAAAACATATTATTTAGGTAAGAAAATAAGATACTGAAAATTGTAATTAAAAATAGGAAAATTTGCACTGGGTACTATATACCCATGGTTAGTGTTCAAGGGTTAATATCTGTTTATTTATCTTTTCTCGTTTATTTTTTATTGTATACATGTTTCTTTTTCATAATATTTTCATAAATGTATTCTTACTTACTTTTTCTTCTTTAATGTCTTCATTATTTTCACTTTTTCCTTTTTCTTTTCACTTTTTCCTCTTTATTCTTTCTTTTCTTTTTTTCTTCTTTCTTTCTTAAATCTAAAAGATTCCTCATTCCCTTTTAAACACTTCAATTCCACCTTTCTTTTTTTTTTAAAAAAACTCATTTCCTTCCTTCGTCCTTTCTTTCCACTTTTCATTTCTTCCTTTTTTTCTTCCTTCCTTCCTTCCTTCCTTCCTTCAGTTTCTAAATTAATCAATCGCTTCTTTAATTCATCATATCGCTTTCATATCATTTATCACTGTTGAAATCAGACTGCTCCAGGTGAAAGAAAAAGAAACTTCTATTTGATGTCCAACTCGATACCCCGCCCTATTTATCTTTCAGGCCTTCTCTCTATCACTTATTATCAGGTCATTTACTTGTTTAGCTTTGTAAAAGCTTTCCTTAATTCATGTTGCGCAGATCTTTTATTCTTTTAATTGCTTTATGGGGGTGGAACATTTTGTGGGAGGGACGGTTTCATCGCGCCAAACTGCTTATGAGAAATAGGAAACTTAAACAAATCTTGCTGGCGTTTTGAAGACTTCTTAAGGATAAACTTTTCTCGACTTCATATTTCTTTTAGGTTTCTTCTTCTTCTTCCGCCTCTTCTTCTTCTTCTTCCTCTTCTTCGTCTATTATCATTATTATTGTTATTATTATTATTATTATTGCTAATAATATTTTACTATAATTATTATTATTATTGGTGTAATAATTCTTATTAATAACTGCATATAGTTGAAACCTACATTTGCGTACACAAAATTAGAGAAACTCTCCTAAATCGTTTACTCTTATAAACATTCTATTATTTAAAAACAAAATCTGTGTAATATGTATAGTATATTTTAAAACAACCTTGAGATTCCCAGAGGTACATTTGATTTTCGGCAAAAGTGACTTACGCGCGCGCACACACAATAATATATATAATATATATATATATATATATATATATATATATATATACCTATATATTATGTTATGTCAGGGGTATCCCCAGACGAGGCTCTGCCGAAGGAAAGAGTCTCCTCTTGGGAAACTGTCTCTGTTTTACGTGGTCCCTAGGGAATTTTTTGCCCCGAGCTTACGGGCTCGGATACCCACTTTAACCTCGGCCTTGTGCCACATCTTGCTGCGTGGGGCAGCAGGTAAATAATTATATATATATATATATATATATATATATTATATATATATATATATATGTGGATGTGTGTCTCAGGCATTTTTGAGTCTAAATTTATCCGATTAATTCCTAAATGGCGAAAACCGTCACAAGAAAACTTTTGTCATACATTTTTCCTAATATCGTTCTTGATATATAAAAATATATGGTTATCTCAAAGATATATATATATATATATATATATATATATATATATATATATATATATATCGGTTGAAGTTCAAATAGAGAACAGGTATGGATAGGAACCCGACAAGATGAGAAATAAAATGAAGAGCAAGTTGGAAACGTATCTCAATCTAGCATGTTTCACTTTTATGAAAGCTTCGTCAGAGATCAAGATTGAAATTTCACCAACAAAAATGGAGGGTGAAATCTAGATATTTGTCACAAACATACACACTTATACACTTAAATAAATTAACGTTACCGTCTCGCATACACCTAGAAAACACAAGTGTTTCTTTACATACACTTTTACACACTTTAACGTCCAAAATATTCCTCACACACACACACACACACACACACATATATATATATATATATATATATACGTGTATATTATCTTTTGCGTTTATACGCGTGGCACGTATCTGACCAATAAAAATGAACCAAGAATCTTAAAATATCAATAATCTCTTTGCTTTTTTCATTTCTATTCTCGATCTCTGACGAAACTTTAATAAAAATGATTGAGATACGTTTCCTACTTGTTTTTCATTTTATTTTCTCCTATATATATATATATATATATATATATATATATATATATATATATATATATATATGTGTGTGTGTGTGTGTGTGTATATATATACGTATATGTATATATATATATATATATATATATATATATATATATATATGTGTGTGTGCATGTGTGTTTGTGTGTATGAAAAATATTATAAGTTGTAATTAAAGAACTACTTTAGAAAATGTATGTACATATAGTTAATATTTTTTTTTCCGTATCTAAAAAATAAAACATATTTTTTAATGCTTTTGGAGGTAATAAAAATGCTGAGTACGAAATTCAAGATCGTAACCATAAGATTAAGAATTGAAGAGTTTGAGGAAACATTCAAATAACTTAGATAACAAAATTGTAAATTCTTGAAAGAGAAAAGTCTGTGTTATTAAACCGGCGCTAACCCAGAATTCTATCGATGGAAAACTACTTAGAGTAGAAATAGTAATGCTTTTTATTCAATTATTCATAATGGCAATTACCTTTCATGAGCAAAGTTTATTTTTCTTGTGATTAATTATACAAATAAAGGAGAAAATCAATATCAAGAAAAACGAAGGTTGTTTATAAATGATCCAATTTATCCAAATATCTGGCGTTAATCGCAAATGACTTCAAATCTCACTCATCGAATATTTCTAATCTCTTAAATCACTATTATTATTATTTCTATTTTCTTTGATTTCTGGCGTTTACACATTTCTTTCCGGGTCCCGCCCAGGGACCTAAGGTTAGAAATGGCGTCATGACACTTTCCACTGACAAAAAAAAAAAAAAATTAAATTACATAGATAAAGCCCTTCGTAAGGTGTGGGCAATGTACTTGTCATGGACAGAACAATTTTTTGTTTTGAGGCATGGAATCCAGGAATCCTTCAATTAGTCTACTGCAATAACCAGTCCTCCAACTTTTTTGATGTCTCATATGCCACATTTTCGAAATTTCTTTTCAAGGTCCTTGTATTTTGACAACTTTTTGAATATCTACAAAGATACATTGCAGTCAGCAGGGACTCCCATATCAATAAGGAGGCACCGTTTTTGTTTGTGGTCTTTATTAACAATATCTGGCCGGTTGGCCTTGATTGTTCTGTCAGTGTGTATTGTGTAGTCCCATAGAATTGTAACAGGTCTATCTCCGTAACTGGGTCTGGGTGGTGTTCATACCAGTTTCTTTCAGTTTCCTTCCCGTAGAAGTTGCAGATTTTCCAGTGCAGACATTGGCCCACTTGTCATGTCGGGTTATTATCATTATTATTATTATTATTATTATTATTATTATTTCTGTTATGGACACACTACCTACCAAGTCTGCGGAAAGACCTAAGGCAGGTCGTTGTTGTTATGGCCAATTTCATTTAATTTTTTTTTTTTTTTTTTTTTTTTTTATCTCCGATGAAGTTGCTAGCGTTACATAGACAAAGTTCTCCTTAGTGTGTGTGCTGTACTTTAATAAGACAATTTTCTGAATGTCTCTTAAGCTGGGGTTTCCAGGATTCTTTCAATGTGTTGTTTTGTTCCATTTTTATAATTCCAAGTGGGTATTATTCTTGTTTTCAATTTCATATTTCAATTTCCAGGTCTTTGTATTTTGATAGTTTTTCAAATTCTTGGTTGCTATGTTACAATCCGCTGGTCTTTATCAATTAGTAGGCAAGTTTTTTCTTTCTGGTTTTTGACAATAATGTCCGGCCTATTTGCTTCAATTTTTCTGTCTGTGTGGATGGTATAATCCCATAGAATGGTGACATCTTCTATTTCTGTAACCGGCGCTGGCTGATGTTCATATAGTTTGCTTACACATTTTCCAAAGTGTTTGCACATTGTCCAGTGTAAGTATTGCCCACTTATCGTCCGATTTTTATATTCATTTGGGGCAAGTATAGAACATCCTGAGATTAGATGGTCTATTGTTTCTTGGTATTTGTCACAGAACCTTTTTGGATCCACATTATTATGTATGATATTTTGCTCTGAAAATTCCTAGTGAAAAGAAGGTCTTGCGCTGCAAGAATAAAAGCTTCAGTTTCAGACTTTAATGATGCTCGTAAACCATCGATGAGTATTAACTTTATCAACATTAACTGAGTATTAACTTTATCAACATTATTATTATTATTATTATTATTATTATTATTATTATTATTATTATTATATTTCCTTTGTTTTCTGGTTGTACTCATTTAATCCTGGGTCCCGACCTAAGGTCAGAAATGGCATAATGACATTTTTCACTGATCAATTAAAAAAAGAATCATCCATATTTTACATAGATAAATTCCTTCGTTAGGTTTGGACTGTACTCGTGAGAACATTTCTTCGTATTTCTTTAAAGCATGGGCTGCTAGGAATCCCTACAATTAGTCTATTGGAATCTCTTCCAATCAATCCAAGAGCTCTAACTACAACTGGAATTATTGATATCCTCAAGTGCCATATTTTTCAGATTTCAATTTCAAGGTCCTTGTATTTTGATAGCTTTTTGAAAATCTTCAAAGAAACATTGCAGTCTACAGGGACTGCCATATCAATATGGAGGCAATTTTGTCTTTCCGTTCTCTAATCACGATGTCTGGGCGATTAGCTTTGATTCTTCTGTCTGTGTGTATTGTGAAGTCTCATAAAATTGTTACAGGTACCATCTCCGTAACTGGGTCTGGGTTCATACCAATTTTTCGCATTTTCCTTTCGGTAAAAGTTGCAGATTTTCCAGTGCAGATTTTGCCTTCCTCTGTCATGCCGGGTTTTATATTCAGAGGGTGCTAATATATTGCAACCTGATATAAGATGGTTATTATTATTATTATTATTATTATTATTATTATTATTATTATTATTATCTTCTGATATCCTTTTTGTTTCTTAGATATTTCGGCCAGTTGATTAGGGTTATATCTATATTCTTACCAGAGACTCGTGTGCGTCAACCACAAAAAAAATCAACAAAATGAGTTCTTGCTTGGTATATTTTTCTTGTGCCGCTGTATTTTCCCTACTCTCCCCTTCACGAGCTTCTTATCCCAAGATGCAACAATCCCTACCTATATTCGTGACTATTCTTGTACAAACGTTTGACATCAGTGCGATTGCGCCCAAGTGCTTGTTGGTCAAATAATCTTATCCCATGTGAACTTCACTTGCACATTATCAAATACTGACGGTGGTGAATGCAATTCTTTGTGCACTCGAGACCCACACTTCCTGCATAGTACCCAATGCATACTGACGGTTAATTTGTGCTTTTATTATTATTATTGTTGTTGTTGTTGTTGTTGAGGGAATTTTTCTCAGATTTCCAGTACATTACTAAGTGTCCTTGTCCTCACACACTCAATCAACTTCATAGTCGCTTTACCTGAAAAGCTTCTTTTGAATTCATCCAGTTTCGGTTCAGTCCCATCCCTCTTGTGATTGATACGTCCACGATATTGATAAATCCTTTTTTAATTTATTCACTTTTGTCAGATCTGTCCTTCTATCTTGGATGACCTTGTTCGTTATGAGTATAGACACTAGTAAACATTTTGCGATATTTCTTTTACATGATAGTTTCACGTTTAGGCTGGTATAATTTGTTTCCATGGTCGAGCACAAGTTGTTTACACAGTTCTCACTAGATGACTCCAACCTATCAAGCCTACTTTTGTATTTTCAAAATCTTTTTACGACTTTCACCGTTTAATTAATTCCCCCGAAGAGACGACAACTATTCTTTTTTTTTTTCTGCTGGAATCTGTCATTTTTCATCTCTTTTCTCTAAATTATCATGTTGCATTTGTTATGAGCTGTAAAGATGGAGGTTCCTTTCCTCTCTCCACTTGGCCACTGTACCTCCATGGCCTTAACATTTTGATCCCGGACATTTTCTATTCACATCTTCAATACTTCATAGCAATACTTAGAGGGTTTCAATTCTTCTTTGGCTTTTCAGTACAGTTCAAACAACTTTCCAGGATCTTCCAAAATGTTCAACATATTCCAATAATTGTAAGCAAAAAATGACACATTCATGTTCCAATTCTTTTTTAAATTTTATTTTTGTCAATATTTTCATTGTATTTCTGTTTTAATTTGTAGCTTATTGGAACAGCGAAATTCATATTCTGAGGATTTTTTTTACGATGATTCCATCTGGTCTGAAGGTATGGATTTGATGATCTGTTTGAAATACCATTTCAGAGATTTTTGTTTACTTTTTAGGATAAATTTTGGCTTCTTTGTTTAAATGCTAGAGATTTCCACAATTCTTGATGAATTAGGTTTTCTTTTCAAGCATGTCTATCGATGCATACAAAATTAAATTGATTCATTCGCTTATTATATACATGGTGCTCCTATTGTTATCTGTATTTATAATATTTTGCTCTACAGTCTCACTTTCGGGTCCAATACATTTGACTTGGATTCATTTTATCTTTTCAAATATCTTTAACAACAATGTCTACATCCTCTTCTTTTCATTTAAAAAAAAAGACCATGAAATTTTCATGAAGTTGTTTTCTCTTCTTATCTTTGCTGTTTCATTTTGGAGATGGCTGATCCTGCAATTTTCCCATCGGTTCGACTGCAACTTTTGGCCGTCACAATCACTAATAGAAAGTCGACATAGTTTTGTATGATAACGAATCATCTTTTCCCATCTTTTTTTTTTCATGGACTCATTTCATCCCTCAAGTGCATGGCTTTATGCATTGCTTTTAATCAATGTTTATTAGGTAATATGGCGGGACGTTGTAGAAAAAAACTGTTATCTAGAATAAAAGTAACTTGGATCTCACTTGAGTGTCCAACTATTAGTAACAACGATACGATGAATCTTAGTAAATAACTGTCTTGAAAAAAAATACAATTCTATGTTTAAACAATATCATTTATACAAGAACTGTTCACGAAATTTTGAAGTTATATTTTTGGATATTTGTTTTGCCATTTTCAAGATGCATGGCCTTAACTATTAGGGACAAAATCTGCAAAAGGAGATGTCGTTTTTGATTCAGGCATTTATTCATTTAATATAGTGGTACTATGCAAGAGAAATTCCTCTCTAAACTCCATAAACAGCGAAGTACATTTATACAAGGTAAGAATGAGTGTTTAATAGATAAATGTTGAAAGCTTATAGAATATTGTCGGCACTCGCTAGCATCCGGGCATCGAAATCATCATCCTCTGTGTTGATTTCCTTTCTTTCATCTGGTGACACTGACGGAATGGTTGTGAAGGACCATCCTACTCTTGAAGAGTTGTGAGCAGGAGCCACAGACGACTGTGGATGGTGGACACGGCTGTTTTTAGTGGGGCCCTTCTGACAGTACATAGCAGATCATGTTGATGGTTGGACTTGAACATCTCGCCTTTTCCTCGGATGGTCCTATGGCAGGAAGGCAAATTTGCAGCAACAGTTTCCCAGGTCTCGGGGTCGATTATGACCTGTTTTTCAACTAATCCTTGAAACGTCGTTTTGATCCTCGGCGTAGCCTCTTGCCTATGGCGTGTTCTCCAAACAGGATGATACGTGGGAGTCGAGTGGGACATATTCTGGTCCCGCCCAGCGGAGGCGATGTGGAAGGATCGTAGATTAGATACTGGGGAGTGATTCCGAGGGAGAAACTTGTTGTTGGTGATGTAGACTTCCGAACTAATGCGAAGTTTTCTTCGGAAAATCGTTGCTGGAACCGTTCTAGACGTTTGGTGTCCAGGCATCGCAAGGGTGGAGAGTACCACGACTCAGAATACCATGATATTGGTTTTTATGGCGAGGCTGTCATATATATATATATATATATATATATAGCTCACTACCTTCTTTACGTAAAGGTGTACCTGATCGCATAATGGCATTAACACTCAATCAGGGAGTGCAACACCCGTCTGACGATGGTTAGCTGCTACGCGCCAACCTTAGGTAGTTCAGATGAAGAAGAAAATGCTTTTTACAATCTCTTTCGGGATGTCATCTCCAAAGTTCAACATAAGGATAAATTAGTCCTTACATGTGATTTCAATGCTCGTGTTGGCAATGATTGACATTATTAGAAGGGCTTTTTAGGTCACCATGGTATTCGTCGGGTGAATTTGAATGGATTACGCCTTCTCACTATCTACAAGGAATTTGACCTTAGTATCACTAATACATTCTACCAGCAACCCAACTGTCGTAAGACCACGTGGATGCATCCTCGTTCGAAAGACTAGCATCTGATCGACTACGTCATCACCAAAAGACGGGACATAAAAGATTTTAAGATAACGCATTCATTCCCCACATCATGCTACCTGTCAGATCATGCTGTACTTCTGAGTAAAGCTACACTGCATCTGCAAAAGCGAAGGATTATAAAATCTACAGTACCCAAGCGCATTAACGTATTGCCTCTTAAATCGACTGAAACGAAAATTGAGCTCTCTGACAAATTTGATGCTGCACTTGATTCTGAAAACATTACCAATGATATCGAATCATCTTGGAAGGCTCTGCGTGATTCAACATATTCTACATCCTTGGAGGTTCTCGGCCTGCCACATCGTAAGCATTAAGATTGGCTTGATGACATTAATACAGAAGTTCAGCAGCTTATAGATCAAATGCACTCTTCTCATAAAGCATAGATTGAAAAAAGCATCATAAAGCATCCGATAAGTGCAGAAATCAAGTTCAACGAGCTCTCAGAGCCATGAAAGAGCGTTGGTGGTCTGAAAAGGCCACTGAACTCCAAGAAGCTTCAGATAGGAACGATCTAAAGGCTTTCTATGCTGGCCTCAACAGCATTTTCGGTACTCAGAGAAGTGGTGTTGCTCCAATCTCCACAGCAGATGTTGAAACTCTCTTGACGGATAAGTCAGAAACTTTAGATCGCTGGAAAGAGCAATTCGAAACTGTGTTAAACACCACTTCGGGTACTGATGAGGAAACAATCACATTAATTGAGCAAAATCCTGAAATTCTGGAGTTGTCTTTTGAACCTACCTATCAAGAGGTAATTGATTCCATCAAGCAAATCTCATCGGGAAAATTACCTACTCCTAAAGATCCTATTCCACCTGAAGTGTATAAGCATAGTGGCCAAAAGTTTGTAAAAAAGTTGCATGTCCTTTTCGTGGAGATATGGAAGGCAGGCTGTATTCCACAGGATTATAAAGACGCCTCTATTAAACAGCTCTACAAAAACAAGGGTTCCAGGTGTGTCTTTGATAATCATCGGGGGATATCACTACTTTCAATTGCAGGCAAAATCCTAGCTAGAGTGATTCTAAACAGAATCATTATACACATTGTTGACGACATCTATCCTGAATCGCAGTGTGGGTTTCAGTTGGATCGTGGCACCATTAACATATTTTCTCTTCGTCAAGTTGCAAGAAAAACCAGATGTACATGGCGTTTGTGAACTTGACGAAGGCCTTTGACACTGTGAATTGAGAGGCACTTTGGCAAGTCTTGAGAAAACTCGGCATCCCTGAAAACATATTAAAGGTCATCATCTCCTTTCACGAAGGAATGAAAGCTAATATCGTGTCTGATGGTATGATGTCGGAATCCTTTGATGTCACAAATGGCACCAAGCAAGGTTGTGTCATGGCCCCTGTCCTTTTTGCACTTTTCTTCTCGGTGATGCTGAAATATGCATTTGCATACACAGAGAGTGGCGTCAAGTTTCAGTTTCGAACAACTGGTGGTCTCTTCAATCGTCAGTGCTTCAAAGCTAAAACCCACCCTCGTACGCAAATTATTCGTGTTTTGTTGTTTGCTGATGCTGCTTTTGTTGTGACATACTTTGAGGAGGACCAACATCTAATAAATCGTTTCTCTGCTTCATGTAAAGCCTTTGGTCTTATACTTAACATAAAAAAAACTGAAGTACTGCACCAACTTTGTCCTACTCCGAAGCAATTCTGTGGTGAGAAACAAAAACCACGAGTTTACATATTTCCCGAGAGAGCATTGAAAGTAGAAGACAAAGCCCTGAACTATGTAAAGTTTTTCACCTATCTTGGTAGCAAAGTCAACTACAGTGGAACTTTAGATGATGAAATCATGCATCAGATTGCTAAGGCTACCAGTGCTTTCGGCAAACTTTGCCATCGCTTGTGGAATGAGCGATGTATTCGACTGGATACGAAAATCCGGGTTTACAGAACTGTTGTACTTGCCATCCTTTTGTACGGCTCAGAGTCGTGGATTCCATACAGGTACCATATACGCCAGCTAGATGTTTTCCATAAAAGCTGTCTGCGTGCAATCTGTGGAGTTAACCTTCAAGATGGGACATTTAATGTAGACCTGTTTAACAAGTGCAATATTGGAGGAATCAAGACTTTTCTCATACAGTCTCAGTTACGGTGGAATGGTCATGTCTTGAGAATGTCTGATGACAGGATAGCCAACATCCTAATGTACAGCCAGTTACATCAGGGCTTCAGGAATGTAGAACGCCCATGGATAAGATACAAAGATAAGCTGAAAAGTAGGTTGTCAGCTGTCAATATACATCCTTGAGCGCTTAGTCTTGGAGCGGGTAGAATGGAGATCAACGTGTTTTAGTGGACAGCAGTTTTCAATTTGCTTGTCTGAATCATCTACAAGAAGAGAGAGCAAGAACTAAAAGGTCAGCCAATCTAACAGTGATCTCATCACACAATCCTCACTCTTGCTCCATATGTGGCCTCCTTTGTAAATCACTAGTGGGTTTTAAATGCCACTTAAGATTATCGCACAATATTTCATAACTAAATAAACTAATCTGTCGAAACCGACGGGAGAGTCTATTATTATTATATTATTATTATTATCATCATTATCATTTATTATATATATATATATATATATATATATATATATATATTAAGAAATGGACAAGGTCCGACAATTTATTTATTAAAGACATTTTTATGTTTAAATAACAACTTTTTATCTATAAATTTTTATCTATAAATAACAACGTTAAACATAAAAATGTCTTTAATAAATATATATATATATATATATATATATATATATATATATATATATATATATATTCTGGTATAAAAGTGATTTTGAACAAAATACATTAGAATCAAACTGCTTAAAACGAATGCAAATCTAAATCACGTACAAGAGTAAGCAAAGGTTTTCTACATTTCTTTTAATAAATGTCATTCTGTTTTACCCTGTTCATATACCTTCATCGCGTTTGTATCTTCTTTTTTTTTCTTTTTAATGTTGAGCAAGCCATAATATTAAAACGTTATTTCTATGCATTTAGTGGTTCATCAGATCATCCTGTATAACCAAATTCTGGACTCTGCTCGACATTATATAGTCACATCTGATGACCGAGCAGAGCAAGTCATGAAAAAATAAAAGTATACAGTAAGAAAATCACACTGACACTTATTCAAATCCATCAACAATTTGCAATAAAAAAAAAACGAATTGGCTGGACAAATTTTCCCTTACGCGCCATATTTATTAAATTCGACGCCATAAGGTCAATACATCAATCCTTCTCTCGTCAAATATTTAACGATATCGTTGATTTAAAAAAATCAGTGACAACTTTACTGCGTCAAATGCAGAATCGTTTGATCAATAAAGAATACGTAATCTTACGGAACGCTGGCTTAAAATCAGAAAATTGAGGAAACTTTTGAAAATCAATAAATTTATTACTGAATTTTAATAACAAGTCCATAAATATTTGCATAAACCACGTTCCTTATTATTCTGCATTGATCTATTCTATATTTTATACGCTCCCGTTTTCAACAATTATATTGTTGTTAGTAGGTGAGGATTGTCTTTTTTGGAAACAGAACAGGCATACTTCATTGCCTTCATAGTATTTGATAATAACGAAAAAACAGTCTACTATTTATTTTTAGCCTATTATTGAAAGAATCCGCGGTACTGGATAATACTAATTCTGATCTTGTCCTTATTTTAAAAGGTATTTCTACGAATCGTTTGTTGTAGTGAAATAATTAAATAAAAACATTCATGTAGATTTAGAAAGATTCAATAAAATATCTTAATGTAACTATTTGAACTTCTTCAGAATTTACTTTACTTCATGCAGGCGTTGATTTCAATTCCGAGAATGTCGCTGTCCAAATGTAAGCATTTTACATATATATTTTTTTTTTTTCTCTTGACAGTGAACTGTTATGCAATTGTTCTCCGATAACTTAAAGGAATGGAAACGTATTTCACCTAAAGCCGATTATGAAATTTCTTAGATGGATTGCGTGTTTCATCAAGGGATCGATTCCAAAATGGTGAAAATAATTTCATGAAGACCATTCTTAATAATGAATATTTTCTTGCGAAAAGAATTTATTTTTTGTTTTATTTAAATGGTTTTATTTCATTTACCAAATATTACTTACCGAAAAACCTAAATTATTTTTATCTTTTATTTTCATTATTACTTATTTTTATAGTTTTCTCTATTTTGTTCGTCTTATTTCTTTCAAATTATTACTCCTTTCTTCTTCTTGATATTTTACTAGGAACAGTCGAGCACAATGCTAAATAATCGTAAATGGCGTCAGTAGTTAGTTTATATTTCATTAATCCTACAAATAATAAAGGTTTATCTGCTTGCGTAGAAAATCATCGATATAAATTTTGACGTATATTTGGAGCGTCCTGTGTAAGACGATAAACTACATCCGCGTCCTGGGTAAGATGTTAAACTACATCCAGCAGCAAGGCCTCTTAATTACTGGTGTTCCCAGGTCCACCCTGACCCAGGGTGGTAGCACCTGTTAGGGTCACAGCTATGGGCAAATAGTTAACTATTATCAGCAATACTTTTTTAAAAAAACTATTACCAGCAATACAATTTAGAAGGAAAAATATTAGCAGAAACAGATTTTTGACTGAACAAAATATTACCAGAAATAAAAAATATTGTCGGCATTAAATAAACCATTGAGGTTGATATGCCGTAAAACAAAATAAACCAAACCAATCTAAACCAAATAATATATATTCTATCCTAAAAATTCTGTCGGCATTAAATAACCCATTGAGGTTGATATGCCGTAAAACAAAATAAACCAAACCAAGTATATTTGAACTGCAACGCTAGTCTTTTTTCGGTTATTCACGTTTCTTTCATAATTCTTTTCGTTTGTTTTCATCCATTTGTTACTTCTTTTATGCTTCATTTAACTTCTTTTCATTTCGTTTTTTTTTTCTTGTTTACATTATGCGTTCTTTCTTTCTTTCTTTCTTTCTTTCTTTCGTTCTAGACCTGTGATGCTGACGCTCTTTTCTTTGCGAAATCTTTTTCAGGTTTGTCCGATTTAGATTCTCACTTGTTTCAATCTTTGCTGCCCTGACCAGTGATTCCAAATATGTACCTACAAGATTTTTCGAAAGATTTACCGTTCTGTTATTACAAAATACAGAATTCATCTTTTCCAAAGGTCCAACAGAAAGACATTTAGAATGCTTTGGTTACTAAATAAGGATGCTATCAATTCATAGGTTTTTTACTGAAAATGTCTTTTTCAGACATAGACGAAAAAACATGGCTAAAAACTAAAGATCAAACGTGTTTATATGTCGATCTTGAATCTTTTTTATGCCCTTCTAAGCTTGAAACGAGTCCAATTGTCGCCTCATACGTTTGGTAGGAGTGGTACCTACCGCTCGGGTATGTCAAGGTGCCCTAGTCTCTTAGTTACTATAATAAAAACAAATATAAAATGCGTCTGAAAATGAAACGCTTTTCCAAAAATTAATGGCGGGGAAGGGTTTAATATATTTGAGGGTTTTCAACTTTTTACCTACATTTATTTAACAGGGAGCATTTAACAGGTGAAGACGCACTGAGATGCAATCGTAGGAAACATTTCAATTGTATCTTTAAATTAAGTTTTAACATTATCATTACCTTCAAGTTGCATTCATCAGATATGTTTATTTTTTCCTCTTTCTGATTTTTAGTTTCATTTTCAAGAATATTTTATTTTCTAGAATTTTTTTTTTTATCAGATATTCTAAGTATAGTCTCATATTTCCCAGGCGAATTATGAAATTATTATTCTTTGCAGCTTATGATTTTAACAAGACAAAGAAGTTTTATTTTAATTACAAACTACCAGAAAATTTAATTAAGAATTATATACATTAAGAAATAGTATAATTATATAAATCGTTCGAAAAATACCATTGGTAAGAGATAGAAACTGTTGGACAAATTTTAATCGCACTGGGTAGCATGATACATCCAGGGACCCCGACGGATGTATGTCATTGACATATATATGTCATTCACATGTATATGTCATTGACATATATATGTCATTGACATTTGTCCATTGGTTCCAAGTACGATCATTTCAGAAAAATATTTAAGTTTGACATCTTCAGTCTGAAAAAGAAAAATGCAGTTTGCTTGAATATTTTGAGGCCCAAGATTAGGAAATAAGTTAAAAAAATAATTATAAAGTTTTTAAAAATAATAATAACACTTCAAATTTTAATATGAATAATATATGACTAGATCCTTCTGGTCGAACTGAAGTGCTAAAAATATCCCAATTTAAATACTTGTGTTTAAATTTCAATTGCTAATTAAATATATATATATATATATATATATATATGTGTGTGTGTGTGTGTGTGTGTGTGTGTATGTGTGTGTGTGTGTGTGTGTGTGTGCGTACGAGTGTGAGGGTGTGTAAACATTCAGATATAAATGAAATATCTCTGTAAAAGACAATATAAAAATAAACTCATTAGTTTCCATGATAAAGTTCATATAAATAAAAGAAAAATCGATATTTTTTGCCAACGTGTTTCACCCCTACATCCAGTTCTCCAAGCGACATGTTTAATCGAAGAAGGGAACTACTTGGAGACACGACAGAAAATAATGGGCACGTCGAGTTTAGCCACAAAGACGAGATTGGGACACGTTATGGCGCTGTGAATCTCTCTGATTTCGGGTCAGAACATTTGCTTATAGGTTTATAATTGATGTTATATATATATATATATATATATATATATATATATATATACCCTTATACCTTTTGAAAAAGGTGTGAAGCCTCTTCTTCTCCTTCCAGCTATGGGTAAATAGCCGGATAGATTGGGTTCTATAGCTTTGGATAGCAAATGGTCTAAGAGAAAGACAACTCTGAATTCAAAAACTGCGGAGGGTCGTTTGGGGACCTTGTGACACTTAGTGCACCAGGTCTCTGTATTCGGCCCTTCAAAAAATGTGATTGGTCTTGCGCGAAACCTTCACCACTATAATCAAATCTCATGTGCTGCTGTCGGGCTATCAGTTTCCTAGAACTGATCTGTTTCACCCTCATACGTCGAATTCGACGGGAGAGTCGACTATATATATATATATATATATATATATATATATATATATATATATATATATATATATATATATATTATTCAGAAATTATAAAATAAACATGTTATAACATCACTACAAAAATAACCTTTTTTTTCCAACACTTCTGGTGTCATATCAAGTGATGGTGTTGAATGTAGAATAATGAGTTTTAAAAGGTTCAAATCGATCACACACCCCTCAACAGGGGAAACGCTGTTACATAAGCTGCAATGACCAATCAAAATACAAGTATATGAAAATTGAAAAACCTTGATAACGAAACTTGGTTATAATTATTAATGCCTAATATTAGTGTTAGACTAAAAATAGAAATCATTCTGATTAATATTAAATTTTACTATAAAACTGAAAATAAAAATTACCAATTTTAAATTTAATCTGTATTAAGTTTAAAATATTGTAAAATTATTTAAAGAAGGAAGAAAGGAAAATTATATATATTTTATTATTTATTTTGTTTGAATCGCAAAGCCAAAATCTCAGTTAGAGCAAACGCTAATCTAAGGCGATACAAATATTGTAAGACATTTGAAGTGGTGATATGCGTAGGGGAAGAAATTTTGCTAATGACAATACATACACAATCATATTATAATATACAAACACATATTTAGATATATACACACGCAAAAACACAGACGGAACAGGAAACAGATATCAACCACCCAAAACACATATACATACAATGAAAGGCATATATACGCAATCGTACACACGTACATTAATAACGACGTAGACATATACATAGACAGACCCACAAAGTTTAAAATGTGAAAGTATTAAAAAGCGAATGTAAATTAAGTATTAAAATATTGCTTACAAAGATATATAAATAAAAAGAGGTTTGGTTTGTTGTGTTTTACGGCATATCAACTGCATATATGTAAAGCTGGTAATATTATTTTAAAACATTTGTATTGCTTGTAATATTTTCTTTCCAAAATATATTGCGGGTAATAGTTTTTTTCTTCAAAAATTTATTTCTGGTAACAATTCTTTTTCTCTGGTATTAAAACCCATTTTTACACTTTTATAATGCTTTTTACGCCACTTTCGGAGTTAAGTATTTGCCAATGGCTGGGTCCCTAATATGTGCTACCAAACCGGGTCAGGGTGGACCTGTCGAATGCCAGAAATTAAGAGGTGGTTCGACGCTCCTCAAAGCCTTCTGATAAGGGGCCTTGCTGTTGGACGTAGTTTATCGTCAAACCCAGGACGGGATAAAAAGAGGGTGTGATGGATAAAAGTTAAGAGTAGTAGAATAGGAAAACAAATATTCGGCAATGAACAAAACAAAGAAAAAAGACAACATGAAAAATAAAACCAGCTTATATATAGAAAACATATTGACACATAAATATATAAAAATACCTCATATATACTCATTTACGCATGAGTACACATGAAAACATACACTGGTACAAACATATAAAAATATATATAAATGAATGCACACATATATGCATACACGTTCAGTCATAGAGATTCATACATAGATTCATAAATATACATACATATACACACACATGTTTATATATATATAGACAGATAGATATAGATATATACATATATATATACACATACACATATATATACACATATATCTATATACACATAAACATACACATACACATATATACACACACATAGAAAACCTACACATCTATATATATATATATATATATATATATATATATATATATATATATAGAGAGAGAGAGAGAGAGAGAGAGAGAGAGAGAGAGAGAAACATGTTTAATTGAATAATTTATACAAGTTTTGTACACTTGTTTTCAATTCTATCGATTCATCTTCACGGCTAAGCTTTTTGGTGTCATTAATAAAGGAAGACAGAAAATTGCTGTCTCCTTTTAATAATAACGCTAAAAATCTTGTCCGTGAATATGAATCGATACAATTGAAAATAAATGCACAAACTTGTCTAAATAATCCAATAAAACATGTCTTAAGGGAAACATGCTGCCAAAATATACGCACTTCATCTTCCCCACCCCAGGACCTATACCCTTTTTCCACTATGTTCAATATCTCACTCCCAATTCCACCAACCATCATTGCCAATTTTTAAATAGAAGGTTATTTTCAGAAAAAGTTTCGCACAGCGAGAAATCAAACAGAGATCGGATTTTACTAATAATTCCATCGAAAAACAGGATTCCCCCCGAGCCTCATAAACTACGTTTGGTGGGTCTCTTCCGTTTCTCGCATGCGCTGATGAAGGACACAGGCATGGCCGAAAATTTCGAACTTGGAACATTAATCTCCGTGCTTCATTTCTCTCATGTGGTTAATATTAATAAATGTTTTCGTGCTGATCACATCGGTACCCTTTCGTTTGCCTTTATTTATTAACCCAGTTATCTATTCTGCATCTATTCTATATATATATATATATATATATATATATATATATATATATATATATATATATATATATATATATATATATATATATATATGTATATATATATATATCGAAATAAAAAAAAGTATAAATTTTAATATTACGAAACATATTTAAAAAAAAATGGGTGAAGCAACCGGTTTCGCTTCCGCTCTTCAGGCTTCAACGGGAAATTTAAAATTGACACAGGAAAATGTACAATAAAAGCAATTGTCAAAAAAAAAAAAAATGCAAAAGAAACTAGAGGCAAATGACAGCGAGTCCCAACAAACACTCACGTTGTTTGCACAAAGAAGGCTTGCGAGACCCGATGTAAAGCGCCTCCAGAACCTTTAGATGAAATAAAGAGTGAGACCGGGACAACACGGTGAACCAGTCAACACTAGATTTGGCTGCACAATCTCTTTTCTTGAATAGGTGTTCGCATATGGCGGAACTATTGGTGTTCGGGACGAGTACATTCAAAGGCAAGGTGTGATTTCTAATTTTTGTAGGAACGTGTTGTTTTATTCTCATGTCTCAGCGTTGAGTTGTTCTCCCTATGTAGTCGGCTCAGCAATTACAAACGTATTTATAAATAATTGAATTAATTTGATGGGGAGGGAGAACGTGTTTACACGCAGATCGAAACATAGGCCGAGTTTGAAAAATAATCCGAACTTCGGCAGAGAAAAAACAACAACGAACATTGGATGAAATTTGTTTAGCTATTTTTTCACATTTGGTACAAATCAAGGGTAATCTGAGGTAAACTGGGCATTTTTTGACAGTGTAGAGCTCGGCACTTCTGAACTCTTCAACTTTACTACGGATAACTGAATTAACAGTATCAAGAGAATAACCCAAATTACATAGGGTATCCTTAATAAAGTCGATTTCGTCGTTCAAGAAAGGCTCAGAGCAGATCTTTAATGTTCTATGTAGGAGGGTTTTAATAATGTTAATCTTGCGCTTAGTGGGACAAAAAGAGTCCCAACGCGTGTACAACCCAGCGAAATTAGGTTTTCTATAAACGGAAGGGAGAAAACCTGTTAATGTGCGATGTACTAATACATCCAAAAAGGCCAATTGATGATTGGACTCTTTTTCAATAGTGAATCTCAGTGCCGGATGGATACTATTTAAAAACGAAAGAAACTGGTCAGCCTCAACTTCACCGTTAAATAAACAAAAGGTGTTATCAACGTACCGACAGTACATTTGAGTACTAAGTGGATTCTTTTGTATCTTTTCTTCCTGAAAGCACCCCGTAGCCTAACAGTCAAATCCCGCATCGTATTAAACGGTGATTTCTCCTGCAAAGGGACCAAAAGATTCGGATGTCACATTTTGTTTATTAAGAATGTTTGAATGCACCCCCCAGTAGACGAAATAAACACTGTTTAAAAAAAACCCACAAAAACGGAGCCTCTGCACAAATTTGATTATGCACGAAAGATAAGGTTTGAAGTACATATGTGTGTGTGTTCGTGTATATATATATATATATATATATATATATATATATATATATATATATATATATATAATTTGGAAGCTGCTTTGTTGTATAGTTCGCAGAGTTTATATTTGATTACAGTTAAGATCATTTTAGCTGACAAATTCAAGTTTATTTATAAATTTGGGGCTATACAATCTTTCTATAATACATTTCAACCCCTTCTCCTCTATTCTGATAAGGAGAGTTATCTACAGGGTCACAGGAAGGTGACAACATTTGTAGATCAGAGACACATCAGATACAATCGGGTTAATGTGTGTACATGTACTTTTATATGTGTCTGCCTACCATTGTGTGTATGTGTCTGTGCATTCATACATACATATTTATATATATATATATATATATATATATATATATATATATATATATATATATATATATATATGTGTCTGTGTCTGTGTCTGTGTATATGTATGTATGTATCCATGCATATTTCTATATATATGAATGTTAGGAAACACTTTTGTATGCAAATGTGTGCATATAGGTGTATATATGTTTATGTGCGAGCGTGATCTCGGAGATGCGAAAAAAAAGGTTCTTTGACTCGTGCACGCCTCCAACACGTGAGCAACGACTTTCTGCTTCTGACACACGCTTAGATGCTTCACAAGTCGATCTTATTAATACGCAATCCAACTCTGACATATCTCTCTCTCTTTCTCCCTCTCTCTCTCTCTCTTTCTCTCTTTCTCTCTCTTTCTCTTTCGTCCAGTTCTGTTACTAAAGGTCCCGTCCGTTTGGTCGAAGATTGATCCATTGACCTTTTTGATTAAACTGTTCTTTTATATTAATATCCACGTGTGTCCCGACTCCCATCCGACATCATCCAACGCCATTTTGTTTCAAAAACACAACAGCAGTTCATGGGAAAATTACAATTTTACCCAAAAATAAAGAAAAATAAAGTGTAAACCACTTCGGCCGAATGCCCACCTTAATTTCGCCCTCATCTGATCACATTTATCGCCACAACTTTTTGTGGCTTGGGAACAGGCGTAGGGGTAAAATAGCGGGGTGGCTCGTCTGTCTCCAGCCAAAGTTTCTTACAGCTGTTCATGGTTAGGACACTTTTGAGATTTCCGTAAACGTGTTTGTTTGCCTATTTTTGACTTTTTCATTTTCTTTTTGTTCTTTTGCTATGTCTTGTTTCGACTCAAAGCTACTTTACGCATGATTATTAACTTTGCCTACTAAATATTATCAATGAGTCTGTGTGTGTGTGTGTGTGTGTGTGTGTGAAGGATGTTTCTCTGACCAAGGCATAAAGTGCATCCATCACAAGATCTGTCAAGCAGAAAAAAAATAATAAAAATGAAAATGGCCAAGAAAGAAAGAAAAAATAAGAAAGAAAGAAAGAAAAATAAAGAAATAAAACAGTGGGAAAAAGACAAAAATGACCAATGAAAGAAAGAAAGAAAGTTCACGAACAAAGAAAGTAAAAAGAAAAAAAGAAAAAAAGAAAGAAGGGATGTAATGTGAATATGAAAGAAGCGAATGGCAAAGATGAAATGAAGGAAAGAAAGCGAATAAGTGAATGTAATGAAGGAAGAGATGAATAAATGAAACTAAAGAAAATAAAAAAATGTTCAACTGAAGGAGTGGAAAAATAAGAAAAATATGGTATAAAAAAATATACTTAATAAAGTGAAAATCGAAAAATGCTTCCATTTAAATGTAAAGGTTTATCACATATACATACCATAAAAAATCCTTGATTAAAAAAAAACTTAGGCATAAGGGAATTGATAACAAACTACTGTTCAGTGAATAAAATTAAGTTTTAGAAAATTCCTATTAGCAAAGAAAAATATTAGATTGTTTGAAAAATAATGACCGATTTTAGAATAAATATTTTAATTGTGATCTCATATTTTATTATAATAGTTACACAAAAATATACTAATAATTCCTAATGATTAAAATGTTCTCTTTCTTACTATTATATCAATAGACTTCCAGAATTTAACTTAAAACATAACATACTCCTCGTCTTAAACATGAAAAAAAGAAAAGATGCGTTGATGTTTTTGCATGAGTTGAAGCTTGGTTATAATGCTTCTCATTCTGGTAGCAACATTAATAGAGCATGGCCCGAATGGTCCCCTTATGATTGTACAATAGGGCGCTGGTTTCTGGCATTCCTCAGTGGGAACTCGAGTCATAAAGATTCAGGTGATAGATACATCTGAAAAAACTCATGTCAAAGTGTCATAGAAATGTCTCAGATAATGTGTGTCAACATTTCAACGATATCGGATCATCTCAAGAAAAGTGGCAAGGTGAAGCAACGCGATAAATGGGTTTTACATAAACTCGGTGAAAGTCAATTAGTTCGACGTTTTGATATGCATTTGATGATGCATCTGCAAAATTCGGCGAATGGTCTATTTCTTGATCGAATAATAACTTGCCCTCAGACATGGATCCTTTATGACAATCGTAAATGATCGGGTCAACGGTTTCATCTTCACGAATATCCAAACACGTCCCGAAAACAAAGTTTACACAAACAGAAGTCTATTGTGACCGTCTGTTTGTGCAGCCATTAGCTTTATCGTTTACAGTTTTCGGGAATCTAACTCGAACATCACGGCCCAAGTTTACTGCTAGGAACTGGGTGTATTGCACATTGTAAATTAAAATGTTTAATCAATTACGTTCAATACTGCTTACTGACAATGCTCCGCCACATATTGCCAAGATGATAATGCTTCAGCTCAATAACATGGGATACAAGACTCTACCACATCCAACGAAATTCGCTGATTTTTCGCCAACGGACTACAACTTTTTCAATCATCTTGAAAAATTTTGAATACAAAAGACATTTTTTACAAAGAAGATGCATAATTGCATTCAAATATTTCTTGATGTCCAAAAGGTAAATGCATAAATGAAATTGTAACTCGAAGGCAGAAATTTTTAACTGTTCAATTTTCCTATTTTGACTGATTTAAACACTGTTTAAATACATTAATTCAGAAATAAAATTTGATTGTAAAATCGGATATTATTTTCTGAAATACCGAATTTATAACCTTAAAAACAACAAAAGTGGAAAATGACATTTGTATGAGAAAAACTATAAATCTTAAAAAGAGAAAAACACAATTGTCGACAATCATCCAAAATCATGATTTAACCCTAATTATCTAGGTATGTCGAAGGGATTTTTACCAGAATTCGTGGCAGACCGTACAAAAAAAAATATGGCAGAATATAATAAAACAATGTTAGTTTGGTCGCGAAAACTTTTGTCAGTCCTAATGGAAAAAAAGAAACACCTGAACTAAAACTTGGTTTTCTTTAGTCATATCCTTCATGATGTTACATCTTATCTCCAGAATTTCAGTGTTCCTAATTTTCTCTTTGCTGTTAAGTCATTCTTGATGATAATAACGGCTAAAGTAACCGATCTTAGATGTAAGTTGCTTAATATTCGGTCTTGGAGCAAATACTGTCAACTTAGATGATTTTAATTTCGTATTTCTATTGTATTTCTTTTACTACTTATTATAAATATCAAATTCTTATTTTACGTCGGCAGCGGCGATTGGAAATTATAACTAATCTTTTAGAGTTATCGTTCTGGGTAAGACGCTAAACACAACAAAAGTGACGAAATTTTTGTTTAACTTTACAAACTTATTATGCAGGTGTTCCGATTAATGGTGAGAAGAAGAAAATATAAGTCTCAGTAGATTGCAAATATGTCAAAGAACCGAACATTCGGAAGGATCTTATTACTTGAACATACGAAAAATTCCTTCGCAGCTGTAAAATAAACTAAAAACTGGAATCATTTTCCCAAAATAAAACACGCAAATAAAAGCAAAACACTGGACGAAGACATATGGAAAATGGGAAAAATATTCTGTACACAGGAAGAATGGAAACGATTGGTTATTCCTTAATATACACTTACTCCATTCATCCCGAGATAGATTGGAAAAGAAAATGAAAGTTTTGGCACATATGGTATTGTCGAGAGATTGAGTAATTTCCTGTAAATATTGGAAAATACTGAAACATATGAATATATTTAGGAGGACACAAGAATACACATAAGCAAGTATATATATATATATATATATATATATATATATATATATATATATATATATATATATATATATATATATGCGTGTGTATGCACGCACAGATGAATATTTAAGCGTAAGAGAGGGACAGCGTAGAATACATATTTATCATGTCGCAAATACACATACACACACATATGTGTGTGTGTGTGTGTGTGTGTACGTGTGAAAACTTCAGATAGAGTGTATTTGTAAAAGGACAGTATTAATAAAGACAAAAGGAATACTTATCTTAGCCAACGCGTTTCATCCTCTGAGGGACATTATCAAGACAAATTTGCCTTGATAATGTCCCTGAGACGACGCAACACGTCGGTTAAGAAAAGTGTTTTTCGTTTGATATATATATATATATATAATGAACCAAGCATATGAAAATCTGTGGGCGCCATGTCAGTTCGGATGGATGTCCATCTTTGCACTTGATTATGTGCCTTGTCAGCTGTGGGGACTAGAATTGCCATTTTATATTTTGTCAAGCCCGAAGAAACTTTTCTCTAGGATCTGAAAATATGCTCATGTAGGAATAATGAATAGTGGTTACGTAGGTGATGAGGTACGGCCGAGAGGGTGCATGAGTTCTCTGCAGTTTACGTCCTCCATATAGCATCGTCCTGCAGTGGTCACTGCAGTTTGATCACCAAAAGAATGAAAATTGACTAAACAGTGCTCTAGAATTATCTCGCAAGAAAAACAGTTGCCTCGTAAACGTTAGCAGTACGAATCTCTTCTGCAAAACTCGTCAACATCAATTTCACGGATTTTAACATTAACACTAAATTGTTAGCCGAACTGCAGCATTGCAAACAGCATTTACTAAACAATTGTGAATGTTTACAATAATTTTGCCTCCAAAAACAGAAAGTCTATGTCGGCTCCAAGAAGTCTATTTTTAGAGAGAAATAAGAGTAGGATGAAAAAAAGATTTTAGCCACAAATCTTTATTCTGGGCATCAAGACACCTTATAGCATATAGTTAAATCATATAAGGAAATCTACCTAATGCGTTTTAAATTACACAGGCCTTTACATTATAGCCAAAGGTCGTATAGCACCCACACATACATACATACATATATATATATATATATATATATATATATATATATATATATATATATATATATATATATATATATATCTTCTCAAAAACATAGACACACACGCAAACACACACATAATATATATATATATATATATATATATATATATATATATATATATAAAATGACAGTCTGTTTTCATGCTATCGTCAGGCCACGAGACTCATGGCCCGACGTTTGCACCTAGCATGAAACAGAGTGTCGCCTCTAAGTGTTGACTTCTATGTTCACTTTTTCATTTACATACGCTCTATCTCTGATATTGAGCACTTTATCCCATAAATATACCGCATATTAAAACTATATTACTTCATATATATATATATATATATATATATATATATATATATATATATATATCTGTGTATATCTGTGTAATGTATGTATGTATAGTCGTTAGTAGGAAAGAAAGCAATTGTTACAACACTAATACATATTTTTAATATAATCTGCGTCCTTTACAAAGAATAACATGAGAATAATATAATATTTTGTCATATAACAAGTTATATATATATATATATATATATATATATATATATATATATATATATATATATATAATTCGTTTCGTTTTAAATCAGACTGAAAGAATATTCTCATTGTTGGAATTATTATCTATCTATCTATCTATCTATCTATATATATATATATATATATATATATATATATATATATATATATATACATTAGGTAGGTCAATTTTGGAACTGTAAAAAAAATAACTCGAGGAAATTTGTAAAAATTACCACAAAAATATTTTTTTCAAAACTTTATATTTATCTGAGGAAGTGAACTTAAAGACAAAATAAATTGCGATTTTTATCATAATATCGGTGTCATCGTAAACATATTTAGCTTAAATTAAAACCGAGTCGTAACGAAAAGAAAAGAAGAAAATACGCTTAATAATGGATATGTTTATGTTTAGTATCTATTCTCTTAATAAATAAAATTAAATTACCAAAAATAGAAAAAATAAAACTCACTAAAATATTTAGTTTAAATTCCAAATAAGTACTTACGAACGCCATTTTATTTAATGGATATTTCTTTGTTTACTGTTTACCCTTTTAACTAGCACAAATATCTATTGCAGTTTTCATCAAGATATACTTAATTATTTAAAAAATATAACTTTTATAATTATTGTAATTAGTTTATATTTTCAAAGTTAGTGTGTTTTATTAAAAATTCTGTTTACGAGCGAATCTCGGAGCTAAATCTACTTTTAGTTAAGTAAACATTACTGTCAATTTAATAATGTATTTCGAACTTTATTTTCAAATTTATTTTGAAAGATATTTTTGTGTAATTTCTGATAACACATATTTTTATCTTTTTCAGATATTTTAATAAAAATGTCAGGAAAATAATCCCAAAGGGCCTTATAGTTTTATCAAAATTCTATGGTATGCTATTGAGTTGATGGGAGAACTCACAAAGGCACACTAATATACAAGGAAATAATTGAGGAAAATGAAGAGAAAACTCTGAAAAATTTAAAGGACCGGAACTCCACAAATGAGGTGCCATATGAAAGTGAATATCTGACACATAGGGTTCTTCCTAATATTCGTGCAACTGGTGCTGTTCTTGCCGAGCAAGTGGCTGATGTTTTGCATGAATTCAACAGTGTGAGCACTATCATGGGTATCCTTGTTGACAACACTAATGCCAATACTGACTGTGAAGGTGAACTTGTTGCACTTTTAGAAAGAAAACTTAACAGAAATCTCCACACTATTGGTTGCCCCTTGCACCAAAACAAACTTCCGTTTAGAGCTTTTTTTAAACATCGAGATGGTACCACTAAAAGACCTAACACATTCAATGGTCCACTGGGTAAATTAAGTGCAAATGTTTACCATAATTTGCCCCAAGTATCATTTTCAGCTGTTGGCAGTCCTCTGGATTCTATTTTTAAAATGGAAAATACAGATACCCTTAATTGTGACCAAAGACTCCTTTATAAATATACAGTGGGTATTTCTAGAGGTAAGGTGGACTCTAGATTTGCATCATTAAACCAGGCAAGATGGTTAACTTTCAGGCTGATGTGTTTATGAACGCGTGGAGCATACCCACAAAATCTTTCAGCCAAACTCCATAGTTTAATAAATTTTCTTGTGAATGTGTATACCATTTGCTGGTTCAAAATTAAAAGAAATTACATGTTCCACAATCAGAAAATGTATACTTTCAATGTGATCCAAAGGATTAGGAAGCAACCATATGAAATCCAGCAGATTCACTTTGAAAAATAAAATGCTTCGGCTTTACTGCCTGAAAATATCTTATATTCAATGGTTAAGTCTGATGAACTGGAAGTGAGAGAATAAGCTATAAAAATAATTTTGGCCATTAGGTAAGTAAATATTTATTTATATAAAACTGACTAAATTAGTTATGTCGATTTATAGAATCATTTTAAGGATTTTATCTAATTTCATCATAAATATTAAAGCAGTGCAGAGTGCATTTTTTTTTAAATAACTCAAATTAATTTTTATATTCTTTCAAGAGTGGGGAGCCAGCCAAGAAAAGATTGAAAAGAATCACAACTATAAATGTTAAAGCCATGCACTAGACACAGTTAATATATCTGTCATTAGGTGGAGTTTCTGAACCACCACTCACTGAATAATTTTCTGAATATGAACTTCGGGAATCATTATTAAATGGTACGAAGCTTGAATTGTCAGATTTGCCCTCACATTCTCAAGGCGTGGAACGGGCAGTCAAGTTAACAACAGAAGCTTCCTAATGTGTGTATAGCTTTGAAGCAAGGCAACAGCACATAATAGCAAATGATTTGTGTCAAAAATTGAGACCATCATTTTTGTTTAAGGGCTCTTATATGGAGCTATTTGACTCTATATATTAAGCCCTAGTAAACTATTATTTGTTTTTCCATATTTGTTTGTCTGTTGTATTTTCATTCATAATAGAAAAAATCAAATATTTAATGTATTCAATTATTACTGCTTAATTCATGAGGTAAAAAACAGCATTTCAAAGTCGTTACTAATAATGGCGTGGAGGCAGATTTTCAATTTGAAGGTTAGTTATGATTTTTTTATTTAATTTCATTTTGATAAAATAAAATAACAACATTCCCTGATTTAAATACTGAATTTTTTTTGGTTTTCCCATCAATATTTAGGCCAAATCTTGCAAAGTCGAAGATTTTTCAGTGCATTTTTGTCTACGATCTTTGATGCTAAATGCTCAAAAAACCGTTGAAGTGTCAGATCTAATTTTTGTATCAGTATTAATACGTCTATACACAACTTTCAGTACATTATTCTTTTGATATTTAAAAAGAAGTGAAAAATCCCCCCCTAATATATATATATATATATATATATATATATATATATATATATATATATATATATATATATATATATATATATATAATTATACATAATAACCAACGTCGGCTACAGTCTTGCAATCGTCATGTCCTGGGAATATTCTGACCTTTATAATGTTAGTGTTCTCGTGGTGTTGATTTAAAATTGTGTATTAAGACTTTTTTCATTTACTTATTGTTACCTAAATAAACATAATTACTTATTTATAATTTATATCATTCTCTTTCATAATCTAGAAAGACAGAGAAGTAAATAAAATATTTAAATTTGAAATAAGTAAACAAGTTAATTAATAAAGTTTCATTAAAAACGTCTGGCAAAGTACTGCTATTAATCTTTATCCTTCAGTGATTTCTTTCTGGACATAAAGTGCGTAAAAACTGTTCGAATGGTTCAATATATTCGAGCGCTTTTGCCTAATCTATTACACATTATCAAGAACGTTTTTATTTTTATCTGAGTGTGTCGATATTATATATGTTTCTAGAGTGATGTGTATGTGTTTTTTTTTTTTTCCAAACACGTTAAGCACATTGTGGCTGTATTCATATTTGATGTAACTGAATGATGGCTTTTTCTTTTGTTATTATTAGTAAATTTCATTATTAGTTTTTAACATGCATACATGAACGATATATATTTTTATACATCAAGCGACCTTGTCATACAATATATGTGTGTGTGTATGTGTGTGTGTTTATATGTGCGTGTGCGCACGCGGGAAGGACCAAATCATTAGATATCCCTACTAATACATTATACAAGTAACATTCATGTGAATAACGGTGGCTAAATGACTAAACATTGATCAAAGTGGTAATGCAATTGTTGCACGATCTTAGTACCTCGGCTAAATTGTGCTTGCGTTTACCAGCAGGTAATATACAGTCTTCTGCTGTATGTCTCAACCATTATGATTGGGAATTAAATCTATTGAACTCAAAGCATAATGAATTGGCGCGAAATCAACCGAATTCACCTGAAATGTGTGTCGTTGCAACATTCTTTATAAACGAGTATTAACTAAAATATAGCATCAGATTTCGTTTGCCCGACAAAGCCTAAAATTCACTCGTTTCAGCAGTTTCATATCTCCTGGGATTAGACTGGACAGAGAAATAGAAAGGATATACTCGAGTCTACAAACCTATCGTTCTACTCAGCCTTCTTTATGGGTAGAATGCCACCAACACCTGCTCCGCACCTTTGTAAAAGTGCATTGAAGCGATTTCTTCACTAATAGCAAAGGTCCTAGACATAACCGGAGCCACACATGCTGAATCTATTTAAAAAAAAAAAAAAAAAAAAAATCACACAACTGCGGCAAGTTGACCATGTGTCAAGGATGAAAGTTAATTGTTATCCAAAGAAAATCTTATTTGTTGAACTAACATTTGGCTAACAGAGAACTATGGAACTGCAGATGAGATATAACGACTCGCTGGTTTCCAATATTCAGCAACAATTAAAAAAGATAGAGGATGGTCTTTTTTCGAATCTCCTCTTTATTTAACAATAAAATCCAATGAAAAAAATTATGCATTCCTACAAACACACACACACGCACCCTTGACTAAATTAATTGAAGCAAAAGGAGTGATTCCGTTATTATTTACATTTTTTTTCATATTTTTCAAATAAAACATGAGCCATTGCACATATTAGTTCTTTGAATGTCCATTCCACAAAGTCGTTCTTGCAGATTGACCACAGATTTTCGATTGTATTTAAATTAGGAGAGTTTTCGGACTAGTCTATAGTACTTTGATTTGATCACTGGTAAGGCTTACCAGTGAGTTCGTGCAGTGTTATAATTTTCGTACGCTCCCTTGGAGTAACGCCCATCACAGACGATAGCCGAAGAACAAGTAATCGACAGTCGAGACAATAGTGCCTGGACGTGATAAAAATCTGATGCAATCACGGATGGCATAATATTTTTCAAGGCTAAACTAATTTCATCATACACCCCGAAAATAAATTCATATTAATGCACACCACTGCAGATGACCTAATCTGACGAAAAAACAGAAATCGATTACACCCTGTCACCCAAGGGGTTCTAAAACTGACCTATGGTGGAAAAAAAGAAATTAAAGCGATTTTTTCAATTAATTTGCACAAGGATGTACATTTTGTGTGAAATGAGTCCTATGTTGGATCTGAAGAGACATCGCTACTCACCGAATTGTAGAATAGGATGGCTCAGGGGATGGGGAGCTCTGGTATTTCTTTGGTCTCGCTTTGTTTTTTCTATTTGTCTTCTTTTTGTAGGCTGCTCTTCCCTATTTGGTTATTCCTGCATCTCGCGTCTCATAATTGACCGGATCATTTTCTGTCCTCGGCAAAATGTTTTTGGGCTGATTCTTTGAATCGATGACGTGGGGCTCCACGTTGTCTCTTGCCAGATGGGATCGCCGAGATGATTTATTTGTATAGGCGGATGTATGGCATTCGGGCAAGTTATCCGGCCTATTGAAATCTGTGTCGAGTCATGATGGTTTCTAAGCTGACCATATATATATATATATATATATATATATATATATATGCTTGAACGTGTTGGCCTTGTTCAAATTGTTAATCATGTGTCTGAGAAAGCTTCTGTAATAGGGATTGGTTATATATAAGGTTCTGAAGTGACTTTGGCCCGCCCCAAGCAATATTGTAATGTTTTATAATTTCGTCAGATTTTGGGCTGTATATTGTATTTAGATAATTCTACATACACGGAGGGGTGATGAAAAGATTCAGTAAACGGCACACGTTACAAAATCTTTCTAAATTTGGAGAACGAATGGTGGAGAACTTTACAATAAACATTGATATGCATGCATACATCCGTATATACATTTATGTATATATGCGTGTGAAAATGTTCTCCTATGTTTTTACATTAACGACTTATTTATACCAAACTAAGTATTATTCTTTATTTCACATTCTCTTTCTCTCCCGCACTCCCCCACTCTTTTTTCTCTCTCTCTCTCTCCCGCACTCCCCCACTCTTTTTTTTCTCTCTCTCCCTCTCTCTCTCTCTCTCTCTCTCTCTCTCTCTCTCTCTCTCGAGATCAATCAGTCTCAAAATCTGGGCTTCTATTTCGGTTTATTAGAGTCTAATTATTGGAGGATATTTGTCTCCTCAGTTCTAACTAAATATATATTTCATTTCATTGCTCAGTGTTCTGATTCTAAAGTAGGCTTTGTCTTAGAACTAGGAAACTATGTAAATAGAGACTTACCCGACCATGTATATTTTCGCATATACGCATGCGTATCAACAACTCAGCGATCAAATGGGCAAAAGATATGAAAGGATGAAATACAATCATACATCTCTGTATCCTGTCGCCATTGACACAGTGGCCTCCGAACGTCTCGAAGTCTGTCACGTCAAAACCAGCATTAAGCGATAAAATTTTTTTTTAAAAAGTGGTGGATGAAGCGCTTATCTTACTTTCAGACGTGTGGTATCGGCAAGCGAGGGCTTTCTCTATAACAGTACTTACATCTGTTAGTTATCGCCAGACAAATTTGTCCGTAATATACATGGAAGGATACAAGTATATTTTAAAGCTTACACACACAAAAAGCACATATCTATTTACTTCAAATATAAGCTTACATGAACATATATGCGGCTAAATCTACAAACCCACTCTCTCTTTCTCACACACATACACACACACACACACACATACGTGTGTGTGTGTGTGTGTGTGTGTGTGTGTGTGTGTGTGTGTGTAAACAATTTTTCATGACGTTGTAGTAGGCTATTTCGAACTTTCCAAAAAATACAAGGATATAGGCAAAGAATGCCAGGATGTAGACACAAAGAAATTCGGCGTATCACAGATATTTTATTAAGGTCAGAATTAAAAATATTTTTAGTTCTGACCTTATGTTCCTCCCACTTTAACTTTCGGAAAAGAGGTAACACACTGTTTTTAAATTTTCTTAAAAATCATTTAACCACCAGTTACTTACACTCGCCTGAAGAAGTACAATTATAGTATTGAAACATGAAAACTTTTGCGTAGCGATTTTAACAAGTTTTTATTATAATCGCTTATAATAGAAATAATAATCACACATTGCTCTACTTTGTATTGAGCTCTTTTTTAAGAGTAAATGCTACGAACTGTGGAATTTTACTCCATCTGTTATTTCTCTCATTTGGATATATAAATAAATATACAAATGTGTGTGTGTGTGTGTGTGTGTGTGTGTGTGTGTGTGTGTGTGTGTGTGTGTGTGTGTGTGTAGGGTCGGGATAGTGTCTGGACTAGACCCACCTAAACTGTGATACGCACCCCCTACTACATGTTGATTTCACATTTTCCCAACAAACGGCCATAATCCCTGGAAGGAAATTTGGGTGAGGTGAAGGGCAGCGATTTTTTAAATTACTAAAAATCAAGGAATTATCCAATTAAAATGGAAAATTTAGAAGAATATATTTCAATTATTTACTTTTATAATGAATAGGTTTTTTCAGTATCTGTCTATATTTCTGAGATGAGGTATTATGTACATTATTTACATTATTTGGACTATTGTCCTCATCTTTGTCGCCATATTTATTACAAAATTTTCGTTTAAAATAATTCGAGAAAATGTTTATCTTTTTGTAATAACTACTAACATTTTCATGACTAAATTTTAATTGAAAAAAAATTTATGTTGCAAAATTTTGCATTTCCATAAAGATTAATTGCCAACGTATCTCTACGAAAAAAAACCCCAAAAAACCCCAAAAAAACAAAGATTCCAACACAATACAAACGGGATTGTCTTAAAAATGTTTTTTATCTTTCAAGAAATGTAAAAAATAGGGAGAAGAAATTTTATGTTAATTACTTCGGGTTAGTATGACTATTAGTTTAAAATTATCACAAATACTCTGCGGTATAAAAAAAAAAAAAACAAAAAACAAAAAAAAACATGATTTTACTGAGATATATTACCCTCTTAAAGGATTTAAAAGAACTGTCCAGAAAGAAAATTACAATTTTAAAAAATAAACGCTAGTGAAATTAGCACTTCTTCAGCACCTCCCCAGTAAGCATGGGGCCCCCACGCGGGTGAGAAGTTCGGGGTAGTAAGTACCGGGTCTGTCGATTATTATGGTTGATTGGTAATATATTTTAGTTAGAAATAAAGTAAAAAGTTCAAAAGCAAAAAAAAAAAAAAAAAAATCGATGCTGAATCTAGCCCTCTGAGAGCTCCAACCTAGTCGTAGGTTCCTGCGAAGTACACAGCTTATCGGCCAAGGAAGATATAGTGATTTTCCAAGCGTAGCTTAGATGTGGCACAAGGCCGAAATTAGGGGGCAGCCAGTGAGGATCGAACTCACTACTCAGTCGTAATTGCTAACCATTACACCGCCTCGAGGTGGACCCGGACAAGGAAGATATATGATGTATACTATTAGTAGATCATTGACAATGTAACGTCAGTCTGAAAATAATAAATAAAATGATGGATGGCCATAAAACAGTGTTGAAAAAATGGCAAAGGCCACAACAGGGTCTCACAAAACGGGTTTTCAGAAGTAAGACGCGCAAGCCCTGTGTATATGTGTGTCTATAAGACAATATCATAATAATAATAATGCTAGGTATTGATACTAGCAATTATTATAAGTAATATTATAAAATTAATATTAATTAATTCTTGTTGAGAATCCCTATGAGTAATTGGAAAATAAGCTGCTCATCGATATGTATTAACTATTATTGCCTCTAATTATTTTGTTCGCTCGACATTATTGCTAACAATCCTTTTGTTCATTATTTACATTATTCGGACTATTGTCCTCATCTTCGTCGCCATATTCATTACAACGTTTCGGCCGTTGTACGCTCCGGCCTTCTTCAGGTAGTTGGAATGTCGAACTGAACCCTTTATTTCACTCACTGGGGTAGACTGTTCTAGTTCCATGTGGCATGTTTAATGGATGTCACTTATCAGTTATCTCCTGTTAATTTTCCCTCTGAAAGTTCTCCACTGCCTTAGCCGGGTATTGAACTCACACACTTTGGGTTCTGTCACAGGATCTAACCAACGCCTTTTATCCACAAATATATATATATATATATATATATATATATATATATATATATATATATATATATATATATATATATATATATATATATATATATATATATATATATAGTGGAAAATATACATACATATGAAAAATATATCTAAAAAATTCCCATACATGTATATTTTCAGAAAAAATTTTTTCCAAGGGGAAGGATCCAGGTAGATAAAGGTAAGGAGCAATATATATATATATATATATATATAATTTAATATAAATTATATATATATATAATTTAATATAAATTATATATATATATATATATAATTTATTTGAAAATTATAACATAATTTAATTCTGGTGACTTATCAAGTGATGGTGTTGAATGTAGAATAAAGGTTTTAAAAACGTTCAAATCGATCAAACATCCCTCAACAGGGGAAACGCTGTTACATAAGCTGCAATGACTAATCAAAATACAAGTATATGAAAATCAAAAAAAAACTTGACAACGAATCTTGGCTACAATAATTAATGCCTTAATGTTACGGTTAGAGTAAATTAGAAATCATTCTAACTAATTAATATCAAATTTTATTATGAAATTAAAAATTAAAATTACCAATTTTGAATTTTATATTTAATGTTTATTAAGATTAAAATATAAAATTATTTTAAAAAAGAAACTGAAGAAAAGTACATGTTTTGTTATTTATTTTGTTTTAGTTGAAAGGACAAAAATTGAGTTAGAATAAACGTTAAAATTTAAAGTTGATGCAATGCTTCGTTACAGCTAAGATACAGTTGAAGAGCTCATAGTGAGATAATGATATATATATTTTAATATATCAAGAAAATTATTGGTGGAAACAGTTTTCTTGTGACGGACTAAATTTTCTATGTTGGTGTGATTACACATGCGCACAGACGAGGGACGCTTGTAATTTAAAAAAAATCAAATTTTAAATTTAGAAATTAAAGAAAATATAGCCGATTTCATTTAGATTCTTTTCCTTTTGATCACTTTAAACATTTTTTGTGCATCACTTTAAGCAAATTAAAAAATACAAGAGAATTTACATACGAAACGGAAGAATACAATTCTTTACCGTCAGTAGATGCCAAACTGTACCGCGTTAACTACAGTTTAAAACTTGGTATTCACTAAAAATCAAACAACGAAAACGATCTAATAAATTTTTATTCTCATCATAACATAAAATTAAATATAAGTATAATCATCGGATTCGACTTAAGAGCACACAGAATTTGCAGCCCTCAGTATTTTCGTGAAGAGGAGAAACACGTTGGAAACTCTTTCTTGCTTCTTCAGTAGCCTAATAATTTTATATTCAATGCGAAAGAAAAGCATCGTAAATAAATATATTTTTTAAAATATATAAATATTAATATTTTTTTAAAATAACTATTTTTCTAAAATAGAAAAACTGTCCCGCTTGATAAACCCAATGAATCAAAACATATATTGTCCTATCAACTAATTCTAATCACATCTACAATTGAAAAGAATCTATCTAAACTCACAACTCTAAGTTGTGAGTTAACTGAGATGTGTTCTGTTTTTACAATGGCATTATATTCATATCGTGAGCAGGAAGATATTATTTTTACATACGGCCGCGCGATTCTAATATTGCTTTCCATAAATAAGGCAGTCAAGTCATCCAAACTTTCTGTTGTTTATGATCGCGTTGCTGAAACAGGATCCGTGGCACCATATACTATGGATCAAAGAAGACCGAGATCCGCTCGGACGCCTGACTACGAAGAAAACAATCTACAGGCTGTTGGAAATGATCCAGGTATCAGTACAAATCAAGTGGCACTAGCATGTTGTACGTTTCATAGTACCCTATGGAATGTATTTCAAATGCAACTCCTGTTCCGTATCATTTGCAAAGTGTGCAGGTTCTTTCGCCTTCTTTCGGGTCTGCGAAACCATTCGACACTATGTGCAAACATTTGGAAGGGTCCACTAGACAATGATCCGACGAATGCATTCGTGCGTAGAAACAAACGAAGGACATTTTGAACATTTTTTATGAGCTGCTGTGTTGAGGTACAACGACGTCCGTTTTGGACATATATTTATATGGACATTTTACCTTGTTTTAGTGTCAAGAACCCGCCCCCAAATTTTGTTGGATCGTACATTTAAGTGTCTACAGTAAACTTTAAACTTAATAAATCAAAAACGAAGAATTTCTAGTTATATGGATTTATGACCTTATTTTGTGGGAAGAACTCGCCCCAAAATTTGTAAAAGTACTTTTGATACCCCTCTACACACACACACACACACACACACACACACACGTGTGTGTGTGTGTGTGTGTGTGTGTGTGTGTGTGTGTGCGTGTGCGTGCGCGTGCGCGTGCGCGTGTGTGTGTGTGGCCTGACGATTACGTTCAAGTATAAAATAATCTGTCGTCACTGGATGTTATATGTACTTTCTTCAAAATTATCTTTGTTTCTGATCATGTCCATAATAATACTGAACGTGGTTGTAATTAATTTGATATTAAGAATGGATAAATTCTTTTGGATAAGTGCTAAGGTGTCAGTAAGTAGTATTATATATCCACTTTTATCTAGTTCAATGCCATTGTTATTGTTATTAATAATTTAAGTAGCTTTTTTTTTTCGGTTATATATTTTGTGTGCCTTTCTCTTACGATTGTGGATAAAATACCCAGGATATTGAACATTTTTAAAAAGTCTTTTCTATGTATAATTCTCCTTCAGGTAAGTATTGGGGACGACAGTTTTAGTTATCTTAAATAAAATTCTATAACTATTTCAGACTTTATTCTGCTTCAGTGGTGGGAATAAAAAATTGATAAGGTCATTCCAATTGGTAGATTTTCTGTAAACCTCCAGTCTCAGATTCAAAGGTAAAAACTATTATCTGTTCGTCGTTATTATGCTTTTTTGATATGATCGGGTAAAATTATGTCTTGTGGATATATTAATAAAGAATCATTTATATATCTAAGTAAAATTTTGTGGTAAAATATTTTGGAATGGATCAGCTTTTACAAATTCCAAAAACAGTCATTGATGACCGCCGCTAAGTGGAAATCCCATCAGTAAAGGAAATGTAAGCCTATAAGAATTGTTATCAATTGTGAAAAAAATTGATTTGTGATGAAATGCAATATTTTTTATGATTTTATGTGCAAGAATAGGTCATTTTCATTTTGTTTTTAGTAAATTTAGGCTTTCATGTATGAGGGCATTTGTATATAAAGATTTTATATCTAAAATAGTCATAGGTTTTTATTACGTCCATGGTTTTTTAATATATTTAAAGACCAGCAGAATGTTTGCATGCGTAGAACTAATAATTAAAACCAAATACAAAACTATTATGGATATGATCAGAATCAAAAATCCCCATAACACTAATAATTGTGAAACAAAAAGGATCATATATACACAACAATTTATCAAATGCTTTGGTCAAACATAGAAATAAATTCAACTACAAATTTGATCTAAAGAATGCCACACTTTTTAAAAGAATAGACATATGTAGAAGTAAAATTCCCGAGAGTGCTAATATCGAGTTTTATTAAAATATAAAATTGGGCCGCAGATATTTTCAGATATTTCCATTCCTGAAAAAAAGACTCCTTTCCCAAGCCAACATATATGACTATAAAAATGTTAAAATATTAAAAGTAAAAACAATTATTTTATCGGATGAACACATTTGAGTAGACAGAGAGGAACAGTCGTTAGTTTCGACTTACCTTAAACAAACTCTCATCCACGGAGTCGATAAAGCAGTTTGACCAGTACCTTTAAGCGGCATCCTTTTCGTCACAAATTCATTAAAATTTTAATATCTTTCGTAAAAAAATCTGTTGGATTGATAAATAAAAATCCATTACTTTAGAAATTACTTTGTTTACGTTTTGATACGAAACTAAGCAGATATGAAGATTTCAAAGAATTTAATATAAGAAGGATTTCGCGTAAAGGCACTGTTCAAACTAAGTTTGATCGGTAAGGCTGCTCCGTAGCCGAATCTCTTAAAGACGCGTTTCTCTCTGTCTAATGAGACGCAGGTTCGTATCCTACCAAAGAACGCATATTTTCCTTTGATAAGATTTCTCGAATATTCAAGTCAGAAGGCGAAAATAAATACTTATACTGTTAAATAAATAAACTGGGCGTCTATTCAGATATAAGTACCCCACTAAAATAATGTTTAAAGTGATAAAAATCTTTTGGATTGATAAAGAAATATCCATTGGTCTATTATACTTATATACATTTTTAAAGGCAACGAGATTTTCTTCTTTAATTATAGTTCGTTAATTTTTTCTACATGGATATAAATTGACGGAGAAAACCAAAATTGTTTTGATAATGGCTTTGAGCAACATTAATGGGAATATTAGTCGTTTCCTTATAAGGAAACATCCAGTCTTCATTGACAGAGCTGTCCATGCTACTTTAGGTTGAAATTTATAAAATGTTTCCATTGAAACAATTTTTGGAAAAATAGGTTTCCCATATCCAATAAATGCGATTACTCATTTCAATATTGATCGGGGATTCCTGCCTAACCGGTTGCTTAAAATAGTGTAGAACTCAATATGATTATGTAATTACTTTTTCATCGAGTTAGATCAGCTGTATATTTTAGTTGTTACTGCTTTTATAAGTCCTCAAATAATGGGGTTTATATTTTTTGTTACATTTCTTTGTAGCCAGACGCACCCAGAGATTCAACATTCTATATTTAACCTTACTCGGGAAACCAGGGAGATGATTTGATAATTTAAAAATCCTTAAAAACGAACTTCTGTTGGTCTTTAACCAAATTGTATAAATGAATAAGTGTTGCTTAGTTACACCCGTGGTACATGCGAGAGAGTGTGTGTATCTGTGTACATGTACCAATAATGGTAGTGTGTGTATGTTGTGGCAACCTATTTACGTGTGAAAAAAGAGATACTAAACATCAACAACTAAGGAGGAAATTGGTTTGTCTTTATTGCTTAATCTTTTCACGTTTTTTTTTTGTTGTTGTTTGAATTCTGATTTTTCTTCTTTTCCCTGACACTCAGATTCAAAATAAAAACATCGTTCCATGCTTCTGACAAGGTAATTTACGCATATTTACGTATTTTCTTTCCTCCGCTGTTTTCATCTTCATCTTACTTCTCTCCATCAACATATCACACCGATATATTCAAATGAATATTCACGTTCTTGCTTGAAGATTGTTAGGTCATTTAATCGAAGCTAAGCGAAATTAATTGTTTGTATTTGCTTTCTATCATCTACGAACGACAATCCAATTTTGGTCAAGACAGCTGCTTCGTTTAAACAATTCTTTGTATCATTAACTCTACTGCAAATGTCTATTTTTATTCCATGGCATTTTTCACACTCTAATAGTAATTATATTGTTTCATGTGCAATATCGGATTAAACAAATTAATTTCCTATCAAGTTGGAACTAAGAAATTCCAACTATATTGTATCATTTTCTATTGGGAATATTGTAATTTTACTGTTTTTGTTATCGGTATCACCCCCATGCAAGGCAGTAAAGCCACTAAGACACAAGGGTGTGGAAGAATTAGGGACAGAACCGTTAATAATGAGTGGGAAGTGAAAAGAGTACCCAGGAGGCAGTAGATAGCGTTTGACATTGGATTTACATTTTTGCACATTAAACTTGGCTGGAAAGGATGGAGCAGGAAGTGGGTTCCACAAGCGAGAAGTGCTAATGTAGTGTAGTGAATTGTACAAATATACATTGTTTTCTATATATTTAAATTTATTTAATAATGTTGTTACAATGTATTATGAATGTTTATTATTTTTCATATACATAATAGGATATAACAGACAAATATTTGTTTATATACGCGGATTGATATGAGAATGTGTATAGGAATCAAATATTAGATTTCTCATTAAAAATGCCGTTAAACCCACAAAACGGCCCTAGTTCAAGAATTCCTTGTCGAATTTAATGACATTTGGCACTGTATCCGGCAGGGGTTCAAGGTACAACATGCTTCTTAATTGGTTAGGATATCATATCGATATTGGGAAATCGTTTAACCTGTATCTTTACAACACACATACATATATATACTATTAGAGTTTTAATATTATATAGATATTTTTTTTACCCGTTAAAACTTCTATAATTTATGTGGTGCAACTAATATATATGAGAATTTATTTTTAAAAACTATTTTTGTGCGGCCAGGTACATAACTGAATCGTTCCTATTGTTCTCTTCAGATTTAGCATTTATTTGGAGCAAAGTCAATTCCTCATTTTATTTTAAATCTTAAATTCAGTTTTTGTTTTGTTTTTTTCAAAATCCGACATTTCGTGAAGTTACAAACTAACTTACAAAAATCAAACATTTTCTAAGCTTTCGATATGAATATTTTTCCTATGTTTCACCCGTTTTATTTTATGCTTTAGAGTGACCCACTTCCTTAAATCTGACCAAATGAGGAAATATCAAAATTATTATTGAAATCTCTTCTTGGAGCGACTAAGAAAGTTTTAGTACCACTTCATATTATAGTGCCGATATCTCAGATATTGTCAATTTTATAAATTTTTAAACAACAATCGATTCAGTAATTCAATGTTTGGTCTATGTGTAGGGTAGGTAACGGTCATCGGCGCTAAAGTGCAATCGGGCTGAATCCAATTTGTGACCGTGTCTGTTGCTTTCATTTTCGCATTAATGCTTTTAGTATTAGTTTGGAGCCATCTCTTCTTCAAGCAGTAATGGAATACCTTCGTGGATAGACAGGATTCTCGAACCACATTTGACAGAAAGTGAAGGCGAGTGATAACTCTGATTTCAAAACGGTAAAGAAGACAACAGGAATTTACTTTTCTCTCCAAAAGTCAATAGAATTTACTGTTATTAAACAAAGTGTGTAGAGCTATAAACGGTGCAGGTTTTTCTTAAAACATCGCATCAAATATATCTGTTGGATGAAAGTCGAAATCTTGGTCACTTCAACTTCTGACTGTTCCAAAAGCTAAAACAATAATTGGATCGTTGAGTAAGAGATTAAGGAGAACACAACGTAGCAGCTGCTGACAATCCTGAAAGATCTACAGATTATTTTGAAAAGTAAAAGAAAAGATTAGTGTATTAATACTAAAATTAAGTATACTGAAGCGGACTAAGTTAGTACTGCTATTGGTAGGCATTTTTACTTTAATGTTAAATGACTGCAGTATAGACATAACTCCTACACAAGTTGGTAAGAAAAAGGTAACTTTAAGAATACATTTTAGTTCATTCTATTTTGTATTTTCAATAACTGTGGTACGTAGTTCTCTACAAATGAAAAAGGAAAAGAAAATCGAGTTTCTTTTATAGAATTCTGAATACAATGAAAATGTTTCGGCCAAATATTTACATGTATCTTTATCTTTGTTTAATTATTCGACGTTGAGCTTTTTGTACTTACTTAGACTTTGATGTGTTTTGCTGGTTTAGGAGAAAATTAACACTTGAAACATTTCGATAAAAAAAGGAAAAAAATAGCAATAAGAATAATAGAGTGAAATATTTGTTTTAAAAATCTCAACACTTCGAACAACTGTTATTATAAATGTTTTCTGAAGTTAAACGCTCTCAGGAGCAGAAGACATCACCCCCAAAACATATAGTCTCTCTTCATTGGATCCTGAAGAATAAGAAATTATTCAAACTAGTTTTTTTGTTTTTTTAAATAAAATATCTGTATAGAAATTGTATCATGAGTAATGTTTAAACAAATTTAGTAACAAAAATGTAACTGCATATGAAGGGTTTATTTTAACGCACTTGAATTACTATAGCAACGGAATGTTTTTGAGAGAAAAAAATAAATTTTCAGAATGCGCATTCTGCATGAATGTATTCATCATCAGGTTGATATAATTGCGCATTATTGTGAATCATGACGTTAACTAAAATAAATATTTTACACTTCTGAAATATTATCAATAAATTATTCGAATCGTTATATACAGTCAGTCTGTTATATGCCATGCGTGATACACGCTTAGGCCATTATGTATCTGACGAGGCAGATTTTTTCCCAGAGTAGGTTGTCATTTTTTCTGCGGTAGACCAGTTGCCATCCAAGAACCCGGTCTGTTCTGCTGTTTTTCTATAGCTGTGGTAGAAGAAGAGGATTCATAAGTTTCCCAAGGGTATTAGCACGTATTAGCAGTGAATGTAATGGATTTGAATGGAATTCGAACTCGGCTCTCCGATTTCTCAATCCGAGCCGCTATCCATACTCCACCGTGTCTCCCATTATATATATAGACTTAGTTTAAAACCAGATTATGTCAAAATTAACAAAATAAGCGAGAGAGTGCATTTTAATATATCAAGGACTTATGTAGTATATTTGAAAGCAATTTGAAAAATAGATAGGGACAGCGGTCTTATTATGCAGTTCAAGAAGTTAGAGAACATAAAGGTACCGGTTGTTATTTGAGCACTAGGATCAGATCCCGACAAGATTAAACGCTGAGAGAAATGAAAACCATAAGAAGAATCATCCAGAACAACAGCATAACTAAAAACAAGACGTGCTGTCAGCAAATCACCATTGTAATCTGAGGTAAATAATAATAATAATAATAATAATAATAATAATAAAAAGCTGTCAAAATACAAGGACCTTGAAATAGAAATCGCGAAAATGTGGCACATGGGAACATCAACAATCCCTGTTGTAGTTGGAGCCCTAGGACTGGTTGGAAGAGATTGCAGTAGACTAATTGAAGGGATTCCTGGAAATCCATGCCTCAAGGAGATACAAAAAAATGTTCTGACAAGTACAGCTCACACTTTACGAAGGGCTTTATCTATGTAATATTTTTTTTTTTTTTTTTGTCAGTGGAAAGTGTCATGATGCCATTTCTAACCTTAGGTCCCAAGGGACCCGGAAAGAAATATGTAAACGCCAGGAATCAAAGAAAATAAAAACAACAATAATAAACATATCTTTGAAAATATTTGAGGAAGTATGTAAATACAAGGACCTTGAGATAGAAGCCACATTCGATTGATTTCTATAAGACAATATACTGTTGTCATTGAGGCTTTGGGAATGGTATCAAAAGGTGTAAACATATATGTGAATCAAATTATTTGTAGCCTTAAAATCTATGAATTGCAAAATATCATTCGCTTTGGCACTTGTCACATACTGAATAGATTTTTCACCATGCAGTGTTCAATGTTTCTCTCGGATTGCAAGGAACATCTATTTTCTGATACAACAAATTATTGTTTCTTGAAGTCTCTGCTTGAGATTTAAGGTAACTTATATCAGGAAATGCAATAACAAAACACAACACCAGCAATAATAATAGTAGCAATAGTATTAATAATAGTAGTTTCAAAATGAATATATTCATTTCCAATCACAATACCACTATTGTAAACTCAAGGCTAAATCTGCTTGTAACTTAGCAGGAAATCATCTCTCTCTCTCTCTCTCTCTCTCTCTCGATCTCACTCAAGCTCTCTCTCTCATATTTTATCTACGCTCGGTCCTTTCCCACACTTCTTTTCTCTCAATCTCACTCTTTCTGTTTCCATCGGCTTTGCGCCTCTCTTTATGATCGTTCAGGCGACAAGGTTACTTAAATGATATCAGCGCCATGACAGAGTTACATTGAACAGATGTTGGCAAAGGAACCAACTCCTGCAGAGTTTGTTTGCTTTAGCCGCAATCTTATTTCGATGTCATCAAACACAATAAATTAGCGAAACTTTTGCTTACCAATACCAGAAACCTTCAACAGACAAACCTCTCTCTCACGCCCGTATATATATATATATATATATATATATATATATATATATATATATATATATATATATATATGCGTTTCAAGCTATCTATCTATCTATCTATCTATCTATGTCTATGTGTGTGTTTGTGTGGTGTGTGAAAGAGTGAGAGGGAGATTCAAAAAGTTTAATCCAATAATGTGTGCAGATCTTTTTAAGAAAATCTATAGCTACAGTGTTGGCAAATGCTTTAGACTCATGCCGTCAAAGACATTAAAATTCATATAACATAAAATTGAGATTCTAAAGTCATTCCAAAATTTAAATAGTGGGACAGTACAAATCAAAGAAAATAGGAAAGACTTTTGTATATATTATACTAACATAATAATGAACATCGATATAAACACGATCTACAATTGTTAACCATTTTAAAATATAAATAAAAAATAAAATGAATCCTCTTCAAAAAATAATACACATAATCGCAAAAATCACCTTCTAATTCATACAAAGATATTTATTAAGTAAAACACAAAAAGATCATTTCGGAGTGAACTGCATAAATTCAAAATAAATCTTAACTGCCTGTTTAGTATTCTTGAACGACGAAAGCTGATTGCTAGTCATTGGGATTTCATTTTTGACTTTCCATTTATTGTACATTCCAATAAATTTACATAATATTCAAGTCAGAAGACTGACTTAACCAATTTTTGAAAATGTGTGCTACCGTTTGCTTTTAAATAATTTATGGTTCACTTAGAATCATGAGCTCGCACTATCTTATTGGAAAATTAAATGAATTTGGCACATTTTGAGTGTTTCATTTAGCATATATTAAACTTATTTAGAATTTATATGCACATTGATTTGATCTTAATTTGACTAATGTTTAATTAACACTATCAGTATTGTTACATTTATTCTTTAAAATGTTAAAGATTAAATAATTTCCATGCAAAATGGTGTAGCGGCGGGCACTCAGTGCGGCCCCGTATCACAGAAAGGGGTGAACTGGTATTTTTGAAGACGTTAAATCTGACGGTGAAACAATATAGACGACAGAACGAGGATATGTATGATAAATGCTAATTTATTCAGGGAAAGAAAAAGGAAATAAAGATGGTCGGAATGGTGGAGGGGCAGAAGTTTCGGTGCAGGCATGGTCGAGGTTGGTGTTGGTAGTTGCTAGGATCATCGTTGTTGGGGGTTGAAGCTGATGTCCGTTGTTGCTAGGATGATCGCTTGGTGGTTGTTGAAGTTGATGCTGGTTGATGCCAGGATGATCGTTGTTGGTTGTTGAAGCTGAGTCGTTGCCAACTTGACGCGTTGGGAAGAAGAGAGAGAGAGAAAGAAAGAAAGTTCCCAACTATCGTCAAGTTGGCAGACAAAAAAATGGGAGCGTAACTTAATACACAGCCCGTTGAAGGCCAAGGGACCTGCTTAGCCGACCGTTTCGGTCGCCGACCGCCTCCCCTAGAATCTAGCGAGAAATCACTGTCTTGTGACAATGGAGACCAGCAAGAGAAATTGGCTAAGCTAAACGAAAAGTCTCTATAATAAAATACTACGAGGTTAGCTAAAGAGAACAACGGTCTAAAATGACTAGTAGTATATTACAACTAGGTTTGTAATATAACCCAACTAAAAAGGGGATTTGCTAGTCCCTCCGACGTGTTAACAGTGTGTAAGGAGCATGAATGAGAGGTCAAGGTCGAAATGACCTGTTCCTCTGCCGGTTCAAGGATAGAAGGAGGAGGTAACTCCGACAATGGCAGCAGTTACTAGCAAACCGATCAGAGAGGAAACTATTAGAGCTTTAGTTCGCATCCAGCCAGAATAAACCAGTGCGGCATGATGTAAAATCGACAAATGAAATGTATAAAGTGCAAATCAGTCATTAACCCAGTGATATATATATATATATATATATATATATATATATATATATATATATATATTTTTTTTTGAGTAATTCATTGAGTTTAGAAAAATCTTCAACAGAATGCAGAAAGCACTGGACAGGCCGTTTCGTCCTATATTCGTATCCCCAACCGAGAATCGAATCCCAGACCGTTACGATGCAACCCAAGCGTCATAACAACGCGTCTTAGTGACGAAGAGGCAACTAATTAGACTCGCTATAGCGCCGCTCTTCACAAAATGAAATAATCATAACGGGCGTCCAGTGATTTCTGCATTCTCTTGAGGATTCGTTTAGACTCGATGAATTACTTATGATTATTTCAAATACTCCTAATAATTATTTTCACTAGTATATCCTGGCTTGAACCGGCTTCTAATGCTTTGGATGGAGCAGCTTCTATTATAATCAAATATAGAAGACTTGGATATGTTATACCACGGAATTTGTGAAGAGCTCTACATAAGAACAAGACTTATCCAAACAAATAACTGAAAGTATATCGTCTTTGTCATGTTGTATTGATAATGTTATATTTAGGAATATGTCCTGAAGATGGTTTATTAGACCGAAACGTCCGACGTTGACATAATTACATTAAAACTGCATAATTGTATGTAAGGATTTTTGTTTTGTTTTTTCCGTATATATTTTTCTTCATACTGTCGGATCTATATCCATATATTTGCTTACATATATATATATATATATATATATATATATATAATGCCATATGATTATTTCAAACCCTCCTAATAATTTCTTTCACGTGTACATCCTTCTTGAACCGTCTTCTAATGATCTGGATGGAACGGCTTCGGGATAGAAGACACGGGGGGTACAGTCCGTTGGGTTAGGGAAACTCGGATGAGTCACACCACGGAATTTGTGAAGAGCGGCACTATATCGTGTTTAATTAGTTAACCTCTTCATCTGCAACGCCAGTTGGTATGACGCTTGCGTCGTATCGTAACGGTCCGTCTTCGATTCTCGGTAGTGGATGCGCACTGCTGATGAGTCACAAATATAGGACGAAACTGCATTCTGTTGAGGATTCTTCTAGACTCGGTGAATTACTTAATTATGATTATTTCAAATCCTCCTAATAATTTCTTTCACTTATATATAATAGTTTGTGTGTGTCAAAATTTCAGATAGAATGTATCTGTAAAAGAGCAATATGAATAAAGACAAAAGGAAAATTTATCTTAGCCGATGCATTTTGTCATCTGAGGGATTTTATCAAGGGAGGTATAAGGAATTTATTTTGTAAAAAATACTTATATACAAGAGGAAAAATCTCCTTCTCACTTTCGTTTGTTCGGCATTGAACTCTATCAGCTAAAGTCCATAAATTTTTCTACCAACTTCATGACTATTCATCTGAACCAAAAATTTTGAAAAATGAATCAGATTTTTGCTCTTGTATATAAATACTTGTCCCAAAATAAAATCTTTACATTTGACTTGATTAAGTCCCTCAGTGGATGAAATGCACGCACGCATATATTGTGTATATTTAGACATCATATTTTCATTCAAACAGGTTTAGTTAAGTAACTTAGACATAATCTTGTCGATTTGTTTTCGTTGTGATCCTTTCGAGTTCGCGGATTAATTGAAAGAATCACAACGAAACTAATCGACATGATGTGTTTAAGTTATTTAACAAAACCTGTTTGAATATATATATATATATATATATATATATATATATATATATATATATGTGTGTGTGTGTGTGTGTGTTTTATGTACCCTATTTTCATTCAAGTATGTTTGATTAAATTATTTAGACGTATTATGTCTATTCATTTTAGCTTTAATCCTTTCAATTTCACGAGATAATTTCTTTGTGGCTGCAGAAAATTGAGCAAGAAAAATAGCAAAATTTTTCTTTCAAATAATTTTTATTTTCTCAAGTACTTTCAGTCTCATATGAGGCCATCTTCAGAGTGTTAAAATATCTGACGATGTGTATACAGCAGATCCGTAAATTTAAAATAATTTTTTCACTATTCATTTATACTACAGCGTTTCGAATTCAAAATGTTCAATTATGCAAGGAAAGTATCTTTGGTATTTTTTTTTTTAAATAAAAATATTTTTAATTATTATATAATAATTTTGTATTTTTATATAAAACATTGCTGCTACAAACATTTAATAACTTTGTTGCTATACTCATAGTTCACTGTATTTATTTATGGCCGCAGTTCTCTTATATCAATGGCTTCCAATATCTTAAGTTTTTACTTATTATTATTGTCATGATTTACTTATGTATTTTCAACTAATATCTGTCTAATGTGGATATATCTGTGAATGTGGACATGAATGTTTCTTTAAATGTTCTGAGATTGAACTATGCTTATTCAAGTGAATCGAAAGCCGTCTCTTCAACCTCGTTGTTGTAAAACTAAGTTTCAATCTCACAAAGGACATTTAAATTGATATACAATGTTGTTCTTTTGTACGACTAGGTTGATTGTATTAAATTTAGTCTAGCATATAATGATTTTTTTTTGTTTTACTTAGGTCAGTGAGGGACATATTAGTGTTTATTAGTCTTTTTTAGAATGTTCCCCCTTGCTTATAGTTAGAATGCATTTGATTACGGTATAGTACTTTGAAATGTTTAGAGTTACTAGATGATGTATTATGTTCATTTTATTTATGTTTATATTCCTAATAGCTCCTCTAATTTGTTCATTAAAAATGTAATTAGGAAAGTCATTATTAATGAGGTTTTGTTTAATATGTTTTAATTCAGTGTAGTATAGACTATTGAAAATTTGATTTACCGCGGTTTATATATCAATCTCTCCAACTATGAATAATTGACCATCAAAAGGAATTACTTACACTCGGACCCAACTGACATCTATACAGCAAATACAAGTTAAATAAAAAAGAATGAAATAAAGATGTGTCAAAGTATAGAAAAACTTCAAGAAGAAGAACTGAGAACAAATGAACCAGAAATTCATGACTTGCTCAAGACGTGGTCAAACTAGATAGACATGACAAATGGAAAAATGGTCTAGACTACTAACAAAACTATTCAAAATCGCTGCCAATGTTTTACGTAAATATCCAGATATTGTTAAGAAAGGAGATCAAATATACATCTTTGTAGTTTTAAACAAATCTGATTATGATACAAATATAGAACAAATACTCGATGACCAAACCAAATTCAAAATTTGAACAGGAATTCTATCACCCAGCTGAAATTATCTACGTTAAAACAAACAAAAAGAAAAACAACAAGCAAACTATAACCACATAAACTCAATTCTTAACTAAGTTACGTCCCCTATATTATAATATTTACAATATAGAAAATTTTTAAAAAATAACCGTGTGTGACCCGAACGATTAACGTTTTAACCACAGAGGAAAAAAATTACTTCGGACAAACAAAATTACACGGGAAATTAAAATGAATAAATACAACAATGGTACCTTCATAACTCCCTTTAATCATGAAACAACAAAGCTTATAAGTGATTACAAAATGATTTTAATGTCTAAAATATGTGTGTGCGGGGGATATATATATATATATATATATATATATATATATATATATAACAAATACCATTAATAATTAAATATACATCCGGAATATTATTAGGAATTCTGCTCTTACTCATTACTCTGTACGCGTGACGTTTTGTTTCTCTAGATCAGAGTTTTTCGACTATTTTAACCTCTGGGCGCACTTGTAGAATAACTAAAACTCTAGGACACGCTTTAAAATTAAATAAGAAAATATTACTCATTAAATTTGAAATTTAGCATCCACTTTAAAATGTGACTTGACTTAGACTTTGAACCTATATGTTTTACAGTCTCTAGTTTAAAATTTTTTTTTTTTTTTTTAAATATAAACGTAATTCATAAATTATTCTTCTGTTAATTTGGGGCGGATTTGGCAACCTTTCAGGACGTATTACTGTGCTCGGGGACACTGGTTTTATAACTCTGCTCTAGATAAATTAACCTGAATTCTACTCCTTTATTATCGTTGTGTACTTAAAAATAGAAATTATAAATTACTAGACACTGGCTTTTATGATTCTTCTAAATGTAAAAGATAGGTGACTCTGGTTATCATATATGTTACCCAACCTGGGCGATATCAGCCACCTGTGGGCGATTTCGACTGTTGGGTCGGCGATGAACAACTTGACATAAAGTGATGGGCGATTAGAAATTTTGATGTAGGATTTTGCGAATTAAAAATTTATTTCAACATATACTACCCGAAAAAATATTCAAAGAAAATATGCAAAACACCTGTAAAAAAACAGGAATCTAGATGTTAATAATTGGGTCACATTCCTAGATAAGATATCCCTGCAAACAAAGAATATTTTGTATTTTCTGTAGTTTTGAGAAGGGTCATTAATATCCAAATATTTCTTCAAATGAAATGACATTTTTTTTCGGATATAAATCAGATAAGGGAATACAAAGAACCGTTTTGCCAGTAAAATTAAGCAGTGACCCCAGGACAATTTTTATTTAATATAAAATTGTTTTTAGTTTTTTTAGTTTTTTATCACATTGGCGATATCCTATTTATCAAGATATGAAAAGTGCCCATCAAAACAATTTACCTATCACTTTATGCTTTTGAATATATACTATACGAGTAGTCGGTGGATCATTTTTGCATTTGAAAGTGGGCGAGGATACAAAAAGAGTTGGTAAGCCCTGATATAGATCAATAACTATTTATTATATTTGTCTATTTAATCTCTCAAATTGTTTTATAAAACAGTCAGAATGCAGCTGATAAGGGATCTGCTTAAAAAATTGGCTTAAACTTATTTTAATTTTAAAAATTCGTTGCTTTCCTGTTTAAATTAGAGAAGAATTTAATCGTTGATCAAAGTAAGTCTCCACTCGTTCATATTCATTCACAGCCATCGTTAGAGCGCATTTACCACATGCAGACAAGAACCATGTCGCCATGTTATACGTATTTGACACAGAGGCGTATCTATTGAAAATACCGCCTGCAGCGTGCACTGAAATTGCACTTCTGCTTAAACGTCTATCTAATATATGCCTGATACATCGTGGCATATATAAAGCCACTGGTGAGGTTGTTGTAATGGAATTTATTAGATTTCTCCAGGAGATTTTCGTCTTTTATACAGCCACATCTTCCTACGTTAACGAGTTTCATCTACCTGGAATAGGTAGTTTCCCCTTTTCCTAGCTAGGTTACCAACCATGATCCCAGTCTGCCTACTATTTAAACTATAGCAGGATGTAGAAAAGATGGATTCATACCTTTCTGAAGTATTTTTACGCGAAAATTAATGGAATGAAATCGACTGGAATTTGAAATCGGCTGCCCTACTTGTTTCCGCGCAGATACCATAAACCAGGCGCACATCCCCATCCATCTTTTAGCTCGTGCACTTTACATAGTATTCTAGATTTCGTTTGATATTTCTACCGTTGCCTATTTAGCTGCAATGTTTGAAGTCGTATTTCTCCTACTATTGTATTTTACTCAAGACGATCCTTAACTCAGGCCTTTACAGCGTGTGTATTACTTCAGGCACTGGGGGCCAACTGTCAACATCAACAGGATTTTAGTGGATTAAGTTAAGTTAAATGAAGTAATGTTTATTTATTTTATTTGAAATTGCAATTTTATCTTTTAACAAACATTTTCGGTGCGATATTCACAAATAGTATTAAGGGTTTTATCACATAAATTAATATTTTTCTCTACGCTATTGTTCTTCAACAATGACGATATTAAGCTTAAAATTATTTTTTTATGAATAATTTATGATTTGCTTTAACAGTATTATTTTTTATTATATATGTATATAATATATAATATATTAACAAATGTTATTTTTTTATTAAATATATGTTGATTTTTTTCTTTCATTCGTAAATAAATAGCAGACATTAAAAGCAAAGGTAACATTTTTCACTGCAAAATTAATAAAAAATTATACTTAGTAAAGAATTTATAACAAAGTTAATGCCAAAAATTAAATTCAATAAATTTAATATATAAAAACTATTAAAAATATAAAAGCAAAAACGTAAAGAAGATATTATTGTCTTGTCAATATCGTCTTTCTCTTTTTTTTTTACATCTTTTTCGATTATTTTAAACAGCGAAATTCATAAAAATATGTCTTTATTAAAAATTTTGTCACAGAAATTTAATCTAATTTTTTCTTTATGATATTATTTTCCGTAATAACGAATATCTTGATCATAAAATTAATTTTTTATGGAATAGTTTGTGTTTTCTATATAACACGTAAAGTATGTTGATACATTTCTTGTAAAAAAGTAAGAAAAAAATGAATGTATCTATACGAAAATTTGGGCATTTGAAAAAATTGTAAAAAAAAATTAATTTAATATTATTTCTATTGATATAATTCTTCATAACGAACAGTAATTTAAAAAATAATTATTGACACACGGATATTTAAAACAAAATATATTTATTTTTAATTTTACTGGAATTCTGTTAGAAATTTAAAACAAAAATTAACAAGTGTAATAATTTTTTGAAATATCCTGTAAAAATAAACTGGATAATTTTCTTTGGATAATCGTATTTTATGGAAGAGTTACTGATCGATCCGACCTCCCCACATCCCACTAGATTATCCAAAATTTCAATGAGGAAGGATCATGTAACTTCGACATAATACGGACTTTGACCAGTGAAATAATTTGGAAATCCTTTGGAACCATATATATTCCTTACTGACAACGGAAATTAACATAAGATGATAAATTTCCACATTTATACAAACATCAAAATTCTTAATTCTGAATCCCAAACCCCACAAACCTTAGAATATGAGGTTTATGCACTTTTTAGAAGCACCAGGTAATGTTTACAAAATAATAATTTAAGTTAATATTTTTTTAATTTTAGTAACCCCAAATCATTCTCAAAATGACAAAAAAGTACTGCATAACAGTGTGTCGTAGTAACTCTGATTAACAAAATAAGATTTGTCTATTTTGTCTTCCTCAATATCAGAATGAGCGAAAATGATGTTTAAAAGCAATACCTCGAGGCAATACGCCTGACAAACAAAACACTGTTGTTTGTAAAAGGCATTTTCCATCTGATTATGAACATTCGTTATTACAAGAAAAGTACGACCCAGAAATCCACCATCAATATTTGATCATTTGCCATTTACCATCCTCACTCAAAACCAACAATATGCTTATATGCGAAATGTGCAAAATGATGAGTTGACACAGTTTCTAGAAAAGGACAAAATCCTCACTTTTGAAAAATTGTATCAGAATATTGGTCAACAGGATTTTATCTCAGTAGGTACATATTATGAATCAAGCTATCAGCTGTTCCTCGAATCTGTTGATTTTTTTCAATGTTTTAATTAAAATTTTTGAAAACTTGAGATTTGAATGTTACAATGCTGGTATATATACAACAATTTTTTCTCCTTCAAAATATCGAATAACATTGTTTCAGCAGTGGGCAAAAATCAATGACGTAATTCATTTTCTTAGTAACATAAAAATTGATAATGAGAAACTTATAAACCAGATAAACATTGATGCGTTACGCGTTACTTTCCTTTATCGATTGAAATGGGGTCACAGTTTCACTTCTCATAAAAGTAGGCATCGAGTGAATACACGCCGTCAGAATATAAATGACGAGGGTCACTCCAAAATTAATGCATGCTATAATTTTTATGTCGGGCAATGACGGTAGAAACAAATGTTGATTGTTGAACCGACTCGCCAATAACACGTACTTTTTCCCTTGTTACGGATCGCAGCTGAGTGGTAATCTGGTAAAATATTATCTGACATAAAAATTTATGAACAGTAGAAATGAGTCATTGAATTCCACTATACGAAAAAGTCAACTATTGATAATCATTAGCCCTTGCTGAAAGTTTAAGGAAAACAAAGAGTGGATATGAGCACAGTTAGGCAATTGTAGAATTGATGGGTGCGACAAAACATATTTATGAAGGACGAATACAGGCGAGTTTTTATTGTTGGTGCAGATGTATAACCAATTATAGTGACTCTGCCGAAAATAGGGTTTTGTAGCTGAAATCTTGCTTTAGCTAGTGTTATTTTACTCCGTGTGTCTTTTATAGAAATAAATGGAAAAGAATATTTTAAAAAAATCTATTGCATGTTACCGGCTTTGGAAATTGTAAAACAGTGTTTGAATGTCAAAAGGTGGAAGTGTTGCTTCTGTTCTAAATAATCAAGTGGAATGAATTTTCATTGAACAGGTTTAGAATGTCTTCGAAATTAAAGACCGGACGAGAGTGAACATGACACGCTCGAAAAAGAACATTACAAATTGTTTTGAAAATTGGGAGAGAAAATAAGTTTAGTTTATAAAGTCCCAAGCGGGTCTACTTTGAAGCGGACTAAGGTGGCATTGATTAAGATTGACTACATGATTGTTTGTGTTTTTGTTTTTCAGTATTATATTGGTTGGTTATATACCGGACACAATACAAATACTAACATCAGAGACGATATAAAAATTCAACAATATATAGTATCTTTCGATCAACCTTATTATTATAACATTTTTTTTCCTTTTGAACTGTAATATTTCGATTCTGCTTTAACAGACAGAAGTTTTACATAATCTCAGCAGTACAGCAACCTTCAATGAACAAAGAAAACCATTAGACAAACAGCATAAAATATAAAGTTCAGAGCCTTCCCTAATGTCGGCAATTAAGCTAGGTAGGTCGGTAAATAATATTGCAAAAGCTCACACAAATAACTTCGTCTGCAACATTTTGTTATATATTTAGTTGTTATACAGCGGGAAAAACCTCACAAGTAATGGTAAGACATTATTGGCAGTGGTGACTGTAACATAGTAACAACTGTAAGTCGAAGCTTTATTTGACTGATTTTAGCGCGGAAATTGTTTATTCTATTATAGTGGATGTTTACAAGCGAGTGGTGAAATAAATGGGTTTTGTTTATCGTATTACCACAGTAATCTTATTACCACATCTAGCTAATGTCTTACTATTATATGAGATGTATGTCTGGAGGGGTATATGTGGCAGGTATTTATACCGCACACCGTGTAAGCAACTTTTAAAACTCAAAAATTAATGGAATTAAAGTGTGTAACAATTACAATTTTTTTTCTTTCCTTCGTAAACGATACAAATTGAATATACTTATTTTCTACTTTTACTGGAGATATTTCGAAATAGAATTAAACAAAAAAAAACACAAGATTGCAATCACAAAACAGAAAATAATTATCGTAATCTGAATATTAAAAACTCTCGCGCCGTAAAATTTACCAAATAATCCGAATACTGCTAATAAGAATAATCTTTAAAATAAGAAGCTACGTGTTTTTGAAAAGACGCGTTATTCTTTATGGATCCACCAGAAAGCTCTGATATGAATGAACTGATATAACGGAAAACTGATCGGCCGAAACCCTGTGATAAATTCTAACAGAGAAAACTGAGCCATCAATTTATCAATATTAGAATTTACAGCAATAAAAAAGACCCAATTACAGATTAGCTTAAGCATAACGATCAAAGCAACAAAGATATGATTATCGTCTGAAACTTTTATTGACAAATAATAATAATAAACGCAGGGGAGGGCTTCAAAATGTTTACTCTTGATTCTTTTTCTTTCATTTTTTAATCATTTACTCAGTATTCAGAGCAGATGTTATCGTTCGTTTGAGATATACAAATATTCAGTGCAGGGGAGAGCAACAGCGAATATATGTTTCAATAGTTATGTCCCTTACATCAGTACCTTGCCTGTGCTAAAATATTTTTTTTTATAATGTGTAGCTGTTGCTGTTCGATATTTAATACGAGATCACTAAAGGGTTTTCTTCTTTTTTGTAAGTATTGCCTGGTATATTTCTGTAAGGGAAAAAGGAAAATAAATGTATGCTATCTAAATATGTTAGGTGAATAAAAAATAACAAAAACAATAATGCAAGTAAATAGTTTGAAAGGCATATTTGTTCTACTGCTATTAACTACCAAAATAATGCAAAAGCAAAAATGATAGAGTAGGAACAGTCATTTATCGAGAATTGTGCAAAGCACTTCGTAGGATATGAACTGGGGTTTTTAGTTATTTTGGTAATCAATCCTTCGTGATAAATTTTCGAATGACTCGAATGTTCGGTGAACATCTTAAGATTCCTAAATCCACTGACCAAAAAGTACATCTATACATAACGAGTTTCACACCACTGGGATAATGTACAAAATGAAATAGGAGTTCCATAAGAATTGCACTAAATAGTGTGATTCATTGTTCTTGCTAACCGACAACATTTGAAGACAATCATGATCCCGATTATGTAACTTGTGTTTCGCTTGCATTTCATTCACTCCCGCTGCCTATCATTTGCCTTGCCAGCTTCTTTACCAATACAACCGACATTTTTTTTCAACAAAAGTGACGTTTGATCAGAGATTTGTTTTTATGTTTTCTTGTTTTATAATTTGATGAAGACAAACCCATTCTTGAAATATTCTTAAATCTTGTTAAATACTGTGTCTTTTTCTTCTTCTTTTTCCTGGAAATCGCTCTCTTCTGGAAGAGTTGCAACGTATTAGAAAAGTTACGTTAAACATTTTGATTAATACTAATAGCAATAGTAGTAGGTACCGCCAATTTTTCGCTGATAAACACCATAGCATGATGAAAAAAGAACAAAGTTTTATCGTCAAAATGTTTATGCTATTAATAAGGAGAAAGACTAAAGTGTTTTATTAAATTTTTTTAATCCTTCCTAACACGTTCGAAATTTTGGTTAAAAATCTCGTTTTTTTTTGGGGGGGTTGGGTTTTTTTACGTCAACGGTCGACGTTAATTTATGATTAGTGATTTTTTACACTTTTTTCCGAATAAAACACATAAACACATTGATTTGGAAATTCTTGCAAAAACCAAATAATTGTTGAATTTTAGTAAAACTTTCAGGACTTATTCACATATGAATTAAATTATTTTTGAAATTCTTTTAGAAAATCTTGATAAAACAATTATTTTTACATATGTCACCACCCCACGCCCACACTTAATTAATTTCATAAAATTTCGAGAAATTAAACTGCAATTTCAAAATTTATTTTATTAATCAGAAGTGGGACTCTGTGGAGAATATAAATCTCAATTTTTTTTCTAACTACAACTCATCTCATTTCACGAAAATCTGCTCCGTATCTTAAAATAAAAACGCAATAAAACTAAGACATTATTTAATTAGAAAAGCTTTTAATTGATTTTAAAATTAAGATTTATCAAGGACACTATTGTCTTAAGAGAAAAAAGTTTTTCGATGAATAATTAATTTTTACAAGAATTGTTTTCATTTTTAGAAATATCAATTTTAATAACATTTAATATTATAAATCGTTTAAAATTCTACTTTACTTTCATCCGGTTAGGTGACATTGTTATTAAGTGAAAACTATATTTACGAATCAAAATTTCAAAAGCTCAATAAAAGTCGTTTACACCAAATATTTAAAAAAAAAATATATGTATAAAATATAATGTAACTTGCCCCAGGTTGATAGTATGTTCGACCATACACGTCATTATCAGAAACTAAGAACAATGACTATATTAAATTTAAACTTAACATTCCTAAAAATAGATTATTATATTTTACAAAACTTTTAAGATAATGAGGACTTAATTATATAAAAAAGGCGCTCACCCGTCATTTTCTTAAATTATCTTTTAAAAGATAAAATCAGTGCTTGTTAATTAATCCATGAGTCACTACTACCGTTTGTTTTAAAATCTATTTCTCTGTTATTTTCACCTTAAAGTAAATTATATATTTTTTCAAATCAGATTAATTATACTTTAAATCAGCTAATATTCCCAAAATAAAATTTCAGAAAAGTACATTTTATTTTTTGAAAAAATTTAAAACCTAGTGTGACACCATTTAGGGATGCAAGGAAAAGGAAGAAAAATGATAATGAAAAATGGTGAAGGGTTTCATTGCCATTGTCGAGAATTCTAAATAGATAAAAATTAACTGTGTCGTGGTGGCGGACTTATATTATCGAGAATAGATAACAGCCACTTTGTGCTGGCGAAAATCTAATTGACAAGTTCCAGATCGGCTAGCTAAACTCCGGGACAGAATAGATAAACATTTAACTGTGACACGGGAATGCCATTTGGGGCTTCCACAGAAAACTACAGAGATAAAAATTTAATAGGTCGCCCGTTGACCACACACGAGTTGAAAAAAAAAAGAAAACAAAGAAAATAGGTTAAGTCTTTGTCGATGGAAAGATATCGTTAGACAAGGTATCTGGGTTGTGTTAGAATCTGGCGATAACAGCGAAACTATTTTATCGGAAAAGTTGGCTGTGTTTCGCTAGATGACACCCACCTGATAATTGGCGAAAATCTGATTGACGAAGTCCAGATGAAAGTGACTTTGGGATAGGAATTGAGGTTATCACACTACGGGTCGTATTGTTTTGTTGGCGGCCAGAGAAGATAGAATAGAAAAGAAAAGAAAGAAAGGAAATAGAAAAAAAAGAAAAAGAGGAGATAATTCTTTTTTTCTTTGAGCAAGATATTTTTTTTAAGAAACAAGGCTAGTCTGGACACACCCACACTGTTGATCGGCCATTGCCTGAATGTTAACGAGAGCCAGACGTAGGTGATTGATCATGTGATGCAGGGGGGGCTGCTACCACTCTCTAAAGAGGATAGGTATGAGATGTTACTGCGAAGAAGTAGGAAAATCGTTGACGCCCTCTGAGGGTATGGTAAGAGAAGACTTCCAAAAATGGAAATAATAAATTTTTCCTGACCGAAAACAAAAAAAAGGGGACTGTGGAATTGAAATTGTCAGGGAACCTCAGACCCCGACAAAGCCCACCCCGATTTTGGTCGGCGTCCATATAAGCAAAGTCGCAGCGAGCGAAAATCAGTTGGAGTTCCAGTTTTCCAGAATTTCCAGTTCGCAGTAGAAGTGGGTCCCGCTCGCATTAGCTGACTACGATTCGCGCAACTTCCGAACTCATCTTCAATCCAAGAACAATTTATTTTTGAAGAGCGACTTAGATTCATACCACCAAAACAAGTTTTACGACTATCGCCTGAAGACACACCAAGAACCAGTTTCTTAAAGAACAGACAACTTAAGATGTAAAGACTCACCTAACAAAAACAAGTGTCACGAATCCATATAGCGGGTCGGGAGATAGACGCAGTCCTATGTATCCAGCAACCAGATATAAAGTATTGTTATCCTTTTTTTGATACCTTTGAACTTTTGAATTATTATTTTATTTTCTTTTATACATATTTGTGCGATACCACCCTTATTCGAACTCAGCTTGCATTTCGGCCCCGACGACTGATTGATTTCGTCTGCCTAAGATCAATTCACAACGTGGGTAGGCAGACTGGAGATCAAAGCAGTTACTTCGGTAACCAGACGTTGGAAGCGAGTTGGGAACGTCGAGGCTGATATCGAATCTAACCAGATTCCCATCCGAATCACCAAAAGGTTAAAAAGTCACATTTGGGTGCCGCGACCAATACCAAGCCAGGTGGTCGTCACAGGACGGGACAACACGACTGACGCAGACAGGCGGACGTCACGTTTGGAGCGGCGACACCCGAACGAAGCAGCGAGGAACGAGCAAGGCTGGGGGACGTCACACTAGAATAAACATTTGTTTACAAATCTGTCAAAATGGCCGATATTCATCGATTTTTATCGATTTTCTAAAAGCGACAAAAAATTGAAATTCCTGTCAATATGATTTCTATTAGAAATATACCAGAGTATTTTGCCTACTGTAACTAATCAATTTAATCATTTAGTTTTCAATTAAAGCTAAAAAGGAAACTTCAATAATGCATTTTCATTTAAAAAAAATATTTTTTAAAACGTGGGTATCGAAAATTCAGTGGATGCATAATAATAGTGACCACAATTGCTTTACCCACACCCTTCTTGATTGCATGTTACCGCTGATCTTCTGATACAAAAAGGTCTCTGGTACTACACAAAAGAAAGGCAAAACACAGCTACAACAACAACAATAGTAGTATATGGCAGACCACTCGTATTAGAAAATACTAGGGCGGCTAGCCAATCCCTATTGTAGAAGCTTGCTCAGGCGCATTTGTGTTTATTCAACACCCACAGAGCCCACCTGTGGTTTATACTGAAACTATGCTGAGCAGACCTTAGTTGCAGTTTCTGGGAAAGAGCGTGTGATCAACAATTTGAACAAGGCAGCACGCTCAAGCGCTCGACCACGATGACTTGTGACTTCGTGCTAGGAAACGATTCCATCTACACAATTTCACTCACAAGGCTTGGATCAACCCGTTGCATGGTTTTCAGGCACTTTCCAAATGTGCTGCATGCTAGGATCGACCCCTCCAGTCCGATAATATCAGGAAATCACCTTCCTGAAAAATCGATCATAGTGAGTTTCGAACTCGAGTCTCATGGTCAAAATGCGAACGTTCTAACCACTTGGCCACGTGGCCAGTAGCAGCAGCAGCAGCAGTAGTAGTAGTAGTAGTAATAATAATAATAATAATAATAATAATAATAACATTGAAAGAATCCCTGGAAACCCCAGCAAGAGACATACAGAAAATTGTCTTAGCAAGGAGAACTTTGTAGTAACGCTAGCAACTTCATAGATAAAAAAAAAAAAAAATTAACATGAAATGTGGCCAAACAATAACCTGCCTTTAGGTCTTTCCGCAGACTTGGTAGATGTGTCCATAATCGAATGATGATGATGATAATAATAATAATAATAATAATAATATTTTCATGAAGGTGTTTCTAACTAGGTCTCACCTACAAGGTTAAACACTGGTTTTATCAAAACCTGTCATTGTATCGCGCCCATTTGTCTCTGATCCATATGTCTGTATACTCTTAGCAAACTGAGTATCATAGTAGGTGTATTGAACTTAGTATACTAGTATTCCAGTTACACTTTTTTACGTGCTTTTCTCTCATATAATAATAATAATAATAGTAACCATTATTATTATTATAATGATAATTTCCTTTCATTTCTAGTGTATACTCATTTCTTTCCGTGTCCCGACAAAAGACCAAAGGTCAGAAATGACATCATGAGATTTTCAACTGAGCAATTTACAAAAAAAAATCATATATATTTTACATAAATAAAGCCCTTCATAAGGCGAGGGCTGTACTCGTGAGAACAATTTTTTTGCATTTCTTTACGTCATGGGCTACCAGGAATTCCTTCATTGAGTCTACTGGAATCTTTTCCAATCAATCCGAAGGCTCCAACTACAACAGTAATTGCTGATGTTTCCATGTGCCACATTTTTGAGATTTCAAGGTCCTTGAATTTTGATAGCTTTTTGAATATCATCAAATATACATTATAGTCTGCAGGGACTGTCATTCTAATTATTATTATTATTATTATTATTATTATTATTATTATTATTATTTTCTTTAATTTCTGGCGTTTGCACATTTCTTTCCGGGTCCCACCCAGGGACCTAAGGTTAGAAATGGCATCATGACATTTTCCACTGACAAAAAAAAAAAAAAATTACATTGATAAAGCCCTTCGTTAAGTGTGAGCTGTACTTGTCAGAACAATTTTTTGTATCTCCTTGAGGCATGGACTTCCAGGAATCCCTTCAATTAGTCTACTGCAATCTTTTCCAACCAGTCCTAGGGCTCCAACTACAACAGGGATTGTTGATGTTCCCAAATGCCACATTTTCGAGATTTCTATTTCAAGGTCCTTGTATTTTGACAGCTTTTTGAATATCTTCAAAGATACATTGCAGTCAGCAGGGACTGCCATATCAACAAGGAGGCACCGTTTTTGTTTGTGGCCTTTAATAACAATATCTGGGCGGTTGGCTTTGATTGTTATGTCAGTATGTATTGTGTAGTCCCATAGAATTGTAACAGGTCCTATCTCCGTAACCGGGTCTGGGTGGTGTTCATACCACTTTCTTTCAGTTTTCTTCACGTAGAAGTTGCAGATTTTCCAGTGCAGATATTGACCCACTCTGTCATGCCGGGTTTTATATTCAGTGGGTGCCAATATCGTGCAACCTGATACAAGATGATCAATCGTTTCTGTATTTATCACAGAATCTGCATTTTGGGCTGACACAATATTTTAGTATATGTGCTTGATAATTCCTAGTTAGCAAGCATTGGTCCTGTGCAGCAAAATTAATATTATTATTATTATTATTATTATTATTCCAACACAGAAACCAATTCAAGTCGGAATAGTAGCTGTATTCATCCTGAAAAAAGAACCTAAGTTATCAGGTTGGAGTCGGTTAGCTGTTCCTGCTATTCGAAATTAAAAAGTAAAAGTTGTACACATATGTGGACCCCGCAAGAAATCAACTGGGGAACCCAGGAAGGGGCCTATCTTTAATGGTAGAATGTCGAAGTTCTTTGAAAAAAAAAGCAGGGAGAATTTGAAATCCGAGAAATAATTGAAATTTTTCAATCGACAGAATTATAAAAATTAGCAAGAAAACTTGCTGGAGAATTGAACAGATTTTATGTCATTTGAACGCCAGTGACAGGCACCACTTACTACTGCTAAAATTGATAATAATAATAATAATAATAATAATAATAATAATAATTAGAAGAAGAAGAAGAGTATAAGAGGAGGAGGAGGAAGACAGCGACAAGAAAGAAGAGAGAGCGAGTGTGTTATAGAAAACTTAGAATGTTTGATATTACTTGGTCTCCATTGAAACTCATTAGTTATTTCAGGCGAAAAAACAGTGAGTCGAAAATAATTATAATTGCCAACTTCTTTGCCACAATTTTGACTGTTTCATTGGGGAAGATCAAGGAAAACAAAAAACATCAGGACCTCGCCCGTAATATGAAGGACCTATGGAATAGGTGGGTTAACTTATTGATTAGACAATAAGTTAGATACTAGAAGAGTTTCAAAGACACTACATACGAGATTGAAAAAAAGATAGAAATACGTAAAATATTTGATATTATTCAAACAATTTTGTGATCGATAAGATTTTTAAGAGCAACGGAGGAAGCCGCTTGATCCCCCAGAAAAAAAATCAGATTCGGTTAAAATGATAAAACTTATAAATTAGAGGAAGACATAGAACCATCCAGAAAACAGCATTGTTGAAAACATTGATTGATTCATTTTCTACGGTTTATCAACCCCTTTTCAGGTTATTTAAAACTAGAGAATAAGGTTAGATTTAAGAATTTTTTTAGATAATAATGATTTAGTGATACAAGTCTTACGTGAATATAACGAACCCAACTGGAATTGGAATTTGGCTCTGCCATTAAAAATTTCGAGCCATTAGACCACCTAAACATACAAGGTTACAGCACCTGGTATTTCAAAGCTGTCACCCATCTACGTTCGACGTTGCTTAACTTCAGGGATTGTATGGGAACCAGTGTTTCATGTGGTCGTAAGCTTCATTTATTTAGTGAAGACAGCAATTGTATCATCACTCCAGTAGCACAGGCATACTATATTATATCTTGTAAACATTTTGGCAACCTGAAGTTTATCGGAAATTTATCTCAATGTTTTGGTGAAATTATTTATCGTTTACTTTTGATGAGATAAAAAAAAAATCTACATATAAAAATGAAGCTATAAAACAAAAAAAATAACATTTTTTCAATTATAAATTGAAAAAATGTTTCTCTTCATCTCTCTATTTCCAATACCAATCAACTAACACCAAAATATAAAATAGACTGTGTGTCAAAATATCGTGAAAATGCGATTTTCTTCGAGGATCTTTGTAAACATGAAATAAGCGTCCATGGGAGCTTATTAAGACCATTTTTATTTTTGGTTTTCCTTCATATTAAGAAGATGACATGAGTTATGCCCCCTACATTCTGAAACTGTCCTACTATTTTACGTTCATGGAAATCAGTTTTTATTTTCATTGATTTAGCTTCTTATCATGAAACAAAATCACAAGATGTGACCAGTATTCAACAAGGATCGAATTAATGACATTAGAAATGTGTGAGTCTAGCTTATCTTCACTTATTTGGAATTGTTATCCTGAAATTAATTCTTTTATTTTATTTACCCTTGAAATAATGTTGACAACATTTTACATATCAATGGTGTTAACTTTAATTTCACTTAGGAAAGGAAGATATCTATAATAAAAGAAAAGGCAATGTCCGTTGATTTGTAATGCACAAATCATGTAAGTATATTTTCAATAGTCTTGAGGTTGACAAACGGGCCATTTTCTGCCGGCAGAGAAATTAGAAGATCAAATGAAGTAGCAAATAATATATTTGAAAAACATAACATAGTTTTGTATAAATGGCTCCGATATTTGCTCGGAATTTTAGCTTATTCACATTTTTTAGCTGAACATCCAACCGACGAAAAATAAAGCTGCTGTCAAAACAACGGTATTTTGTCAAAGCTTCGGCTCATAATATCCTCATAATATTAAAATCGATTAAACATAATAAAAAATCTTAATGAAGTTGAACCAACGTCGAATTCATTTATAAATTTGAATCTCTACTTTTCATCGATATCTTGTTAATATGTAATAATAAAAAATGAGATTTTAAAGTTTATCGAAAACCTGCTAGCAAAAACGATCTACTTAATTTTTATTCCCGCCTCAATCAAAAAAATAAAATCGGGTCTAGTCATATGATTCTATTTCAGAATCCTTAGAATATGTAGCCTAGATTAACTATCTGAAGAAGAGAAATATATTGAAAAATATGTAAACTTCTTCACTACACACATCATTTCATCCCCAACGCTTGAAATGGAGCATAAAAAGGCCGCAAATCAAAAATAAAATAAATTAGACACATCGCTAATAGCACTTTTACCAACCGACAACAATGCTTAATTCGATCTTCTAAAATTCTTCCTAAAAAAATGGATTCAATAAAGTTTGGTGATGTAATATAATGTTTTTGATCTGTGTTTATTGTTGGTAATATGTTTATTAGTTATCCGTCGAAGTAAAGAATTATGTTCTTTTTTTTTAATTTGGATGGAATTTGTACCTAAGTAAACATAGATGACGTTCTTTTATTATATTCTCATAATATAAATCTATTACATATAATAAAGAATTTTAATAAGGTTGAACCTTTCGTGGAATTCACACCTGAATTTGAAATAAACAAACCTCTACCTTTGCTCGATATCTTATTAATACGTAAGAATAACAAATTCATTTTTAGAGTTTTATCATAAACCCATTAACAAAAAACGATCGAATTAATTACTATTCTCACCACGGCCATAAAATAGAATCAGCATTAGTCATAGAATTCTACCTCACATCCCTGAGGATATGTAATCCAGAATACTTAGGTGAAGAAGAGAAATACATTGAGAAAACCTTTAGACTTATTCCCTACCCGATTCATTTCATCATCAACACAAGGAAAGGGACTTACAAAATACTCAAATTGAAAAGCCGAGTTGCCAACAACACAAGATCTATAATCCTACCCTAACACTCTTTCTACAAAACATGTAAATAAATTAGTTATCGTTAATACTAAGATCATCGCCACCATGTAATTGGAGATATAATTAGGAAGAAAAATATATTTCATACCAATACAGATAAATATGAAATATGAAATAAATAGCCTAAAATAAAAAAGGACTTACATCAGTGATCTATTTCGAAAGCTAAATTCCTCTATCTACGAACATAAAATAGATTTTGTGTTTAGACAACCATTTAAACTCACGCGTAATACATAAGAACACAACAGACAATAATTTTAATTTTACAAAAAAATTAAAAAAGAACATAATTGTTTATGCCGAAAGCACTTTGCAGTATTACGAATAACTGTATTACGAGTTATAAACACACGTCAGAAACATTGGATTACATTACCAAATTTTATTGAATCCATTCTTAAAGAATTTGACGTATGTTTATCTAAAACAAACGGTATGTACGTGGAAACATTGCCAAATTAACACGCGAAAAGCCACCAACAATCATATCTACTAGACACATTCGCACACACTTACGATTATGCATTATCATCTAAATCTAAAATAGACAAACTAAAATTATTATACACATACGTATATAAAGCAATATTTACGGTTTTTAAGTTAGGATTGGAATCTCTTAATTTATTCGAAGGGACGCGTCGTTTGTTTTCTTGAATTCAGAACGCTATAAATTATACTAACGTTTGTCTAACAAGTCGAATACACGTGAAACATAATAAACCAATGAAAATCAAACACAAAAATAAAAATATCAAACTTTCTTCTTCTTCTCCATATCTCATTCTCTGATGAAGATTTAATAAAACTGAAACATGTTTCATTGATAAAAATTTCCTATTTGTTTGTTTACCATAACAGCCTCGGCTGTAATTTCCTTCCTCTTGACTGGAAATTAATGATCGACGCGGGACCTATACTCCATCGGAAATTCACGAGCTGAAATTAAATCGAAAAATATAGCTCTATCTTTGCATCCATGGCTGAACAACTTCCTTATTAGAGGTAGTAATTAGGATTTTAGAATCTCTAGTTAATTCTCTCAAAGTATAACATCGATATATGACTAGCAAGACTCTAGTTCTGATTTCCATATCCCTGTAGAACGGCAGAAAGCATGTTAATGTTAGCAGTAATATTAGACGTTTCCTTATAAGGACACATTCAGCATTCATTGACGAAAAAGACAGTGCAGCCGTCGCTTCAAATGTGTATTTTTTCCTATTAAAACAATATTTCAAGAAGATAGGCTTCTCAAGTCCACTAAGTGTTAACACTCTTTCTAGTAGTGATGGGAGTTTCCTTTCTAACCTTTTGTTTGAAGTATGGTGGAACAAACAAATGGCATTAGTTTCTTTTTCAGGTACATCTGCTTACCATTTTAATTGTTGCTGCAGGTGAAAGTCTTCAAGTTATATGATTTCTGTTCTTGGTATAGTCTGCGATTGTGTAGCGCCGGCCTACGAGTTTCGAGTAAGTATGATCCTCTCTAAGTCCTACAAGGGTTTATTCACTAGAAACATTTTTAATCATTAACCTGAGAAGACGGATATATACAGCTAACAGTTTTGATATTGAACGAGTTAGACACTCTGCATGTCAATTCTATTCTAGCATCACTCGAAGTTATTGTTTTTTTTTCTATGGAATCCTTTTTCTTTACTATTTATGAATTGCCATGAACTTATTAGGATATATAATAGAGTGGTTTTGTTATTGCCTTCTCCAGAGTAATATTAAGAGTAATTCCCAGCTAAGACTGGCTGTTATTGAAGACTAGAGAAACCAATCTACATTGCTATTTAACTCATAGAGAGATGCATACATATCTTTGCCAAGAGCATCGTGAACAAAATAAGAACTCGGTTTACTAATTTCACTTTCTGGGCTGATGTTACGTTAACCGCCCACCCAATATAACTTTATTTGGTTGCCAGAAAAAAATCAGTTGCATTATATCAGTAATATCATACAAGGTAACCTTTTCTTTTAGAAGCTTCTGTTAGTTCGACGCCAGGCTAAAATTTTTGGGGCCATGATCGGGAATACAAATCAATAAAGTAAGAATCATGTGCGTAACTATCTTGCTAACACTACTCCAAGTTGGTTATTTACCGCTTATCCTGGCATCAGGACATTAATATGGAGTACCCAATTAGGGTCAAACAGTATATCAGTACTGGGTGATATTAAATTGCTAGGTAATAATATGCAGTTAAAAATTCACAAATTCATGGTTCAATCATTTAATATCCATAAAAATATAGACGACATTAGGCAACTAGAATTATTTGCAGTCCGCTGACGCGTGCTGAAATCTTCACAATCTTTAATATCGTTAAAGTTATTGCTAACATTTTCTGTCAAAATTTACAAACTCTACGTTTCGTTCAATTTTGCAAACCAATCAATGAAATTTGAATAAACTGATTTTTTTTTTTGGAAAATACTTTGAGAAAAACCCTACTTCGCGGTTTAATAATTTTTAAAATTTTATTTAATTTTATAGGACTTTATGGTAAACAATACTTTTAAAAAAATACTTCTTTCCTTTTTAACAACGAAGAATAAATTCTTAGGATTTCTTACTCTTGAGCACGCAACATACTACTGGCCATGCGTAAATATTTCTTTCTAGAACAAAATTCCAACCTTTTCAATCGTTTCGCCTTGTGATTTGTTTATAGTTATTGCAAACGTAGGGCGAACTGGTAACTGGATTCTTGTATATAATATCTTAAAGAAAAGATATACAAAAAGTAATATTTCATTTTAATTAAATTTAAATAATTAGTTATTTTATTAAATTGTTTTAAAATAGAGGTAGTATTTTGTATGTTAAATAATAGAACATTTAATTAACAAAAACTCTTGAAAATTTATTGTACTAAGCTGCGCACGCTAGTAAAACCCAGTGTACTATATATCCCCTTACCTGTGCGCATTTCTCCTCAAAATTTGGTTCCGATCGTTAAATGTATGGCTATTGTAGAGCTTGTGGCGGACTGACAGATTAACGGAAGTGACATAATTTTATATATAGATAAATAACGCTTATTCCTTCCAAAGTAAGTACCTTGTAACATTAAACACATGTGTCCTGGTGTTATTTTCACTGAGCAAAAGATCTGCAAAGTTTTATTTTGGGAACCCAATCAGTTGCCTCATCGCATTCTTCTAAAAGAGAATGTTTTTAGTGTTGCTATTTCTAATATATTAAATATCCTCCACATCAACGGCAATTTTAGCTCTAGGAAATCTACAGGTTGCAGGGATTCAAAGCTGTTCTTGCATGAATAATGGACAAGTCACTTTATTTAAAATGAATTTATATTTCCTGGACAAAAGTCATATTTTTTTTATTTGAAATAATACCAAAGCAGCATGTCGTCAAAGTTATAAGTAAAATAATTTCTCTACAAGAAATATTTTTCCAACTTATATATATATGTTCAACCTGTATCTACGCTGCCATTTTAGCAAGTTTAGGTTCTTGACTGTTTCATGAAAAAAATAATATTACAGGCATTAAGTTTTGGAGATTAAAGATATGTATTATTGTGCACTTTTTTATGTAGATGACCGTTCGAGAACCATAACAAATTTACCATTTTACTAGAACAACAGGTTACGTGATAATAATTAAATAAAGCACCATATTAGATTTTTAGATTAGATTAAATGCGTCAACATTGACATAATCTATCAAATCTTCATCAACATTGAGCGGTGATTAGCCACCATCTATCGTAATATCCCTTGCATTTAGCGATCGATATGGTGTTCACATTTTTCTAGTAAGTACATACTATAGAGATTATTTTACATAGTACTATATAGGTAAGCAGAACAAGGAAGCCATATATATATATATATATATATATATATATATATATATATATATATATATATATATATATATATATATGGTGAAATAAATTATTATAATACAAAGACTTACACTACCCATCAATTTTAATTTCATTTTTCGTTTCATTTCATTTTTTGGAAGTGCTATCTGATGATCCGGCGTCCTTTAAAAGGGCTTTGGTGAAATAAATTATTATAATGGTACCTTAAAGTGGACTATTTTTCTTTTAAATTTATATATATATATATATATATATATATATATATATATATATATATATATATATATATATATATATGTGTGTGTGTGTGTGGATTTAATATGCCTGTTAATGAAATTTAATAACAATACAGCAAAATGATAAAAATATTGCCAATAAGATTGATGATATTTATTATATATTAGCTATGTACGTATCCAGTTGAGCACTAACGCCTGAGGAGGTATATACAGTGGCGAAACATGATTGCATTTATAGCGGTTAAAACATGTTTTTGTTATAATCGTTAGTAAATATTATTATTATTAAGCCGTACTCTGTATTGAGAAGTTTTTTAAAATATAATATCTGGACATCAGTATTAACCTATCATACACTTATATATATATATATATATATATATATATATACATATATAATATATATATAGACAGACAAAATATATATACACACACACATATATATATATATATATATATATATATACCAGACAAAAGTTCATTTTCCCATCAAGACATTCATTTCTGTAGTTTACTGCTACCAGCAAGCAGAAATATTTCTTCTCCCGATGATGGCCATCTTGGTCGAAACTAGTCGAGGAATCTAAATGAAATAATAATAAAAAACGAAAGAATATTAATCTACAACCCGGTGTGTCTGAAGATTTTAATTTTTAACATTTTTTATTGCTCAAAAAAAAATATATATATATACACACACACATATATATATATATATATATATATATATATATATATATATATATATATATATATATATATATATATATGAAGAAGTTACTCAGAGAATATTATTAAGGAAAGTTATACATATATCACACAAACTTCACCGACAGAGATTTCGACATATCCCCAGACTTTTGACAAATCTCACATACATATTTTATTCCAGCAAAACAGAATGTTATTCAACAGAGAATGTTTGAATTGATGTCTACTTCAATACATATTAAAAATTCTTTTTTTCTCTTTTACGCAGTGGAGCGAGAATGGCAAATTCAGTAAAACATGTTGTTAAACAAATCGGAATATTTCGGTGAAAGAAGGCGAAATCTGTTTAAAAAAGCGAAAGAAACAAAGAAATCAAAGGGAGATACAAAAAAAAAAGAAAAAAAAGATAAATCCCCTTATGTAAATGCTATTGCTAACTTAAGTAGCAGAGAGAAGCCTTAAAACAGGGGAGGTAATTACTGATATTATCCACTTGAAGAAGAATGAAATCAACGATCCTGAAAGAGGGGAACGTTTGCGTTTGGAGATACGAATAAGTGAACCAAGCAAGCATATAGAAGGAAGTGTCTGTTTAACGGCATGAAGACATAAGTGCTCTTAGATAACAAGCTGACAAATACACCATAGATCATTTTTGGGCGCAGAACAGAGAAAGAAAAAAAAGTGAGAAAAAAAAAAAGGTCTGTATTTTATATATAGCGGGAACCATAAAATCTATGTGCTCTTTACCGGTGATGACGCATTAGAAAGCAGTTCATTCCGACATTGGCATGCAAACATTTAGATATGTCATTTAATGAGGAAAATCATCTGGCTCTTAGAAATTTGAAATTCTAATCAGGAAATGAGATAAATAATAATAATAATAATCATGATAATAATAATAAAACAAACAAAATGACTGACCTAACTCTTCCAATGTTTTTCAACAGTTAAAAGAAAAGCGAGATATAAGAAAAGATAAAAAAAAGAAAATAAAAACATGTTAAACAATATTTCAACAAAATGCCTGTCTTCTTCATGTTATATTTTTTTAAAATTCAAGTATAAAAATACATAAAACTATAAAAACATGTATTAATATGATGGTGATCTTGTTCATCTTGGAATACGCCACCTAATGTACCAAAGATGCCTTGATTTATCTGAAGTTGCACAACGGAAAAATGAAATAAAAGATTCAGTGGGCACGGTTATGATGTCAGACGCAACAATCTCACAAATTCTTGAACACTGTTCTCTTCACTCATTGTGTTACATTCTCGCTAATCTCTTATATCTTAGTGGTAGTATAGCCTTGCTTGGGGTGAAATGATTAAAAAAATAGAGAAATGTAACTTTGTCGATAGTGTAGTAATAATAGACGGAAATCTAAAATTGTCGTATTGCAATAAAAAATGTCTACCAATATATAAGCGAAACACAAAGAGATAGAAAATCGTCGCTAGTCTTATTCAACCCAGGTATAAAATTAAGAGTCTATATACCGGAGTTGAATAAGACTGACGAGCATTTCGTCGGTTGAAAAAGTTCTATTCCCCATATGAGGTAATTTGGGATTTTTTATGTACTAATTTATTTGCTCTGTAGTAATAAATACATTGAGCTCTTTTTGGGGGGATCAGTTTTAATATTCTATATTACTAGGATCCACTTTGATTATGTCCCAACACATTTATTTTCTTTACTATATATATATATATATATATATATATGTATAGTATTTTCTTTACGATATATATATCTGTTCGCTTAAATTAAATATATATATATATATATATATATATATTATATATATATATATATATATATATTTAATTTAAGCGAACAGATTTACCGCAAAGCAAGGCAGTAAAGTCAAGAAGGCACAAGGTGTTATTGAGTGTGAAAGAATTATTCTCTAAGTGCGCATACACTATGAATAAATGCCGAAAGTGTAATAAAGTTTTATTGTCAAAACGTTTGTTTGATTATTAAGACAAAAGATCAATGGAATTTTTTAAGTAGAAATTATGTTTGTAAATCCTTTTTAGAAACTTCGAAATATTTATTAAAAATCTTGTTTTTCTGGCTCAATGTTGGACCTAAAATTAGTATAGGAAATTTTAGTGTCTTTTCCCAGATTAGTTTTAAAGAAACTTTCACTACTTATTCGGAAATGAATAAAATTATTTTTCAAATGCTTCTGTTTTTGATAATGTTGAGGAAAATATTTTTTATTTACATCTTTTTACTTTCCAATCATTTAATTTTAATGAAATATTTTTATGAAATTACTATTTATGTTACTTATGTTACTCATCAGGTACTAATCAAGTCCTCGGAGAATTTAAATCATCAAAGTCTTTTGGTAAAAAAGATTCCGTTATAGATATATGCTCTGAATCGTAAACTAAACATGCTGAAAAAGTAAGACATTTTTTAATTAGAAAATATTTTATAAATAAAATATGTTATAGGCATTACTGTTTTACGAAAAAAATAGATGAATAATGAACACCCAGTTCGGGCTAAAAGTCACCTTTGATTATGGTTCAGGTCAGGTTGATTAAAGTTTAATTCAGCTAATTTCTCGCAAATAACGTCTATAAATATGAAACTAAAGAGACATGTAAACCTATCTAAGTTTCACCTATACGGATCCGTATAGGTGAAACCAAGGTAGGTTTACCTGGCTCTTTAGGTTCATTTGCTCTATTTAGCGTATTGAGCACTTTACGTAGTTACTTTTGCTTTACTCATTTTGGATTTTTTTTTCTTTGGACACTGAGCTTGAATTCTGGACGATTGTTTTCGCCTCAATTTCATGGTCTTAGTTATTTCTTTTTTATCCCTTATTTTCACTTGGGTATTGGTTTGTTGATTTACAAGCCAAAATACCTAAGGTTTTTCCAAACGAGTATAACTAATATTATTATTATTATTAGTAGTAGTAGTACTAATAGTATTAGTATTAGTATTATTATATATACCGGGTGTAACAGCAAAATTGCCTAAACCGTGTAACAGGATAGGATAATTGTCCATCCCACAAAATGTTTAATATCTAAACAAACACTAAAATAATTGAATTCTTTTATCTTCTGTATTTCAGATAAGACGTTCCGCCATCTTGTCACCACTTGTCTTAAGAATTACTGAAAAAAGATTTTGATTTTATTCAGCTAGAAAGAGAACAGATTAAAACGTTTTTTATTTGTCAGCGTCATTGTCTTCTCAAAGAAGGATTCAGACATTCAGTAATGGTACAAACATTAATACTCTGGCTTCCATCTTTAAAGTCCATTCCAAAATCAGTGAATAAGTTTAAAAATAGGGAAGGGTAGAGAGGAAACAATGGATCCAGAATGGGGATCATCATTTCAACTTAGATCTAAATGCATTTTTATTATTCAAAGTAGAATCCAATAGTGTTATGAAAACCTCGGAGAGTTATTATAAGATATCTTTAACCATTTCTATGATACAAGGGTTCAATGCTTAATCTAACAATTGGACAATTTTGGTGCTACACTCGGTCTGTGTGTATCTGAGTGTTTGTGTGTATGTATACAATGCTGAGACAAAAAAAAGATCATTCAGGCCTTTAGTAATTGTACCAACACTCATACTTTGGCTCCCATCTTCAAAGTCCATTCAAGAACCCTCTAGTGGGTGGTGAATATGTTTTAAAAGAGGGAACATTAGAAAGGAAAAAATGGGACCAGAAGTGGATCATCATTTCAACTTAGATCTAAATGCATTCTAACTTTTCAAAGTAGCGTCCAATAGTGTTATGAAAACCTCGGAGAATTGCTGTAAGATATCTTTAATCATTCCTAAGATACAACGGTTCAAACTTTAATCTAACAATTGAACAAATTTGCTGTTACACGGTTTGGACAATTTTGCTGTTACAACCAGTATATCTATCTATCTATCTATCTATCTATGCAGATACATTTTTATACATAACAAGTACACTGACCAGAGGAAAAAATCACCCTAACCCAAACGCTCTCCTCATCCTAAACCCAAACCTCCGTTGTTTTTTATTATTTTATTTACTGTCTAGTATTTTTGATGGTAAGGAGAAATTTGTGATTAAACTCGGAATTATTTTCAATATATGTTGTCAATAAAAGAAATATAAGGAAAAGAGAGATTTTTCGTGGTTAGAAATGCAAACTTTATCGATAGAATTGAGTAGTTACAGTTGGTAGCGAATGATAAAACGAAAAGCCTTTTAGAAAACATTTACTTTACTGGAGTTTTTTCGGACTAATATCGGGTTGGAACGAAACTTATAGTTTTTCGATAGATATCGTTTGAAAAACTGAGTTAATTTAACACGTGACTGAAATTTATATATTCATATTCGGAAAGGTGACATTTTAGGACAGTTTTTATGTGATGTGCGTGTGGATTTTGAATTGTAAATATTTTTACGCTAAAATCTCTCATTGGTGATCTTTTATTTCCCGAAATAAATGACAAAAAAACAAATATGGTTCATTTATGGAGATAGTGCCATGGATAAGTGCACTTTTCACTTTTGCTTCGCTAAGATTTATAGTGGGAAATTTCTAAAGTCCCGAGAATGTCCCAGAAGACAAGCAGTCATTGATGATGGCCAAATTGAACCGCTGATTAAAAAAAACAATTCAGGTTATACGACACAGGATATTACAATGAAACATCTCATATCTCATGTAGACATTGTAAAGCGCCAATGTTAACCACTGCCAAAAACGGTCTGCATTTGAAGAATGTGATGGTGTGTAACTGCTGGGATAAGAAGAGCGTTGGATAATACGAGCTCTTTCTGTGGAATCATTCATCAAATTCCGACAAGAATTGTCTCAAACTGGATCGATTAAAAGTAGAAATCGATGACAAGCACCTGCAGTTGGCCCATCGGAAGAGTATCTTCTCACATCACGTGTGACGAGCAGAGCAACGTCAGCGCTTTTTCAGTAGAAAAGCAAGAAAACTAACTCTCATTACCCACTCCACAGCTTTGAACCAATAACGAAGAGGCTAATATCAAGGTACAGCTTTCTCCTTTCAGACGAACCCCTGAACAACAGAGTTCTCTAATCAGCGCCTGTCGCTGCGTTGCAGCCACCTTAACAACGTGGAACACAGGTCCCTCCCAGCCCTAAAGAATTCCTCTCCTCCAGTGATGCCTGGTTCTTCTGACCCTACATCAATCGCCCCCGAACAGCTGTCGGTCGCTATATAGCCACCCTTTAGAAATGACATAGGTCACTGATGATGATCCCAAGTGCCAAATGTTTAAACGTTATTTTTATTTTTAAATTGATACGCATATTTGAGTAGATGCTCTGCTGTTATTTATTTATTAAACAGTATATTTATTTATTTGCATCTACTGGCCTGAACAGTCGAGAAATTTTGTTAGAAAGATATGCGTCCTCCGGCAGGATTCGAACCTGCTTTCCATAGGGGAAAGCGTCATAATATCTGACGTGCCTTACAATATTTCTGCAACGTAGGACCTCCTGATCAAACAAATATTAAGACCAGTATATGAGTAGATATAAATAAATAAATATACTTATATATATATATATATATATATATATATATATATATATATATATATATATATATATATATAGCGCTTAACATTAGAGCGGGTAGAATGGAGACTAATATCCCCATCATTGTTGTTACTATCTCTAAGTTTCGTCCGTTTTGCTTTCAGCTGCTGTTTAGCTGTCCATCCTGTTAAACTTCGGGCAATTTCAAACTGAACCCTTTATTTAATCTATGGGGATAGAGTGCTATCGTTCCGTTGTCCATCTCAAGATATATCGCGGTTTTTATTTAGTATTGCTTATTCATAGCTTGCAATGTTTCCACTGAGGCTATACTTCACTACTAGACCCAGGGATTGAACCCACAATTACTGTATTCCCGAATTCAGGAGCCAACATTTTATTTGTCTCGGTTAGTGTCCTGGAGCAATAACAATAATGTTGAAGACGTTAATTCAACTGTAAATAATCTCCTATTTGTGGTTTTGTTTAATCATTTCACTGTAAGCAAGGCAATAAAGCCACTAAGACGCCAGGTGTTTCTGAGCGTTAGAGAATATGAGAAAAATACTATTAAAGAAACAGAATAATAAAAGAACAAAGATTAAGAAAATAGAGGATAAAATTGACATTGTATTTAAATCTTTGACGGTTAAAGTTGACTGAGATGAAAGAAGTTAAATGTTCGAAAACAAAAAAAAAACAACTTTTATTATAGAACTTACGATTACATCTAACCATTTCAAGTGTAATCTAGTAGGGCGCTTAAATTAATAACGTGATAATACCATAGAGGAATGTCTATCAGAACAATAAAGATGAAAGTATTTATAGGAAGGGCACACAGAAGTCACGTTAAGACAGTGAGAAATGGACTGAAACCGAGATGCCATGTCAAGACGAATGACATTGTAGATTCTTCTTTGGATTTTATCAGAAACCTCAAAATAGATTGCAGGAACATCCGACCAGATGTGGCAGCAATATTCAAAGCAAGGATGAATGGTAGACCTATAATTATGTAAGATAGATTCTGGAGAAAAAAAAACAGACCCAGCAATTCATTCAATCTAGTCATTCCACTTCACGTCAGAAGACAACGTGTCACTCAGCTGGAGATTAGCATCAGTCATGCTGATGAAAGGCATTGAAGGTTTTCTTAGATGATTGATAGAGAGCAGTTTAGTTTAGGAGGCGTTAAAATTAACATGCCATTTCTTGTTCTATTTAACAACAGATTGTAGTTCATTTTTTTAGATTTCCTACAATTTGACCTTATCGATCTGATTAGATTACTATTAAGACAGAAGTAAATAGTTGTGCAGACTGCATAGATACCGGGTTGAAAACAGATTACACCAGGGAAGTCCTTGATAAAAACGAGGAACAACGTAAATCCAAAGATAGAATCATGGGAAAGACCTGCATTTATGCAGAACGATCTAAAGAATAAAATAAGTTTATATTTACTTTATAGCAGAATAATTTCAATAAATTCTTGAACTGTCCAGGACTATACAGAAAACGCAGTGTAACTTGAGGGATGAGTGAATTGATATATGTTTTAATTCTCCGATCTTTTACATGTTATGTGCCTGTGTATTTGTGTGTATGTGTCTTTGTATATATGAATAGCTATCTGAATGTATGTATATACGGGTATGCAGAAATAGATACGTACGACAGACGAGAATAATAATAATAATAATAATAATAATAATAATAATAATAATAATAAGAAGAAGAAGAAGAAGAAGAAGAAGAAGAAAAAGAAGAAGAAGTATAATAATAATATGACGCTTTTGAGGATACTAAATTCAAAAGCAATGTCAAAATATTCAACATCACACCGGCTGCCGTTTGCAACTGCCAGGTTTTATGTGATAAATGAGAAGGAAGCTGGATACAATCCATCCTCTACCCCTAACGAATAAAAGGCCCTCCCTTCTTCACCGATTTCATGACATCGCACCGACACGTCAACACAGTAGAATAGAGGAGTAAACCTCGCTAAGTGCCAAAAGGTACTACTGCCTTTCTCACCCACCTCTCTCTCTATATATCTTCCTTCCTTCCTTCCTTCCTTCCCACCTTCCTTCCTTCCTTCCTTTCTTTCTTTCTTTCTTTCTTTCTTTCTTCCTTCCTTCCTTCCTTCCTTCCTTTCTTTCTTTCTTCCTTCCTTCCTTCCTTCCTTCCTTCCTTCCTTCCTTTCTTTCTTCCTTCCTTTCTTTCTTTCTTTCTTTCTTCCTTTCTTTCTTTCTTTCTTTCTTTCTTTTCCTTCCTTCCTTCCTTCCTTCCTTCCTTCCTTTCTTTCTTTTTTCTTTCTTTCTTTCTTCCTTCCTTCCTTCCTTCCTTCCTTTCTTTTCTTTCTTCCTTCCTTCCTTCCTTCTTCCTTCCTTCCTTCCTTCCTTCCTTCCTTCCTTTCTTTCTTCCTTCCTTTCTTTCTTTCTTTCTTTTCTTCCTTCCTTTCTTTCTTTCTTTCTTTCTTTCTTTCTTCCTTCCTTCCTTTCTTTCTTTCTTTCTTTCTTCCTTCCTTCCTTCCTTCCTTTCTTTCTTCCTTCCTTCCTTCCTTCCTTCCTTCCTTCCTTCCTTCCTTTCTTTCTTTCTTTCTTCCTTCCTTCCTTCCTTTCTTTCTTTCTTTCTTTCTTTCTTCCTTCCTTCCTTTCTTTCTTTCTTTCTTTCTTTCTTCCTTCCTTCCTTTCTTTCTTCCTTCCTTCCTTCCTTTCTTTCTTTCTTTCTTTCTTTCTTTCTTTCTTTCTTTTGGCTGTTGTTTGAAAATTGACTCTTGTTCTTATTCCATGCTACAATGACGACGGTCTGGTGACAGTCTGCCGGAGACGAAATGAAGCACGTCTGTTGCTGGGTCGAAGGCAGTGATCTAGCCGCATTGGTTGAATGATTTAGTTGAAAGACAAACGGAGAGCAAAGTCAAAGAGGCAATATATCGACATATCGGTATATACAAGAGTACATACTTTGATGTAAACCCTATCAGATCTGCACATTATATGATGCTTTTTATATCTAGGCCATTGCTTAATATTCACTTGATAACCAAATTTACACTTCCTAAGACTTTTCCTAAGTCATTTTGTAGATTGAATAGAAATAAATTTTGCGTAGAAATCACTGAGTAAAGCGTTTTTTTAAATTCTGAGAACAATATTTTATTTTAATTTCTGTCTATGTTTCATTCATAATTCTGCTTTACCATTATTGACGTAGTCAAATGGGTGCATATTACCGATAGAAAAATTTCGTAATTTAACGGAACGTTGAAAAGGAGACAAATATGAGAGAAAAAGAAGAGAGTGAATAACTGTAAGAAAGAAAGAAAGAAAGAAAGAAAGAAAGAAAGAAAGAAAGAAAGAAAGTCAAGTAGAAGAGAAAAATAAGTATGAATATGAAATAAATTGTAAAGAAAGAAGAACAAAAATATAAAGAAAATAATGATAATGAATCGCAAGGTAGAATACGAGCGAGTGATATAAATGTACAAGAAAGAAAGAAAGAAAGAAAGAAAGAAAGAAAGAAAGAAAATAAAAGAAAAGAGAGAGAAAGCATGTGTAGAAGGAAGAACGAAAGAAATAAACAAAGACGAGTAGGAGAGAGAAAAGGAAAAGAAATTGAAACAAACTGTTAAAGAAAGGAAAACAAACGGAAAATAAAATTGTAAAGTAACTTTTATTATTTTTCTCATTCGTTAATAATTTGAGCGAGAATTCCGTCATTGTTATTTTCAATTGAACGTTTCAACTGTTTAGTTCTTTCTTCCTTCATCAGTCAAGTGATATTTGCAGTTAACTAAAAGCATCCAAACGAATCTACCACTCGCGGTTCCAACGGCAGCCATTCGTTGGAAATGAATTCGTAATGGCATTCTTTGATTCTTTGCCGATAAAGATCATCACATGTAAATCATATCAAATTGATTAATCACCTCAAAAATTAATTTGTTCTGTAATTCAACGCATAGCATAATATGGCACAAGGCCATAAAAATGAGGGGGGAGAACTCAATGCAGTATAAATGGCCATCAAGATATGACTTCTAGCCATTGGTACATAGTGAAGCATTCAAAAGTACTTATACTGTCTATAGCATGAGTAGCCAAACTGCGGTTTTCTAACCAAATGTGGGTCTTTAATATTTAGCCGGCAGTAAGTGGAAATATGATGGCTGAGCTACTTTTATTCATCTCAGTTAAAATAAAAGGTAAATAAGAAAAAAAAAAGCTTTATAATTATTTACTTGGTATGAATTGAGACCCCATTTAATTTTAATATATATGTAACAAAAATGTATGTGTAAATTTTGTTCATGTCTTGCGGCGCTCAAACATCTGAATTGTATCTTATGTGGATCTTGCATTAAGCAGGTTTGGTCACCCCTGGTCTATAGGTATGCAATTTATTTAATAAGGACAAAGCCACCATATGATTGTGTTGCTCTGTGTGAGGCAAACTCATTGCCCTGAACAGTTTGCTACATAAAGCCCCTCAGCGAGATTCCTTCAACCAAACAACAATATTTGTAAACATTTAACGCAGAAAATAAATTACTTTTCTCTTTCAAAATGGCGTTTGCAGCAAAATATTTAGGATCATAATTAGAGTTTGAAATCAGATGATGTTACTAAAGGTTTAATGACCGGGAATTTTAGTTTTATATATTTTATAATTTTTTTGTCTGAGACCGGTTGTCTAAATGAAACTATTTTAACAATGTCATATCCGTTCAGGATATGGCACTTCACAGATCCCGTTTCTCTTTTATCTGTGAATTGCTACCTAATTTTGGATAAGATAGTGAAGCCATGGTTTTGAATTTAAAGTATATCTTCAAGAAGAGTAACTGCTACGCAAGGCTAAAATGTCCGATCTAAATTGTCAGCTATAGTTTAAACAATTTCCATCGTCAGGTCAAGCCATCAGCTTTTAACATGATTTGATTTGTAAGTTCGATTACGTATTTGTAAACAGGTTCGAAGGTCATTCAATTTTCCTAGTAAAAAAAAACAAGCAAAGAAAGGATAGAAATAAAAATATTCAGTTACGCTCTTTCCACTGAAAATACATCACCTTCTCTGTCTTTTCATCCTGAGATAAATTTGGTCAATACTTCTACTTCTCCGACATAAGCATCCCCACTGTCCTCAAATATGTCAGGGAAAAAAAGAAAATTTCCTTCAAAGACGAAGAAAGAGATTCAGACAACCGATACACTGTGCAGCCAATGAAATGTGGTAAAAAACACGGATAAAATATGTGAGAATCACGGAAATCTTAAGTAAAACAAGAACTACTAAATATTATTGTTCATAATCTGAATAAAACGACTGAAATCTTTTGGCTAGATGAGGAGGAAATAAGACTTAGTGACTTTAACACACAAAAGATACATTGAAGTTAAGAGGCGCAGAGAAAAGCAGCGATTTTGTTAAAATTGAGAAATGGATTGAGGAATAAGCACTGAAACGACAATAATAGGAGTGATAAATAATGTTTTATTGATAGTTTCATTAGACTGGAGGCTGTGTAGAACGTTGTTCGTCCACATTTTCATGTGACGCAACGTATAAAAAGACAGCGATTTAAAGAGGTCACAATTTATAATCAATTTGATATATATTAAATGATTTGAAGATTTTTAATTGTGAAATCAAAGGAAGTATTTTTAATTTTTATTATCGTAACATTAAGGAAAAATGATATTTGTTTGCTATGCTTAAACTGGTTTACGGGCAGATTAACGAGATTTTGAACGAGATTCGTGTGTACGACACTTGCGAATTGAATTGTAATAAAGACTGTTAACAATCATGCTAGAAAAGACGATCAGTATCAAAGATAATGATTACATTTTATTATTTGCTTGAAATTAATATTTTTTTTACTTTCAGGAAATACGCAATCATGATTCTCCACAACTTCCTATTCTGTGAATTACTATACATTCTTAGGAAAGATAGTTGACTGATTTCCTTGGCCTTCTCCACAGTTTAGGATTCTGAGATTATCTTTTTTCGTTTTTAGAATGGTTGTCATTCAAATTTTAAAAAGTTTTTCAGTCTTGTTATTTAACCTTTAGATGGATTCTGGGATAAATAAAGAATAGATTCATGTCTTTCCCAAAGGCTCTTGTGCGAAAATGAATGCAGCAGACTAGCCGAGAATTTGAACTCTGCTTGTCGATTCTACTTTCCGACAAAAATACCAGAATGATATAGTTTTCAAGAGAAAATAAGACCCAACAGAGAAATACAGTAAGTATAAAATAAGACAGAACTTTAAGTTTTAAAGGTAAGCATTGACTTTGTTTAAAGCGCTTAAAATATCTACAAAATATAATTAGACTTAGTGAAAAAATCAATTTTATATTAACATCTACGGAAACTTTATCAAGAAATTTACAATGTATTCTCTTAATAAATCAGTGGAAGATGACTAAAAACTAAAAATATAAATAAAACTGCATAAAACATTAATTATTTTCGGGGCTAGGTAAAAGTATGAAGTATTTATTTTCTAAATTAAGAACAATTTCCTTCCCGCTCTACTCCGTTGCCACTCAAAGAATGGTAATATAAGAATTTAAAATATCGTAATTACGATGAATAACTGCATGTAAATGAAATTAGATAAAAAAAAACATCGCTTTAATATTACGTTTCACTAAAATCACACACTGTTTGTTCGATATATTCAAAAGTTGGCAGTAATTTACCGAATTTTGGGTCTGAAGTTTTCATTGTATAATGTTCTCTCTCTGTGTCCCGTAGATATAATATTGGTATAAATTTATTGACAAATAATGTGATTAATTTGGAGACTTTATTTTAGCATGTATTCCCGGCCTACCTAATCGGGAGAATTTTTCTTTTGCAGCATAATTCTTTTATGGAGTTAAGACTGTTTTACAAAAGAGAAAAAATCATTTTTCTTTCTTGTTAGATGAGAAGTTTGTAAAAAGATTCTAGTAAGAATATAAGTAACACAAAAATGAATTCAGCTGTCCGCAGAATCCGTGAATGGATAAAGAATCTTTTCTAAGACAAACTTGCATTAATTTCAAAAATAGTTTGTTAATGATTCTCTAACTTTTGGATTTTTAATAATTTTTACTTTCAAAATTTTTAATTGTTTTTTAAATATAATTTTTTATTAGGATTTGCTTTGTGTGAATGTGATCATTGAAAATTAGAGTAGGGATCTCTATCTATAAAAGGCAGTATGTGTGTGTGTGTGTGTGTGTGTGTGTGTGTGTGTGTGTGTGTGTGTGTGTGTGTGTAACGAATGCACGGCCGCAATTTTCGCCGGATTTGCACCAAAATTTACATGCACATGCTCCAAGTTAGCGGGAAGGCAAAGGCCGACTTTGCATTTCCCAACTACCATCGATAGTGGAAATAATCGATTTTGTCATGATTCTACGGCAGTTTTCATGTAGTTTACGGCCATTTTGTACTGGCCAGAGTGAGTGCCTATAGCTGGCTGCCACGAATAGGCAGGAAGATTCTATTGGCCAGTGTGACAGCAAACAGCTGCATTCGTCACAAGTGGGAAAAATTTAAATCTGCATGGCACTTTACACCAATTGGCTCATTCGCTTGCTTAAACTCAACGTTGATTCTGATTCCGCAGAACTGGGTTGGATGTGAAAAAGTATTTGTTGTTAAGATTCTTTTTTCATTCGGTTTTTCCAGTTACGAGTCCTTTTTTTAAAGCTGATCGTTTTGTGTCCATTTGGTTTAGTTCGTTTTTCCTAACAGATTTAATGTTTAGTATAGAGCTTCGAAAAAATTCACAGAGTGAGGTAGGCAAGAAGTAAGGCATGTAGCAACATCAGCACGGCTAAGGGCACCCCTTTAAAGGTAAGGAAGGGCAAAAATATTCAAAAGTCAAGTGATAGCGATTGCTGTATGAGTCGTACGATTTTTGAATCAAGCACGGGCAACGCCGGGCCATGCTGCTACTTTTTTAATATGCGAGTTTCTTTCATACTTTCTATCCATTTCCTTTTACATTTTACCTTTCAAAACCTCTTCAATAATAAAATCCAAAATCTTTCAGCTCTCTTATTTCCATTCTCCCACACCTTTTTTCTCTCTTTCATATAATCTCCCTTCTTTTTCTCATCTCTCATACACAGTATTTCTCATACTTCCACTCATTTTTCTTTCTATTCCTACGTCTCATCTCGCTCTTAATCTGTCTATCTTCTTTCTTTTTGTCCCCCAACTCATAATTTCATTCCCTTTCTTATAGTCTCTCTTTCTTACTCTCTGGTTTCTACAAGGAGAAAAGCAGTATATAATCACATATATTTAGACTAAGGCTTTAATGTACACATTTATAAAACAGAAAATGTATAACAAGCTTCCTACACACATAAGGACCAATCTTCTCCTGTCGACAGTTGTCAGTGTTCAGGTCATCGTAAAGGCCAGCATTTCAAATACAGACGCAATTTCCACTCTCCCTATTTCTAACTATGAAGACGATCACCTGGATAAATTATGCTTATTATAAGTTGTTTGGGATGTAATATTTTCAGATTTCAAAATTCCTAAGATCAATTTTACTAATATCTCCATTTCTAGTTTTCTGCCACAACATTTTGGTCAGTATATTATTTATTATTATTATTATTATTATTATTATTATTATTATTATTATTAAATCCTTTGGTCTCTGATGCGTACTCATTTCTTTTTGGGTCCAGACCAGAGACCTAATTTCAGAAATTGCGTCATGGCATTTTTCACTGGGTAATTAACAAAAAAAAAAAATACACAGATAAAGCCCTTCGTAACGTGTGGGCTGTACTCGTGAGAACAATATTTTGTATTTCTTTAAGGCATGTGCTACCAGGGATAACTTCAATGAGTTTTCGGAATCTCTTCCAATCAATCCGAGGGCTCCAACTACAACAGGAATTAGTTATGTTCTCATGTGCCACATTTTGAAGATTTCGATTTCAAGATCCTTGTATTTTGATAATTTTTTGAAGATCTTCAAAGATAACTTTCAGTTTGCAGGAACTGCCATATCAATAAGGAGGCAATTCTTTTGTTTTTAATTTTCTTTTTTCTAATAACGATGTCTTCTTCTTCTTCTTCTTCTTCTTCTTCTTATTATTATTATTATTATTATTATTATTCTATATGCCATGTCCCTTCAAATCGTAAACAGTTATGTCTCTCCACAACATTGTAGCTCATAGTAAATTTTATCGATATATACTATCAGAGGTAAATTAAATCACGGAACAAAGTAAGAGCTTCGAAAGGGATTTGAGCGCCTATCTTCCCATGATCACTTGCTAAGTCATGTAGCAACCATGATCAACTAAAACTCTCCGATCACACAGATTTTAAAAATTAACCTTCCTCGTATTTTATTTGAAAGCCCTCACCAGCAAAAAATATCAAATAAAAATCAACAATGAAATGCTGAACGTAATCTTCAAATGACATATTAAAATTAGATTCAGTTAATTAAACTTAATGAAATGAATCAATAATTTCGTATCCTAATGGAAAAGGAAAATATTTAAATATATGGACTTAAAATAATCTCTTTTTTTGTTAATGAAATTAATTGATTGTTTAATATTATTGATTGCTGATTATATTGATTATCATTGATTATATTGATTATACTATTTGATTATATTATATTGATTATATTAATTATATTGCGTATTGATTATTGTTGATTATATTGATCGTTGAAAATTAGTCACACGGAATGAACAATAATTTCAGACCTAAATTCAGTTGATGACTGCACGTCAAGTTACGGAATTACTGATTTATTCTTCCCTGAATACACGCATAAAATGACATCAATAAACCTATAGGTAAATGGGGGAAAATAACAGATAACAAAAAGAAGATTTTTCAATCAATTCCTTGACAATGATCATCATTCATGAGTAAATATTAACAGCAAACATGGAAAGTTCGAAGCAGCAATCAAACAACAATATGCCAAAATAGGAACACTAAATCCAAAGATATATATATATATATATATATATATATATATATATATATATATATATATATATATATATATATAAGGGAGAGTGAGAGAAGCTGCAAAAAATGTATACACAATTCAGTAAAGAAAAACTTGTCTATCGTAGTTTTATAAAATTGCGATAACTTTTTACTGTAGTACGATATTTTCTCGACAGATTGTATTACATTGTTAGACCTTAGACAAGAAATTGAAAATGCATATGCAACAAACCAACTAGAAAATTTGGCCAACGTTGACCAAACAGCAGTTCGCAGAACTAAAAAATAAACATTTTCAGCATTTGTTGTGATTGCTGAGGCCAAAGGTAACATGTGATATCTGAATAAAATTAGTATTGCAAACTCTGTATGCGTATATATATATATATATATATATATATATATATATATATATATATATATATATATTTAAGTATGTACATATATATATATATATATATATATATATATATATATATATATATACATACGATATATTTAAGTATGTACATGTGTGTGTATGTACGTATGTATGTCTGTGTGTTTGTGTGTGTATGTGAGTTAACATGAGTGAAAAAGCGAAAGATGAAACAGAAAATAGTTTGTGTCTAGAAAATTTTTACACAGTGATTATCTAAATTTAATTATCCATGTGAAGATAGTTGAGTATATTTAACTGGTTCTCTTTTTTTTTTTTTAATGATATTTGCCTTAACGTACAGGTGTATATAAAAGAAAGACTTACCAAACGAAATTGGCTTTTGTGTCCGAAGAAATGGCCAAATTATTTTCTGCATTTTGGGATTGAAATCTTCAACTTACTGCTGCGATTCCACTTCTGCTGTCACGAAACAAGGCTCCGAATACCTGCCACTCACGCAAACACTCAAAAGAAAAGAAAAACCATCATGACACGACAGTTAAAGTACTTCTCTACAAGAGAAGAAGGTTTATACTGCTCGGACTTGTCAAGAGATTTGTTTGCCTATTGAGGAAAAAAACGGCAGAGATATCTGTCGTTTGTAAGTTTTACTTCGATTTTCAGTTGGCATTTCTAAAAAAAAAAAAAAAAAAGCAAACAAAAAATCAGCCATACTTTATATCTACTTTGAAAGGTAAGATTAATCGTATTATCTCCTTTTCTTTCAGCGTATTCATTTTATTTTTATACTTTCTTATATACTTTTATGTTTTTTGTTCTAACTTACTATCTATATTCATTACTTACCTTCCTTCTTTCATTAGTATTTG